>MU228368.1:2957830-3004536 GCA_018584345.1 Thuja plicata | reverse complement strand
ATATATATATATATATGCAATGTAAAAGGTATATTACAAGTGTAGAAGTAAGATGCAGAGCAGAGATATAAAAGAACAGTATAAAGATGTCAATATGAGAAAGAGCCCTTAAAGAAGATAAGAGCATAAGCGCATAACTGGAACTGATCAGACATCTGTGTCATATACAGTAGTTCACTTTTGGATATATTGCATATCTATTCTCAGGATGTTGTAGCCTTCTTTCTCATTGAGCAGTGAGCTCTTGGATAGTGAGTCCTCACCCCTAATAGGGTTGTTTGGAAAGAATCCTAACAGGGCCAGGCCTTTAACCAGGTCTTTGTACTTGCATTGTAAAGACTGCTCCTAACAAAGCAAAGGAACTTTAACAAGTTCATTATACTAGTGAAATATTTGTGGGTACTAATTCCCACCAGGGTTTTCCTCTAATCAAGGTTTCCCCGTAATCATATCATGTGTTATGTGTTCTTGTGTTAAGCTTCAATTGATATATATTTGATTTATGTTTAAAGTTACTGAAATAGAATAAATAGTTAAACATTGATTCACCCCCCCAGTGTTTCCAACAATTGGTATCAGAGCTTTGGTCCTCTAAAAGAATGTTTAACCACTTGAGGAGATCATGGATTCAGCAGAAGTAAAACATCTGAAAAATAATCTTGAATCAGCCCTTGAAGATCTTGACAGATCTAAGAAAGAAAATGAAGAACTAAAACTAAAGGTTGATGGCTCTCAAATTCTTATCAATAAATTAAGGAAAGATTTGAAAGATTGCTCTACCAATGATTTGGGAAAAATGGTCAAGAAACTAAATGAAGAGAACACGTCCTTAAAAGAAAAAAAATTGAAGATCTAAATGAACAACTTATAGATAGCTTAACAACCAGTGAAGAGAAGACAAAAGAAAGTAAACAACTAGATGAAGAACTTATGCAAGCTAATATGAAAATATTGGAGTTGGAAAACATCAATAATAAGATTGAATCTGAATTATCAGGAGCAAAAGACAAGATTGATAAACTACACACAAGTTCTGATCTAATTCAATCACAACTTTATGCACAGAAACTAAAAGGTGATATCACTGGTATGGGATATAGTATAGCTCAAATTGAGATCAATTCACTACAAGAAAGAAATAAAGCTCAAACAGAATCTGCAGAAGAAAAGAAAAATAAGAATCATGAAGAGACTAAAGCAAAACCACCAAAAGATAAGCACAAGGTAGTTGACCGTACTTTCTATCCCTGTAACAAGCATGGACACTTGGCAAGAGATTGTAAGGATGTAAGACCTTTCAATGGTTACTGTTACTCCTATAATAAGTTTGGTCATAGGGATATTAATTGCAGGAAAAATCAAAGAATTCAGTCACAACTGAACCAAAGGAATCAAACTCAATACAATCAGAGAAATCAACCTCAAAGAAACTTGCAGATCATTACATGTTAGATATGTAATTACAATGGACACACAACCAAGCAGTGCAGCTTGATGAATAACAAAATCATACCTCTTATCATTTGTCACTCATGTGGAAAAGATGGACACATCTCAAGGTTTTGTAGGTCAAGAACACAAGGTCGAGAGAATCCTAAAAAGTCTCTATTTGAAGAATCAAGAGAAGTTAAGTTTGTGCAAGCTAAAGCTGATTCATATAAAATATGGGTTCAAGTAAAGAAGGATAATGAAGAGAACAAGGTAGTAGATGCATCCTCAATGGGCGCACCTTCTACTTCTGGATAGTTGACCCTCATGGTCTTAGGGGGAGATATTCTAGCTCTAAACCCCTGCGTGGCTGGTATACTCATCTCTGAGTATGCACCTTTGAATTCATGTCAGTGATAACAAAAGAATGTAGTATACATTCATGCATTGTCTATACTACATTCCAAATAAAGTTTGAAAGTCTCAGTGAAAGAACTTATGACATTAAATGCAGAAAAAATTTATATAAATCGGTGGATTGATTGATTATTCTCATTGTTTACATCTGAGATCATAAAATGTGTGGAGCACAGGAGCAATAAGCATCAAAGCATTCAAAGGTATCGATTTGATCAGTTTGTGAATAGATTGCAAGTTGGAATGGAACCCTAGTAGTCGTGTCTTTTTGAATCACCATGAAACCCTATTTATCCAAGCAACAAGTAAGTATGGCCACTCTAGTTGTATTCAACATTGCTGAAAGGAAAAGATTTGTGTTTAAGAAGCATCCCTTCAAGTCTATACTAGATGATGTAGAAGGAGCATTTTCTAAGACTCCGCTAGGAGTCGTACATGTAGAAGACATTCACACGTATATATACTGTAAAAAGGAAATGATTAGAGATAACAATATTGCTACTCTCATGGCTTCAATGATGAAACCAGACTATTCATTCAAGGATGAATACGTGCATCTCACTGATAACCCTATCTTTGATTATTCTAACGCGCACAAATTCTATGAGCCAGAATGGGTTAAGATATTACTAAGCAGGATACATGATGACCTATATTGGATTGGCGAGGTTCCTGTCCGCATCACTACAGACCTAATTCATGAAATGACTGGACTTTCCAAAACTAGACCAGTTCTTCCTACTGGTAAGGATGTTAAGAAGCAGGTTGAACAAGCATGTTTATTAATAAGTGATACGTGTGGTATGACAATTGATCCTATTAAGGAGGATGATATCAAACTACTCACTATGATACTTGGATACAAGTTTCAGTAGACAAGCAGACTGAATAGTGTGTCCGCAGCAACAATTCTGGCAGCAATAAGGATGGTGAGAGATAACACTTAGTACAATCTATGTGAACTATTGTGTGCATAGCTGATTGAGAACATTCGAGCTATTAAGCATGACAAGAGAAAGATATTCAGGTTTGGCTCTTTGATCATCTATTTGTACTTCCACATTGTTGGTAAAGTTACAAATCTTTACCTAGACAAAAGTAAACCTACCATGTCACAAATTTCACTAAAGGCTACATCAGAGAGTAGCGTGAAGGATTCTATGGACATGGATATCAAAACATTTAGGATCAAGATGCAGAAGAGGTTCAGGATAACTGAGAAGATAGTTGAGAAATACAAAGACACCATTTGCTTCATGGTGGAGACTGACTATACTTGTATGGAGGCAGTTGAGCTTAGAACAAAATGGATTCACCCTCTCAGATATGAAGTTGAAGAACATGTTTTGGAAGGGTACGCACAAGTCCTCCTATCTGCACCCAAGGATCCCAATGAACCTAGATGGAGTACTTACAGAGAAAAGACCAATCAAGTTGATTCTATCTTGTACAGTATAGACAACAAAAGGAAGGCATTAAGGATTACTTCAAATATCCTAAAAGTTCATGGTGTTACACAAGAAGACCTAGACAAAGATAGGGAAGCTAAGATTGCCAAAGAACTTGAGGAAACTCCCATAGAAGTGAAAATGGAAAAGTCTGATGATATGCCCAAGAAGAAGAAGAAGAAATCTGATGAAGGTACATCTATGCCATCAACCACCATTGATCTAGAATTCTCTCCACCTTCTATACCCAGTAAGTTAACTAGAAGGAAGAATCAAGTTCCTACAAGTCATCCATCCTCAAGAACTACAAGGAGCAAGGTAAAGAACACACAAGCCCCTCCTAAGGTAGGATTCAGGCCCAGTCTAACAGTCCTAAAGAACAAAATTGTTAATGAAGGGAGATTAGAATCTATCAAGAATGTCTATGAAAAAATACCAAGAGATAGACAAAAAAAAAATTCATTCAATGATTATATCTCATGTGATTAAGTTCAAGAAGTTAGTATTGGAACTCAAGACAGTTATACCAGACAAACTATGGAACATACTAGACATATTAAAAAGGCAAGCAATTGAAGAGGATATGAGGATAAGAGAAGAAAAATTAGATAGTCTTCTCCCTATTTTCTCACATGATGAGAAAGCTATACTATTGGAATTAGTAAAACCTCATCTCAGAACCAAAACTAGAACACTTCATATCATGCATAAAGAGTATGATTTGGTTAGTGAAGAGACTCATAAAGCTTTTGAGTAGGTATTTCTGGATAGACATATGTATCCTTCAATGATGCCTACAACTAAGGCAACTCTAGTTCTTCCCAAACAGGTTACAGAACAAGTAATTCAAGGTACACATATGACAGGTCCATAGGTTTCAGCACCCAAGATCACATCACCTTCTGAACAGCCAAAGATTTTGAAGAAACTATTGTAATTTATGATGTCAAGATATCCATGACCGCTTCTGACAATGACATGGACAAAGTAAGATTGCAAAATGGGTGCTGCAGCATTCAAAAAACATAAAGATTATTAAAAAAAACCTTTATTTGATAGGTATTCCAAAAATATTACTGCAAAATGGGTGTTGCAATGTGCACCAAAATATGATATTGCAAAATAGGTACTACATTGTGCACCAAGAAAAAAATGATATGAGATTACAAAAAGGGTGTTGCAGTGATACCAATCACAAGAAACAAGGAGACTTTATATGCTCCCCCATTAAGATGTCAATATATAGTCACATTGATATCTTAAGGAAGATACAACTCCACATCAAGAATAGACACCTTCAACACCAAGGATATATTTACTAACAAAAATGAACATGTTCCAAGCTAGGAAGAAGATCTGTTAAAGGATACAATTCTTTAAGAAATAAACAGATAATTTTAAAGGAGGTATCTTACAACAAGTATAAATAGATCCTTGTCAAGGATACATAGCTATCAAAATGGGGAGAAGAGATATTTGCCTAAAGATGTCTACCTCCATAAAATTTTAAAAAGATGGCATCTTCAATTAAAAGGGGAAGGAGATCAATAATATGCACATTCCCAAGGAGAAAATATTCTCTATGAAGGATTACACTTTCAACACCGAAAGATATATCATTTAAAAGATATACACTTTCAAGAAAGGAATATATCATAATTAAAGATAGACACCTCCAATAAAAGATAATATCCTCACAAAGGAAAAAAAATTATCTGCAAGAAAGGGAAATCATTAAAAATAATATAACTCAGTAAAGGGTGTTGGAAAGTGTCATTGATTAAGGAGAATGTTGTCATCGTGTCATTTTAGTTATCATTAATGTCAACAAACTTCTCTTGACTTATCTAGTTATGGCTCTTAGATATTCAATATAAGTGATTTTATTTTGGTCCACATATCTATCCATGAATAGATATGAAGATAAGGTTTTTGACATCTTGTTCTAGTATATCTATTGATTATATATTCAAGAGTTCATGAGTTTTGGTGCTTCAGTCATATTGCATTTTTGGTATGGTAACTCACTTTTCTAGATGCTCTATTTCTCTAAAACAAATCAGATGATTAGTATGTCTGCACTTCATCGCGTGGATGTTTTTGGTCCTATAATTTTGGGACAAGGTTAAGGAAGGATTAAAACATGTAATCACAAGTTGATATCGGTATTGGTTGGATTTTGGTCCACACACACACACACACACACACACACACACAAATTAATGAAGGACAAATGAAGTTTTTCAAGTTAGTGTTATGAGCTATTTTGTGCATATGACAGATGCAATTGTATCAATTCATTTTGTTTACTTATCATTCTTTAGGTAGTAAGCCTTTACTTTTGGGCAGTGATTCATGTAGTGAGAACTTGTAATATTCTATAACTAGTTTTACAATATTCAGAGTTAACCCTCTTCTTGGTTTTACCCTTTTGGGTTTCCATTCAATAAAAAATTGGTATTTACTTGTGCTTATGGTGTTTATGTTTCAGGTAATTACCTTGATTATGAATATTAATAATGTTGTTTGATGCATTATGAAAATTGAATTTAAATTTTAAGGGAATACCAATTCACCCCCCCCTCAATATTTCAACTTTTCAACAATTGGTATCTGATCATGGTCCTTAGTTTAGCTTGATCGCTTGAGGGAAATTTTGAAGTTTGAATAGATGACATCTAAAGAAAATTTAGAGGAAAGCCACTTTGATGGAGAACTGCAAATTGCTCTTGAAGATCTTGAGAATGTGGAAATTGAATTAAAGGAAAATGTCAAGGAAGCTAACAAATGTATTTAAAAGTTGAGGGAGAAAATAAAAAATTCAAGGGCAAACATAGAGAGGTCAACAAATAATTGAAGCAAGAAAATAACACCATTGTCGATTTGAGAATGCAAGTTGAAGCAAGAAAGAAAACTAAAGAATGTCTGAATGGACTAATTAAACACAAAATGGAGGAATGTGCAAAGATAAAGCAAGATATAGTAAGCTTGAAATCACAAGGAAAAATCAAGGAGAGTTCCTTGAAAGTTGATGAAATAATGAATGTGCAAACGACACTAAAATATAAAGGCGGATTAGGCTTTGAATCAAGTGAAAGTTCAATTCAAAAGGTGGAAGACAAAGGCAAAGTGGAGAGCACTGAAATAAAGAAAAATGTTGATGACACAACCAAAGGAAAGTTGTTCCAAAATCAAAAGAGATCAACAAGAAAACCTTGAGTTAGAAAACCTAATGCTCAAAGGTACCCATATTTTAATGGCTATTGCTTTTTTTTGTAACAAATTCATGTTAGGAATAATAGTCCACCAACATAGCTAAGAGGGGGTGAATCATTTGTGAGATAAATTATTAAACATTAAACATTAAAATTTATAAACAAAAACTTTAGTCCAAATGATAACACAGTAAATGCCAACACAATAACACAATCGTTTGTTGTTGAGGAAACCATGTTAAAGGTAAAACCCTGGTGGGAATTAGCACCCACAAATGATGTACTGAGAGTATAGTATCCCTGTTAAAATATTTAGCCCTGTTAGGATCTATTGATGCATTATAGTACATAGTCTTTGTTAAAGGACATACCCTGTCAGGAGTCAAGAGTAACAGTGGGCTCACTACCTGGTGCAGGAGCACCTTAGGGTCCTAGTAAAGATCCTAGTTCAATTTTGGCTTGTAGATGGTTCTAGAAAATTACCAATGAATAAGGACTATGATAAAGTCCCAAGGTGTGTGGATTGAATTGTAAATAGGATTTTTAAGGTTCTTGTCTTTGGTTTAATCCAAAAAGGTCCTAGTTAGTTTGTTTTTGCACTAAGTGTTAGGAGAGTCAAAGTTGGTCAAAATGTGGACCAGACTCCAAAAATGGAAGGTAAGAAGTTACATGAGATCTAGACATGGTCTTGGACCAAAAATGTGGATTTTCAATCCAAATATACAAGTTGGAAGTAATGAAAAGGCAAAATTGCAAAAATTGCAAAAGTTGCTCATGACAACTTTGCAACTTTGAAAAGCTGTCATGACAACTTTCCCTAAAAAGTTGAAAACAAATTTAAATGGGTCTAAATCCTGACCTTATGGCTTGAGCATGTGGGGGAGAATTATATAAGACTAAATAAACCCTAATTGAGGGTTTGGTTGTTAGATTGTACAAACTGATTTGGAAGAAACATTGGTTTTATGTCACAGAGTAACCTTTTAGCCATCATCCACACCTAAATGGATTGAATGGTCTACTATAATGCATTAAGGATTTAGTTCTTGTTATTTAGATACACTTTATGGACTTAATTTTAAAAAAAATTTCATTTCCTTTGCTTTTTGTAAATTCTTTTGTTTTCTCTGGTTTGTTGTCCTGAACAGAGGTAGTTATGTAGAAATGGATCCTTCTTGAATTACAATGGTTGAAACCTTATGGCCACTTGGAATCAATAAGGGAACTATGTATACTATGTAAATATGTGTTCTTGTTTCTTTTTGAGCATGAGAGATATTATTGGCAGCAAACCCTAGGTGAGTCCATGGTTGCCCAACTAGGAGCTTGCAGTATTGCAGAGGGATAAAGAATGGTGGAATGGATTAGTTTGTGCCAATACCTAGCTGGAGAGTGTAGGGGCATGTTAAATGGTCATGTGTGTTAGAATAAATGAGAAGGGGGTGAATCAATGGCCTCAAAAACTAATCCAATAATCCAACCAAAACTTTATATCATAAGTATAATACCTTTAGTTATCTTCAGTCCTACAAGATGTATGCCTTGTGTAAATCTAACATATATATATATATATATATATATATATATATATATATATATATATATNCATATATATATATATATATATATATATATATATATATATATATATATACTGCTTGGTGATTATACTATTTATCCTGTTCTTAAGCTTTACCAAGTAGCAGTTTATCTTTTCGTAGCCTTTACCGAATATCAGTAAATAAACTTAGTGTTTACCAACCAATCCTATTTTAGTAATGTGTAAAGCAAAAAATCAAAGAAATGAACCATATACACATTTGACACATGGATTTTTAACGTGGAAACCCTATTAAGGGAAAAACCACTTGGGATCAGTAACCCAAAATTTTCACTCTTCTGAAGTGAGCTTGGTGGAGAGCCAACCCTGTTAAAGGTTACAAACACATTGTTAAGTGCAACCTTGTTAGAGGATTTAAAACCATTGGTTATTATTTTTACCTTGGGCATTCACTTTTCTATCAACAAGAAAAACCTTTTGATACTCTTTGATTATCTCAATACATTAAGGACTGTTAAATCCCCCTCAGTTAAGAGATTTTTTGAATCAATGGTTAAACTAAAACAGTAAATGATATGTTCATTAATACAACTTAATATTTCAGATTTTTAGATATATTGTAAGTCCATAATACCTCTCTGACCAATATGCTCTTTTGTTCCTTTGCTCCCCTCCTTGTTCTTTCTGCTCAGTGAATGTTGTTGCTTCTCTGTTTCTTGGTGTCTACATAATTCTTGTCTTTGTTCCTCAACCTATATGATCATATCTGCATGAAGAATTCTATCTTCACCATAATTATATTAAGCATTCCTCCCTTTTTGACAATGAATTACTTGTCTCTTTATATAGACATGATTTCACTATTTTTCATTCCTTGTCTTTTCTTGTTCTTGACGTAGATAGCTTTCTTGATCTGAAACTCTCACCATGAATTAATTTAATATTTAAAGCATAGCTTTAGATTTATTCCACATATCTCTCCTTTTTTTTGTGCTTTAAATATCCATCTTATCCTTCATTTATCTGATCGATGAAAATAAAGTAATCAATCAGTTAACTCTAAATATAGCTCCTGCCAGCTAAGTGTTTTTTCATTTCCCAACTCCAGTTCTGATCGATGAAGGACTTGAGTTGTCCTTGGGCATTACCTTCAGTCCTACTCAGGGTTCACTTTAGTTATGCTCGGTGTTGCAGTGCTCGGTATACACTGTGAACTGTTTGGGGTTCTCTATCTGTCGGTGTGCACTGTCTGTCAGTGTTTACTATCACTTGGTGTATAGTGAATTTTCATGTTTACTGATAACATAAACTTTATATCTTTTTTTCCTTGAAGTCTATGACAATATGTATATGACCAATCAGATTATATCAAGTTGACACAAGTGACAATACAATACATTAACTGATTTAACGTCTTGCATTTACTTTCTATAGCTTAGTGATCATCAACTTAATCATCTTCAAACATTCAATCAGTTATAGTTCATCAATTTGATTTAAAGGAGGAGTTTAGAGGATTTCATTAGAGCACATTGTGAGCCAACAGAAGACAGACTGGTCTACATGTCCTAAAAACCCTTAAAAATAGGGGTTTGCTAAAAGCCCTGTGTACGGACACTTGGAGGAACCAAGACCTAGAAAATCTTGAAGCCTAGGTTGGAATTAGAAGGAATCAAAAGTTATTTTGGAGGTTTGTTAAGGAAAATTTGGAGAAATTCCAAGATTTCTAGTTTTAGGAGGCCTAATTGAGCAAAAAGGCTACAAGGCGTAAAACATAGCGAAACAAGAACTCGATTGAGAAGCCCTTGAAGGATTAGTGGAAAGGATCCGAGAGCCTATAGGTAATATGGATAAATAATTTGGACACCTATCATCATGCCTAAGAAGGATTGAAAGCATATTTTCTTGGATAGGACCCATGAGTGCCTAGAAGACTTGTGAAGAAGTGGAGAGTGTTTGAAGTTGATTCGAGAGATTTAGCGGAGTATGAGATCGAAGAAAGAATCCTCTAGTTAGGGTAAAGATAAGTTGCCCTAGGAAGGATTAGAGAAGCCTTAGGAAGATCAAGGAATCTCTTTTAGTGGAATATACACATCACTACCCAGGCACACTTCCTAAAGAAGGTTAAATCTACCCTCAAGACTTACAGTATGAAATACAAGTGTATATAGGAAATATATAATCTAGTGAAATTTCTGATAAAAACTATCTTTGCTTGGTTAGTTCAAATGAAGTAACATAATCAAAACCTCTTCTCTACATCCAGTAGACTTCACACAATCAAGCTCACAGCTTCCACACTTCGTTGTCTCTTCCACAATCACACTTTCCAAAAAGAAAAGCTCTCTCATATATACCCTATTACAATAATTAATTAGGTCAGCCAATTAGGATTTCCCAATATACAAATAATTATTTAACCCTTGCTAATATACACATGGTACCTATAACAAGTAAACATCAATTAAAATTCATCAAATATAATCCAAGATCTGTAATCCATGTTCACAATCCATAATACACACTACATCTCTAAAGTTGGCCTCAAATGGGTCTCCTCCAGAACACATGTCATGCAGTTGACATCACCAAGAGTCCTAAAACCCAAGAATCATAAAAAAAATTCCTTAACATTTCTTATACCATCCCTTAAGCTCAGATAACCTGAATCCACATTGCTTGTATGTTACACTCAAAACATTGAGACTAACTCTGTCAAAGATCACTGTCACCATCCAGTACCCAATCTTCACACTAAAACATCTATAACTCATATAGTAGACAATATTGAGTCATGCAAACTTAGGAATAAGATCAAAACACATCCCTATATACATCACCATCTTTTCTCATTTTGAATCAATCGTACAGTACCCATACACTTCTGTCAGTCATCAAGCAATAGTAATAACCAGTATGTTTTTCCTCCATAGAAACATATGTTGACATAAGTGACAAAACATGAATGCCAACAACATCATAAACAACCAATTCCAAAAATATCATCCTTTGGAATTTATGGAAACATATGTTAAAATCCATCAACCCAAAAGTACTCTCTCAATACAATCTTCTCAATATCCTCATCACAGCTCTCCCTAAAGCAGTAGGGATTTTCTCTTAGAATCTCTTCCCCTTTGACAACAATGAAAAAGGGTGCCATAAATCTTCTTCTTTCCTATGAAAGGTGTAGCTTTTTTAAATACTTATGTCTCTAACAACCATGTGCAAAATCACCCAAATATGTTCTATAATGTTCCTGCGATCACTACCCCTAAGGAGTAGATCCATACATCAAGTCCAAAAAATGATATAGCTCTGAAAGCCACTAGACTGATGCATTCTTGCATCAATTTAGTTCTTTCAAGGAGGGGCTCATACTCCAAGCATACCTCTGAGATACTCAAAGGCATCCTTTGGAAAAGGTTTAGTAAATATATCTTTTATCTATTCCTTTGTGCTGATATACTCCAATATAATCTCCTTCTCTGCTACCTTGTCTCTCAAGAAATGGTTGAACCGCCTCACAATAGGTGCTAGTAATCATGCCAAAGCCTTTCCTAGTAATAATATATTCAAACTAAGGATCACTTTCCCCACTGTGAGATGCATTTAAATTGTCAACCCAGGGATGTATACTTGAAATGGGACAACACGATATGTGCACTAAGTCACTCAAAGAGTCATACTACTTATGCTGCAGGAAGGTAAGATGCATGAAGGAAATCTAAAATATTTTTTTAGGAAGGTAAGAACATTTAACTCCTAAATGAAATTAGTGCTAAAAACTGTAAAATCAACTTAAACCTATTCTTTCAACCTAGAGCATCCACTATAACTATCCTTGTAGGTGCTACAGGAACATTCACAAAGTATAATGTTGTAGGAAGAAATAGTAAACTCCTATTTGAAATGTTGGAAATGTTGAACGTAAATCTATTCTACTCTAATATAATCCACCTCCCAAGTGGGCCCCCTTGGTTGGCTTCTGCTAATTACTTAACACAGAAGATAAACCAAGATCACTTCATCATATTTCAAAAACTGATTACATAGGAACAATACATAAAACTCGAAAATAACTTTTTGTGCAAGATGCAACAATGTATTCCCAAAAAATTTGAACTTACAAACTAACAACCAAATCCATATATATAGAGGATTAACATTTATTCAAAACATAAAGATAAGTCTGCTGAAAACTCGTTAGAGAATAAAAAGGGAATGTAATAGCCCACGACATATGCAATAAATTTTGGGTGACTGATTCAACAAGATAATTAGCGTAGAGGAAATATAGTAGAGCTATATTCCTATATTCTTTGAAATGGTGGCTCCTCCAATGTAGTAGCCGGGTCTTTTGGTGCCATGATATTTTCCCCCGTCGTAACTAGACTTCAACATTCTTCTTTTAATGCTATCGACCACTCTCAAGCTGCTCCTTCTTCCTGACAGGTTAGTTATCATGTGAAAATATGCATACAAGCAAACTTAATCAAATTAATCCAAATATTAGAACACACATACTGATAGCTATATGAAATATTGCAATATATATAATATTGGCAAACATGACATAGCTATCCACCCATAGGTTTAACAGTTATAATTGTACTTTAACACAAGTTCAACTGGTTATAAGTCCACAAATGTCTTGGTAATACTTAAAAATAGAGTATTAAGATCAATGTAAAATAGAGATGATAAATTGTCTCATCATCTGCCCCCTAGTAAGTTGAATGCTTGTCCTCAAGCATTGTGTCTCCTAGTAGTTGTTTGAAAATCACCAGCCTCTATTTTCCCTCTCCTCTGGCTCTTGAAAGTGTAGTGGAAACCTCTTGTCCTTTCCCAAACATCCACTCTGCGATCCTCCTGCAGCTAGTCAAGCCTTTCAGAGTTGATGTCATAAAGGGGCTAGAGAAGCATAGGTTTCTGCATGGTAAGTGGACACCAGAGTTCTTGTCTAATCTATCTACCAAGATAAATGTATTTTTGTGCTCTATGAATGGTTGCTCGAGGTTGATAGGGATGTTTGGTTTTGACCTCTTTAATGCTTCAGGAAATCTACTCCACCTATTTCTAGCACCAGTCAGGGCTCTCTAAAAAACAAAATAAGACATTCCCTCATACTCCACATAGACCTCTGTTTTGATCCCAAATATTTTCTTCCTTGTCTCCTCTTTTACTTTTCCATAGGTCAGATTAAACCAATCCCTAAGGAGTACATCTAGTTTTCTGCTTTCTGCCCTCAATGGAAAGGGTTCTGATTTCTCCCGATCTCTGTAATTTTCTAGCTGTCTATCATAATTTGCCTCATTATGCATCTGGGACATTAACACCCTTAGGTGTATATCCCCTATGTAAAGTAGATGATTCCACTCAGTTTCTATAGGGATAATGAAGTTATGTAGGTATAACTCACAAAGTAAGTTATGTTGCCATGAGGGAAGGGTCTGGTATAGGCCATAAAATTCTTGGGCTATTTTAAACTTAGAGTCTATGTATTTTAAGGTCATCATTAATTGGAATAAGAGGAACTAATCTTTCAAAAAAATAGCATAAACCCTAGGAGGTGGCCTACACATAATTATTTGATCAGCCAACTTCAGGGCATGATCCATCTTTTTCTTTTGTCTTGCCAATTGTTCTTTTAAATCCTCAATCTCTTCACTTTACTCTATTATTATCTTCTTCATTTTCTTCTTCTCTTCTCCCCATAAGGTTTTTGAAAGAACATATTTACTATATAATCCAAAGAGAAGTGACTGCATAGTGATTGGGCCACAATCTTCCACCTGATTATTTTGCCTCTATTCTTTCCATGCTTTCTCTAAGTAGTTGGTAAACCAAGTTCTTTTATAAGGAACTAGGGTAGTCTCTAAGCAGGCTGACTGATGAGGTATTGGGACTTCTCCCTCATTTCTATCTGAGATATTTTGATGGCTTTATTGGGGGTTATTTTGACATACATCAGGTTCAACTTCACATTTCTCTTTTGGATTTTGAGAAATGTCTGGGATTTTAGATTGATTTGGGGAATCATCCACATCAATTTGCACATGAGATTCTCCATCAGATTTATTGGGAGAAATAGATTGGCTTCCTGAGGGTTATTTAGGAAATTGTCCTCACATTCTAGGGCTTCTTTGAATTGGGGTTTCTTCAACCTCCACAACCTTCTTCTTAATAACCTTCTTCAGTCTCTCTACTGCAGGAGTGACTGCTGCAGGAGCCGACTGTCTTTTCTTCCCCTTTGAAGCTGTGGGGTTTTACAATTTGGCTGTAGGAACAAAAGTTTCTTCTTATAATTTATGCTTTCCTTTCTTTCAGGTAGAAGTAGGTACATTGCTCATATGAGCAGGCAAAGACATGCTTTCTTGAAGATTTTTAGTTTCTATCTCTTGGGTGTCTTGTTCAACAGTTGGTTCAATGGATACTGCATTATCATTGCTAGGTTGCTTGATAGGGTCAACCTGAGGTTGTGGGGTTTTATGTTGGAAAAATTATGACCATGCTAAGGGAGAGACATCCCTAAGAGATTTTTCTACTAGCAATTTGATTAGGGCATGGTGGGTGACATAATTTACATTTCCCTTTTGGGTTTCCTCAGCATTGATACTTAGCATATTATACAATAAATTAGGAACATTTACTGGAAGATAATGCCTTACATAGCTAACTAACTTGAAATGATGTGCATGCAAATTTGAAAATCTTCCTTCACATGTAAAATACCTGATAATGTGTGTGACCAATTCATCAAACAACGAAGGGAGAGAATTCTTTTGCACCCCTGCTTGGTAACGTCTAGAGAAGGGTCACTTGGTAGGGTAAACTGGGTCCTATCTGATCTGGCATCATGCACATTGGGGTAGTGTTCCCCAACTGCTAGTAACCCAGTTACCTCTTTTATCCATTATTTTGTGGTGACAACTTTTAATCCTCATACTGTTGCTTGCCCTTCCTCAAATGTATTTGCAAATTTAGCCGCTTCTTCTTCATCAAACTCTGTTAATTTCAAGATATATCCCAACCAACCACATGCATTTAATCTCCTTACTGCTTCAATATCTGAAAGAAAAATAATATGAACTACTGGCTCATGTCACCGCAGCTGTCCTCCCATTTTTTCTTGTCAACTTCCAACTCTCTGTTCTATAATTGACAATTACCTTATTCCTTTTTGAGTTTTAGATTACTTCTTGTAAAACTTTGGACCTTCTTTTGCACTCTTATGTTGTTTTTTTCACAAACAATGATAATGTGTTTTAAAATAAGAAATTATAACTCTTACTGTGGGTTTTCCACATAATTTAATTAAAGGTCACATCAACTCTAAAAATCAGGGATAATTTGGAAATAACAGTACGATACTTGTGCGATATAGCAATGAATGTTAGTGAGACAAGGCCAAAGTACATATTTGAGGTGATGGGAAATATTTACGAGTAAATATAAATAACATTTAGGAATTAATACACTTCCATGCCCCCTATGAAACAATGATAAGTTTCCATACTTGTCATACTTGGCACGGGGTACAGAACTGGCATAATATCATAATCATACATTTATTATAGTATTAGATATAATTATCAAAATCTATGTGCTAAAAGTGGAAATTTTTTGAAAAGGTTATACCTATCATTCGATCATTGCATGTGCCAGAGAAAGGTGGCGAGAATGGAATGATGCAGGTGGCTGCATGTGTCAACTGACTTGGCTCTTATTTGAAAACAAAGAAATGGAAAGTATTGATGACGTGGAAGGTGGGTGGGTGGAAGATAAATAAATGAAATGAGATGGAATGAAGAATTTAGAAAGTGAGTGGAGAATTGAACTTCATGTGAACATGAAGTTTTTATTATGGACATGCTTGAAGGAATGTTATTGAAGATCTGCAAGAAGAAGGTTTGTACCCTCTGCTGTAGGAAGTGTTACCTATGGGTTGTTTGGAATTGGTTGTCTGAATTGTTGCAGGAAGTCTTCTTTGGTTTGGGGTTGGTGATACAAACATAGCTAATGTCCATTGAATAATAAATTGAAGTGTACTAGGTCTATAGTTGTCAACTAGATTGCTCCATTGGTGAAGACATGGCTTATTTCATATGGGCCCAGCCATCTTGTCTGCAGCTTGCTTGGTATTTCTTTGAATCTGGAATCATACAGTAATGCCCAATCTCCAACTTGAAACTGCTTGCTCTTAATATGGGATTTGTGTCACTTCTTCCTTTGTTTCTATACTATTTTAGTCTTCTCCAAGGTAGATTTGCACATTTCATCTAAGGAATTGAGATGCAGCAATCGCTCTTTCTATGCTGTAGGAAGATGAATGTTTAACTCCAGCGCTGTGCGCAAAGTTTTGTGTTCAAATTAAATTGGTAGAATTGCTGATTTTCCATATAATAACTCAAATGGAGTGAACCTTGGTAGTTCTCTAGGTCATTCTGTATGCCCAGCTGACTTCTGATAGTCTGTTGCTCCAATCTCGGCAGTGTAGATGAATTGTTTTTATTAAGATGGCTTCGATCTCCGTATTTGTAACTTCTTCTTGTCCATTGGCCTGAGGATGATAGGGACTTGAATTCTGATGTCTGATATTGTATTCTTTCATGAGCTCTATTATCAGATTGGAAGTGAATTGAGCTCCTTGATCAGTTACAAGTTCTCTTGGAACTCCACATTTGGTGAAGATTTCTTCATACAAAAACTCTGCTACCATGTGATCCCTTGCATGCTTCATGGATTTTACTTCGACCCATTTGGTCAGATAATTAGTACACACCAAGATGTAGGATTTCCCATTGGATGGAGGATCTATGGGACCAATGAAATCCATGCCCCATTTGTCAAATGGTGTTACCACCACTTGTGGAATTAAGGGCATTTCATCTTATCTCGTTGGCTAACACATCCTCTGACATTTGTCACATTTCCTTGTATAACTAGATGCATCCTTTTGAAGTGTAGGCCAGTAGTAGCTGGTTGTTAAGATCTTCAGGGCTGTCCTCTTTGCTGCAAAGTGTCCTCCACATGGCTCATTATGAAAAGCATAGAGAATGTCATATGTCTCACCTTCTCACACACATCTCCTCATGACTTGGTCTGGACCAGTGTAGAATAGTGTGTTATCAATCCAAGAGAATTGGAAGCTTTTCTCTACAAGCATTCTCCTATCCTTATAAGAGAAATGTGTGGGCATTTTGTTAGCTGCAAGGTAATTAGCTATATTAGCATACCATGGATTTTTGACAACAATATGAAATAAATGCTCATCAGGGAATGTATCATCTATCAAAGTTGTATCTCTATCAACATGCTGAATTCTGGATAGATAATCAACTACTATATTTTCCTTACCTGGCTTGTCAATGACGATGATGTCAAATTCCTGCAAAAGAAGAAGCCATCTTGCTAACGTGCCTGTGATGGCAGGTTTGTTCATGAGATATTTAATTGCTTCATGGTCAATATGAACAAAGATGGAATAGCCTATTACATAATGATAGAATTTGTTCAGAGCATAAACTACTACTAGTAATTCTTTTTCAGCCATTGTATAGTTTAACTCTGGTCCACGTAAGCTCTTACTAATATAGTAAATTGAATTTTCAAGGGTACTAGACTTTTGTCCTAGGACAACACCTATGTCATAGTCAGAAGCATCTGTATGTATGTGGAATGGTAAAGACCAGTCAGGGCCCCTAAGTACTGGTGCAGTTGTCAAAAGTGACTTGAGCTACAGGAAATATTCATCATAGGCTTTTGTCAATGCAAATTTGACCTCTTTTGTAAGAAAAGTATATAGAGGACTAGCTATTTGACTAAAATTTTGAATAAACCGCCTATAATAGCCAGCATGTCATAAGAAAGATCTAACATCTTTTTGCTTTGTAGGTGTAGGCAATGTGAGAATTACCTCTATTTTTGCAAGGTCTACTTGGATTCTAGCCTTTGAGATGAAATATCCCAACACTACTCCTTCTTGCATCATCATAAAGCATTTCTCACTGTTGAGAGATAGGTTGTGTTCTTAACATTTGATCAACACTTTTTCCAAGTTCTTCATAGCTTCCTCAAAGGTGACACCAAATGTAGTGAAGTCGTCCATGTATATTTCCATGCAATCATGTGATATGTCAGCAAAAATGCTGATGACAAATCTCTAGAAAGTAGATGGTGCATTACATAAGCCAAATGGTAATACAAAATAAGAATATGTCCCCCAAGGGCATGTGAATTTGGTCTTCTCCTGATCCTCTAGAGCAATGCTGACCTGGTTGTAACTGTTGTATCCGTCCAGAAAGGAGAAGTACTTCTTACCAGCCAGAGTGTTAAGAACTTGATCAATAAACAACATGGTAAAATGGTCTATCTTTGTGGCATTGTTCAATTCCCTATATTCCACACATATTCTCTATTTAGCTCCCTTCTTAGGTACTATTACCAAAGGTGATAACCACTTTCTATCAGAGATTGGATATATGAAACCAACATCCAACAACTTTTGCAATTCAGTTTTGACTATTTCTCTCAAGGCTGGGTTTATTCTTCTCTGAGGTTGGTGAAGTGGTAAACTAACTTCATTGATGTAGATCCTATGTGTGCAGAGCTTGGGGTTCAGTCCTGCCATGTCTCCATAATCCCAAGCAAAGGATTTTTCATATTTACATAGGAGTTTCGTTAACAATGCCAATTGTGGTGGTGGCAGCTTGCTGTTGACATGGAGATTGTGGCCAGGGGAAAGTTCCACTATGGTTGTTAGCTCTATAATTGACACTTTAGTTATTGGGCTTGTAGCTACTTCACATGGTAGTAATTGATTGATTATTTTAGGGCTTGCTGGAAACACACAGTCCTTATAGGTACATAATTGTAAAACAGAGCTTTCAGAAACATCCACATTCATTGGTAAGAATACTCTATATCACATCATCTTCTTCTTGTATTTTCAAAAAATATTGTCTGTGTAGCATCATGAGCTAAGCAATAGAATCTACATCTTCTTACTCATCTCCAAAATCTATCCAAATAGGATCTCTCAAATTTGGATGAGGTTGGGTAGGAGGATATAATGCTAGTTTCTTTATTGCTTGGCCATTTGAAATTGTCATGTTCCCTGATCTGCAACTAATTTTTGCATCAGTGGTGGAAAACCAGGGTCTCCCTAGGATGAATGGACAACTAGAAAAGTTTACTTTGGGTGATAATATGAGAAAATCAGTAGGGTATTCCCATGAATCCATGGTGACTACTATATCCTCAATTATACCATGTGGGGTGACAGTTGAACTATCAACAAGTTGTAACACCGTTGGAGTGGTTCTCAAGCCCTATATACTCAACCTATGCATTGTATCTTTGGTCATTACATTTATGGCTTCTCCCAAATCAAATAAAGTAAACTCCTATTTGAAATGTTGGAAATGTTGAACGTAAATCTATTCTACTCTAATATAATATACCTCCCAAGTGGGCCCCCTTGGTTGGATTCTTCTAACTACTTAACACAGAAGATAAACCAAGATCACTTCATTATATTTCAGAAATTGATTACATAGTAATAGTACATAAAACTGGAAAATAAATTGTTGTGCAAGATGCAAAAATGTATTCCCAAAAACTTCAAACTTACAAACTAATAGCCAAATCCCTATATATAGAGGATTGACACTTATTCAAAATAGAAAGATAAGTATGCTGAAAACACGTCAGAGAAGAAAAAAGGAATGTAACAGCCCACGACATATGCAATAAATTATGGGTGACCTATTCAAAAGGATAATGAGTGCAGAGGAAATATAGCAGAGCTATATTCCTATATTCTCTGAAATGGTGGCTCCTCCAATGTAGTAGCTGTGTCTTTCGGTGCAATGATGTTTTCCCCTGTCACAGCTGGACTTCAATGTTCTTTTTTTAATGCTATTGACCACTCTCAAGCTGCTCCTTCTTCCTGGTAGGTTAGTTATCATGCAAAAATATGCATATAATAAAATTTAATCAAATTATTCCAAATATTAGAACACACATTTTGATAGCTATATGAAATACTACAATATATAATATTGGCAAACATGACATAGCTATCTACCCATAGGTTGGATGGTTCTAACTGTACTTTAACACAAGTTCAACTGGTTATAAGTCTACAAATGTCTTGGTAATACTTAAAAACAAAGTATTAAGATCAATGTAAAATAGAGACATAAAATTGTCTCATCAATGGTACTTGATGGAAATATGTTTAGTCTTTGAATGCATTACTGAATTCTTTGACATGTTCACTGTGCTAGTGTTATCACAATGGATAACCACTAGATCATCAAAAGTTATCCCAATGTCCTTCAACATTTATTTCATCCAAATAATCTGTGTGAAATTTATAGCAGCAACAACATACTCAGAATTAGTAGTAGACTGAGCTATACAATCATTCTTTTTACTTAGCCAAGAAACCAATATTTTCCCAAGAAAGAATGCACCACCACTTGTGCTTTTTTTTCATCAATATTCCCTGCCCAATCAACATTAGTATAGGCATGTAAATCAAAATCATTAGATTTATTATACCATAAGCCATAATCCAGTGTTCCTTTCAAATATCTAAATATTATTTTCACAGTAGTAAGGTGCGTCTCTTCAAGATCTGCTTGATATCTTGCCATAATTCCAACTGCATTAGCAATATCTAGTCTAGC
Organism: Thuja plicata; assembly: GCA_018584345.1. NCBI lineage: Eukaryota > Viridiplantae > Streptophyta > Pinopsida > Cupressales > Cupressaceae > Thuja > Thuja plicata. The sequence continues at coordinate 2,983,769 of MU228368.1, read as the reverse complement.
GTGAGTCAAATATTGTAAGCCTCCAATCATAGATTTGTACTTTGTCTAAAAAACACTTTGAGTTTCATCAGTATTAGTAAGCTTGTGACCAGTAACCATAGGTGTTCCAACAGGTTTACAATCTTCCATTCTAAACTTTTTCAACATTTCTTTAAGATACTTTGTCTGAGAAATAAAAATACCACTCTTGTTCTAATTAATTTTCAATCCAAGGAAAAATTTCATCTCACCAATCATTGACATCCCAAATTCATTTTCCATTTCTTTAGAGAAATTTTTACTCATTTCATCATTTCCTCCAAAAGTGATATCATCAACGAAAACTTCTACTATTAGAATTCCATCTCCACTAGTTCTTAAGTACAAATTGTTGTCTACATTACCTTTTTTGAAGCCAAGATGAAGTAGATACCTATCCAATATTGCATACCATGCTCTTGGTGATTGTTTAAGCCTTACAAATATTTCTTCAACTTGTAAACCGTGTCCTCATCTTCTATCAAAGGAAATCCATTAGGTTGCTCAATATATACTTCCTCTTCTAGATCTCCATTCATAAATGCAAATTTCACATCCATCTGATATGCTTTGAAGTCTTTGTGTGCATCATAAGAAAGAAATAAACTTACTTCTTCCAACCTAGCAACATGATAAAATTTTTCTTCAAAGTCTATGCCTTCTTGTTGCGAGTAGCCTTTACAAACCAGTCTTTCCTTATTTCTTACAACCATTCCCTCTTCATTCATCTTATTTCTGAAAACCCACTTAGTTCCTATAACATTCTTATATTTAGGTCTAGGAACCATTTCTGAAGTGTTATTCTTCTTTATCTATTTTAATTCTTCTGCCTTAGTCCAAGATTCATCTCTACATGACTCATAAGTAGATTTTGGTTCAACTTGAGAAATTAAACAAATTTCATCTCTTAATCTCGATCTTGTCATCATTACTCTATTTTCATCTCCAATATTTTGATCTTCAGGATGGTTTCTCTTAATATACCTCAGAGTCTTAGGATCATTTGAGTCACCTTGACATACCTCGATCTCACAACCAATCTCAAAAGGTTCTTCTTGATCTGCAATAATCTCCTTGATCTATGTAGTCTGATTATAGTCATATATTCTCTCTTGAATCTAGAACTTTTCATCTATCCTCATATTATCACTTTCAATAATCTTCCTCAATCTAAGATTGAAACATTTATAAGCTTTTCTTTTAGTGAAATAACCAAGGAAGATCACTTCATCACTTCTAGCATCAAACTTTCCTATCTCATCATCTCTTTTGATATATCATTTACTACCAAATATTCTGAAATATTTCATTGTAGGAGTATTATTAAACCACAATTCATAAGGAGTCTTACTTGTACATTCTTTGATATGAATTTTTTTCAAAGTATACACAACAGTACCAACAACTTCTCTCCAATGAAAATGTGATACATTTCCTTCTAGCAACATAGTTCTAGCAACATCTAATATTGTTCTTTTTCTTCACTTAGCTATCCCATTCTGTTGTGGTGTCCTAGGAGTAGATGTATGTCTGTATATTCCATGCTCTTCATAGTAGGTATTGAAAAAATTTGAAGTAAACTCACCACCTCTATCTGATCTCAAACATTTTATCTTTAAGCCTAATTCATTCTCAACTTTTGCTTTGAATATCTTGAATTTATCAAACACCTCTGATTTCTCTCTTAGATATGTAACCCACATTATCCTAGAAACTTCATCAGAAAAAAGTATAAAATACCTTTCACCATAGTAAGATCTTGTTCTTGTAGGAACACACATATTTGTATGCACTAGATCCAACTTTCATTTTGTTGAGTGAGATTTTATTTTAAAACTGCTTCTAGTATGCTTCCCCGTTACACATTCTCTACACATGGTGTTAGATGGTTTCACAATCTTTGGTAGGTATCTAACTACATTAGTCATACTTGCCTTCACAATATTATCAAAATTAACATGACAAAATATTCTATGCCATAACCAACTATCATCTACCTTCGCAACACAACAAGAAGCCTCAGATGTATTTAATTCAAATACATTACCTCTAGATTTAGTACCAGATGCGATCAAATCTCATGACTTACTTATGATAGAGAATTTCCCATCAATGAATTTCAATTGATAACCTTTGTCCACTAGCTGTCCAACACTCAACAAATTATTCTTAAGTCCATCAACAAGTAATACATTGTCAGTATTGGTCTTTCCATCCAAAGAAATAGATCCAAATCCAATGATAAGCTTAGGAGTATTTTCAACAAATCTCACAACACCACCATCATACTTATTCAGTTTAAAAAACTTATTTCTATCTCCAGTCATATGGTGTGAACAATCCCTGTCTATGACCCATTCAAATTTCTTTTCAACATGTGACACTAAATCTCTTTCTTCGTGAATAGGTTTATAATCCTTGATAGAAATAAATACAATATCATCATAATCAATAGAATCGTCATTAGAAACACCTTCACTAGCATAGTAACATCCCTTATCCTTTGAATACTTAGGTTTATAGAACTTAGATTTATGCTTTGGAACCTTTGTAGGACATCTAGATGCAAAATGTCCTATATTTTTGCATGAAAAACATTTCAGAGGCAAGTTTACTTCAAAATTAACCTTACCTCTCTTTTATCTTCTAGCGATTAAGGCCACATTTTCATCTAACTTTATTTCTTCGTCCTGTATCTGTTCCCATTCATCAGCAATTCACCAAGCTCTTCTCTCAAGTCACCACTGCTGGTGCTCGCAATTCCTGATAAATTATTTTTATTTTTATGCTCAGTCGCCTTGAATGTTGTCTCAACTTTAGGTAATGAATTTACCATCTCTACGGACTCAAAAATAGTTAATTTTGCAATCAACGTATCTCTATTAAAGTTCATTATCAAGGGTATGATCTCTTCTATAGCTTGCACTTTAGTCTTGTAAACAGGTGTTAAAGATCTAATAATTTTCACAATCACTTCTGCCTCACTATCAGTGCCTCTAGATTTCCCAATCTCAATAACAACCTTAGTAACTCTCTATACATATGCTCTAATATTTTCATCATCTTTCATTTTCATATTTTCCATCCTTGTCTTCTATTTCTGTAACTTCACCTACTTAGTAAACTTATCTCCTTCATATAATACTTCCAATCCTATCCAAATGTCATGTGTAGAATCCAAATCTTTAACCTTAGTGAATTCACCTTCAGAGATTGCACTAATCAGTACTTCCCTTGTGACCATGTTATATGAAAATATCTTCTTTTCTTCATCAGTAGCCTTATCTAGTTCATCCTTGGCCTTCATCTGTACATCCTTTTTTGTAATCATCCAGTAGTCGATTCCCAAGCATAGAAAATGTGTTCTCATCTTGTTCTTCCAACTGTCAAATTTTTCAGGATCAAACTTTAGACTATCCTTCCTATAGAATGCCATCTTCAAGATCACCTCAAGTTGTTAATCTTTCTCTCTAAGGACCAGTATCTCTGATACCAATTTTTAGGAATAATAGTCAACCAACACAACTGAGAGGGGTGTCAATCAGTTGTGAGACAAATTATGAAACATTAAACTTTAGAATTTTTTTTTTAATCCAAATGATAACACAATAACACAATCCTTTGTTGTCGAGGAAACCATGTTAAAGGTAAAACCCTGGTGGGAATGAGCACCCACAAATGATGTAATAAGAGTATAGTATCCATGTTAAAAGATTTAGCCCTGTTAGGAGCTTATTGATGCATTATAGTCCACATTCCCTATTAAAGGACATACCCTATTAGAAGTTAAGAGTAATAGTAGGCTCACTGCTGAGGCACACTTCCTAAAGAAGGTTAAATCCACCCTCAGGACTTATAGTCTAAAATACAAGTGTATATAGGAAATATACAATCCAGTGAACTATGTGATAGAAAATGTCTTTTCTTGGTCAGTTCCAATGAAGTAACATAATCACAACCTCTTCTCTACATCCAGTAGACTTCACACAAATAAGTTCGCAGCTTCACACTTTGTTGTCTCTTCTACAATCACACTTTCCAAAAAGAAAAGCTCTCTCATATATATCCTATTACAATAATTAATTAGGTTGACCAATTAGGCTTTCCAAATATACAAATAATTATTTAACCCCTTTCTAAGATACACATGGTACCTATATAAAGTAAACATCAATTACAATTCATCAAAATATAATCCAAGATCCATAATCCATGCTCGCAATCCATAATACATGCTACATCTCTGAAGTCAGCCCTAGATAGGTCTCCTCCAGAACACACACCACAACTGATGTCACAAAGAGTCATGAAACCCAAGAATCATAAAAAAACATTCCTTAACATGTGTTCTACTATCCCTTAACCTTGAATAACCTGAATCCACATTGCTCGTAAGTTATACTCAAAACACAAATACTAACTATGTCAAAGATCACTGTCACTGTCTAGTACTCAGTCTTCACTCAAACATTTGTAACTCATCTAGTAGACAATATTAAGTCATGAAACCTTAGGAATAAGATCACAACATGTCCCTATACACATCACCATATTCACTCATTCTGAATCAACCGTATAGTACCCGTACACTTCTGTCAGTCATAAAGCAATAGTAATAACCAGTTTGTTCTACCTCCATAGAAACATTAGTTGACATCAGTGACAAAACATGAATGCCAACAACATCATCAGAAACCAATCCCAACAATTCAAACGTAGGACTGTAGAATGTAGAGGCAAATTAAATCAAAATATTTAGTGCTTTACATGCAAAAAATGGTCATAAGGCTAGTAACTATAAAATTCAAGTTAATGGAAGGAACAAACCTTTTTATGGATATTGTCAATTATGTAATGGATTTGGACATAAAGATGATAAATGCATATCTAGAATAACAAAAATAAATTTAGGACAAAGAGGCATCAAATGCTTTAACTGTAACTAGAATGGACAAATTGCTAAGTATTGCAGAAGCAAGAATCTAAATCAAGATTCACCAGTAAGAAGAAATGAGCCTGCAGAAAAAAATTATATAGAAGAAGTAAGAAGAGAGATTAATCAAATTTGGAAAAAATAAAGAAACAAATACATTAGACATTGTGAAATAGCTCCAGTGCATAAATTGTTTTCAAAAACTAGTTTGGATTGATTTGGCTTAAGGGGATCTATATTGAAGATCTTTTTTCCCTGTCGAAGAAGCTTGGGTTGTTGTTGTAGCATAATGATGGTTTGAACTATTAGTGAAGTATGTGGGAGAAAACATTGACTTGCAGAAGTTTGTGGAACAATGAAAGATATTATATAATCAAACGAAATATGTTTGATAGCTTTTTGTGATATGATGTTTTGGCAGCAAAACCCTAAGTGTATATGAAAGAATGTGATAAATTTTTTATTTTCATTTTCATTTTTGCGTTCTAGCAAATTATGAGAGAAAGTAGATTTTAAGCTGAAACTATAAACTATGAAAAAATGTATTTTACTCATTGATCTCGTTAAGCTTGTAAATTGTGATGATGAGTCTTGATGAATCTTTGAAAATTACATAAAAGAGAAAGGATTTCTTTGGATGATGTGTTTTTTGCACTACCTGATAAGGTTGTGTGTTTGGAAGACATACAATTTTTTTCTAGTAAAATTGGAAGAATATGACAATGAAAAGATAAGAAATCTTGAAATTTCACTCTCTAGAGATGAATTAGAAATAATCTCTAATCTAGGGCACAAAGGATTAAATGCATGGAGTGAATTCTCGATTATTACCTATGAAGAAATAATCAAAATTATGTTAAGGAGGATGCATGTTGATTACATATAGATAGAGATACCTTAACATATAACCAAAAAGGCAATCAAGCTGGTGATAGGTCTTTGCTCTCTCAGTTCTATATTGATCGTGAAATCAGTCAAGAAAAAGGAAGTTGGAGATTTGACTGGTGTTTCAGGAGACCAAAGAGCTTTACATACCGACACAATTAATAATCCTTTAGTAAGGTATGCAACTTTCAATATTACTTACAAAATTTATTTTCAAAATTATAGGGAAGGTTCTACTTCGGCTATTGCAATATATGTTGCACATTAGATGGTCAAGGAAGGTAAGCAGTATGATCTCTGCGAATTATTAATATTGCAATAGTTGCAAAATTCAATGACTAAGAAGGAAGGATATGCCTTTCAATTTGGAACTCTAGCTATTTGTCTGGCATTTTATTTTCTAAATTCTCTACCATTAAAGGAGAATGTTTTATGGGATGAAGATTTTCCTATAGGAAATTTTTTTTATCACTACTTGAACAATTTGAACAATGAAGAACTTGTATGTAGAAACTAATTTGATGACCTTCAGAAGTACCTAACTTCTAAATACAAAATTTTGGAAGAATGCGTAAAAAGTTACAGAGATAGCGTTACATTTTTAGTGAATACAGATCATTTCTTAATGGAGGAAATTCTACCTAGGAAATACCAGCTAACAAAATTTGGATATGAGATAAGTATAGAGGAATGTGTGTTGAATGCAAAGGGACTACTCAAGTGTTCTATAGATATAAGAAAGGACAAGTTTGTCATATTTAAGGAATTGATTAGATTCATTTCTTTGGTAAGTACTACTCTAGGAGGATCTACCTTTGAAAGGAAAAGACTCATAAAAACCAATGAGGCCCCCTCTCTCTCCATATTGAAGAAAAAGAAGAAGACAAACAAAAATAAGGATATAGAAAGTATCATTGACGTGGATGAACCTAAATCAATCAAGGAAGATGAATAAGAACATAAATAAATCATTGTTGCACAAGAGGAAGAATTACCTAAAGAATATTTTGAAGATTCTGATGAGGATCCATATGAGGTTGAAAATATTTTGGCAATTCTTGAAGGACCAGATGGTATAAAGAGAATGAGTGATGTTTAATTTTCAATACCTTTGTATGATAAGGTAAGAATTAAAGGTGCTATGATCACTCATATGATTTGAAACAATATTATTCCTTATGATATTGTAAGATTAGTGCAAGATGGTCTTTTTTCACTTGTGAATGAACATTTAGCAAACAAGTCCACAAAAGGAAAACTTGATGAGAAATTTGAAGAAGAAACATGACTCCGTGCGGGAGAGGTTAGTTGATTACATCAAGTAAATGAAAAATTGCATAAAAAATAGGGCCGCTATGTGAAAATATTGTCTCAGATGACCTGTTTCCATTGAGAAACACAAAGAAAATATTGACTCTATTGAGTCGAAGTTGAACAATTTGGCACTTTTATTTGATATCTTTAAAGACAAGGACAAAATGTAAAGGGAAATAATAAATACACTAAAGTTTGAGCTGATAAAAATACAAAGGAGTAGGGATGGACTCACTAGAAACTTTTGGAAAGTCAAAGAGATTATAGAAGAAAAATTGGAACATTATGTCAAGATATTGGAAGAAGTAGAGAAAGAAGAGTCAAGTTTATCTGAGCCAAACGATTTGGTCAGTGTTGTTGACTTGATAGTATAACAGAATACTCATAGATAAATACTTCTAACTCTTATTCATCAATAGAATGTTTACCATTGAGAACTCAAAATCAAGTACAAGGAAATTTTTTCGTACAGGTAACTAAATTTTTTGTTCTAGATTTTTGATACCCTTCATCCTTGATGCCAAGGGGGGAGAATAGTAAGAAAAACAAAAAAAGGGGGAGGATAGTAGAAAAAGGAAATAGCATAAAGAGGGAGTATAAAAGAAACAAATGAATAATGGTATAAGGGGAACTTTGTATCTATTGTAAACAATTTTTCTATAATATTTGATTTCTATATGTTGTCATCGATGAAAAAGGGATAGATTGGTTGAAAGTGTCATTGATGAAGGAGAATGTTGTTGTCATGCCATTTTGGATGTCATTGATGTCAACACACTTCTGTTGACTTATCTAGTTATGAATTTTGGATATTCAATGATACAAGTGATATTATTTTGGTCCACATATCTCTACATGAATAGATATGAAGATAAGGTTTTGAAAATATGTTCTAGTACATATGTTGATTCTATATTCAAGAGGTCACAAGTCTTGGTGCTTCATTTGGATTGAATTTATTGTCTAGTAACCTATTTTTCCAGTTGTTATATTTATTTGAAACATAATAAGTGATCAATACGTCCTCACTTCATCATATGGATTCTTTTGGTCCTATAATTTTGGGACAAGGTTACGGAAGGATTGAAACATGTAATCACAAGTTGATATCAACATTGGTTGGATTTTGGCCAACATATGGAAGCAAGCATGAGATTTACTCTAGATGTAATGTAAAATGAATTACCCTAGCCAACTACTTAATGAATGGGTTTGGCCGACATGATATATGTTTAAATTTAGTATATATATGTTAGTTGTATTTTTTTGGTATGGATGAGAATAATTGTGAACCTGCAAATGAATATCAATATTATGTAGCAGGAACTTAAGTGAATCGATGAAGGAAAAATGAAGTGTGTCAAGTCGGTCTTCTGAGATTCAAAGGAATTAGCTTCTGCATATGCAATATGCAATTGTATCAACTGATTTTGTTTACTTATCATTCTCTGGGTAGTGAACCTTTATTTTTGGGTAGTGAGACATGCAATGAACACTTGTAATATTCTATATCTAGCTATAAAATATTGAGAGTTAAACCTATCTATGGTTTTTCCCATTTGGGTTTTCATGATAATTTGGTGTTTACTTATGCTTATTGTGTTTCTATTTTAGATGATTACTTTGATTATGAATGTTAAGAATATTGTGTGATGTATTAAGAAAATTGAATTTAAAGGTTTAGGGAATATTGCTTCACCCCCGCCCCCCTCCCCCCCATCTTATTACTTTGGTTGTTCAACAAAGGGGAAGTGGATCTTAAAGAAAAATATGTTTGAAAACTATTCTTGCCCCACCCTAACATAGAGACAAGAATAAGGTATTATATTGTTATTCAAGTACGATTGCACATGAAATTGTACCACCATAAATTACAATGAGCCCCAAATATACAAGCTACTAATATCACATAGTGAGGATTAACATAATAGGACATGAATGATATTTAGAAAATATCAAACAAAAGTTCCACTTATAGCCACTTGTCATTTGAGCAATACCAAAATTAATGAATGTTGAATTTTACACTCCAAAGTTTGAAATTCATTAGTGGAATGGCCATACATTTTATGATACACACAAATAAAATATTTTTTACGATTTTATGTGTGCTTTATCCTTCATTATATCCAAGAGAGAATAATCAACTTGAATTAAAGAAGTCTGAACAAAACACTCTCTTATTTAGATGAAAAGTTGGGAGAAGAAGACACAGATGTTTTATCCAATGGGAGAGGGGATGTTGACAAATGAGGAGGTTTTAAAACTAAACCTTGTGTAGATAAGTGTGATTCAAACTTATCATAAGCCTCAATACTTTGTTTCATGCATCCAAAACTATGTCCATTGCTTCCATCTTTGTAATCAAGCATGGGTGTTGAAATGTTAGGAGGAGAGTGTTCACACTAGTTTTAATTGGGTTGAATTCTATAGATCTTGAATCATCATCAAGAAACGTGTTAAAAGAGAAAGTTGGAAGTGATATAGATGAATCTTGGTAAAAGAAACACAAGGCTATTGTGAGCCTTCATTCTCTTTTGAAGGAGAGTGTAAAGTATAATGGACCCCAATATTTCTCTAATAAAGCATCATTAGTTTGAGATTGTAATGTAGATGGAACCATAATGTTAAGGAAAGATATGCATCCAAATTATTCTTGAACACCACTATAAGGAATCATAACAACCTTGTTTGTGTAAAGTTCATTGTCATGTATGAATTTGATTATGTAGTGAATGGTAGAAGGGGCTACTTTCATAGCATGAATCTATGGTCTGCCCAAGATTGTATGTGAGGGTATCATGCATGCAATAGATGGATGTGGTTAAACTCATATGTCATACTTTAAAAGGTAATATTATTATACCAATTGAATCTCTACCAACATTATCAAAATCCACAAATAGAGTGAGAATGAGCTTGGATAAGGGAGGTATTGCAATTGATATTATGAAACAATTTTATGCTACAAATATTAATACCTAATCCATTATTAATTAAGGTACACTTTATCCCATGTTTCCTTAATCCTAGGTATTATATTAAGGGGATCATTTTGGTTTGGAACTTCTAAAGAAGGTAATTATCTTGCAATAACATAGCATCCCTCTTTTGATGTATATAATCAAATGTGGTTGCTACATCAGAAAGAGTGATAACTACCTTCTATAAAACTTCTTGGATCAACCCATAGTATGTAGGTGAGGTTTGAATAAAAAACCAAAGGGATATCCTATATAGTGTAGCATGAAGTTTCTCAACAAGAGTAGGCTCCCTAACAACATGTTGAGAAAGAACATTGTTTGGATAATTATATGTGTGAGCCACTTCATTATAGCTACATTGTTGTGACATTCCTTGATTCATCTTATTTATTTGAGTGATTTTTTTTTCATAGTTTAATATGTAAGTAGAAGGTCTAGTTGGTTTCCTATAAATAATCATAGGTTTGGTTTGAGGTTGAGGGACATCTTGACTAAGATGAATAACAAATTTAGGCTTCAAATGTTCATTTACATGAGTTGTATTGACTTAAATTTGATTGGAATTTTTGTTTTCCAAAGATTAATCTATAGAAGGCAGAGCATAAAGAAAAGTGATAATGATACTATCCTCTTTCTTTGAGGTATCCCCATGAGCTGGAAAAAATTAGTAGAGGTATTAGCAATATCCATCAATTCTTTACCTCTAGAAGAGACACCATTTAGGTGTATTGGAGGTGAAGTGATATTAGGGAATTTTTTTACTATATCATCACCTTGCACTAAAATATCATCTTAGGTTGGACAATTTTTTGGAGAGGGACAAGTATTACATAATAATTACCCATTTGTAGAAGGGAGAACATTGATAAAGGTACTAATGTTATCATCCTCTTGCCTCAAAATGTCCTGGTGAATAGAAGGATCTTTTGGAGTGGGATGAGTGATGAAAGGGAGGTTAGACCACAATCACATATATTAAATACATGCATCATGAAACTAAATCGTTGAAAAAATAATGGAAACAATTTTATTTTTCAAATGATAACATTGTAGCATAATAAATTACATTCGTATACAATTTCCTGCTTATCTAGGCCCTATTTCAGCACTCGTAGCATCCTATACCCAATATGCTTGATCTAAATCCATTCCATATTTGATTCTAGAATCTCCTCATAATTATATACCCTAGATTCCAATTTGGCCCCACATTGTAAGGAGAAAGTAATCTTGGGCAATCTGCTTCTTGATGTTTGGGCCCAAATTCAAAGTACTCAATGGTTAGCTTGCGAAAGTGGAAATTTTAAGCCCATGTTAGTTTTCTCTAAAATTAACACCCCAAAATGCTTGGTTATACATAACATAGATTTATCCTCCCCCATTTTGACATCACTCATAAAAAAATTAGTTGCAATTTCAAGTTGCGTACAAGGAAAGTGTGAGTTTAAATAGGAATGTTATAACTTAATAAAACATTCAAACTACACTAAACTAGAAACATATAAATAAGACAATGAAAATAGAACTAAAACAAAAGAGAATGAAAACCTTTCTATACCCTTTAAATCTCCGTTGAAGTGTAGATGGATTGGATGTGTTCTCAAGCTTCAATGGTGTGGAGGGATTCTGACATTATAATGTTACTTAGCTATGATTTCAGTTCTCAAATGGGCATTATGTTGTTGCATGAAAGGTGGATGATTTGTGAGGAAATGAGTCCTCAATTTATAGGCTAAGAGATGTTTGAACGAAGTTCTAAGATTGGAAGTTTGTGAAGGGCTAGGATGAATTTGAGGGGAAGCACACAAATTGTGCTTTCTCAAACTCATAGCCTTGTACCAAGTGTCACAAGGAGAGAGGACGAGATGACATTGGGGGTTGGGGAAGATATGCCATAAAGGAACATCTTGTCTCAAATACCAAAAGTCAATCCCTTGAGGAATGCGACTATTTTGGGAAGTGGGAAGGGATTTGGAGAAGTGGGAGAAGGGAATAAAATATTCCTTGGAGGGGACAAAGGTGTAAGGAATGCAAGGGATGTGTAAGTGCATTTAAGGAAGACTTTAATGCATGTGGTTGGGATTTGAGTTGAAAGTGACAAGGGTTGACTTTGGGGCTGGCTTAGGATTTCTTAATCCTTGGATTAGGATTGTGCAAATATATAAGATGAGATAAGGCTTGGCTTAGGAATGATTAGCTGGAAAGTGGGATAATTAGGAGAATGCAAGTGAGAGAAGAGAGAATGAGTGGAGGTATAATTAGCTAACCAAGTGTGTTTAACTAATTAGATGGGGATTAGCATGTATAAGGGGTTGGGTTGAGTTAGAACCCAAGGTTAGGTGGTTGAAGGGTTGGTTAGATGAGGGTTAAAGTTAGGAGCCATGTGCTCAATTTAAATTAAATTGATTAATTTAATTCAAAAAATAGATAAAAAAGGGGTAAATGGATTAATTAAATAAATAAGAATATTTATTGAATTAATAGAAGAAGGGAGTTTGATTAATTTATTAGCCATGAGTTGCTTATTAATTAATCAGGCTATAATTAATTAATTAGAAGGGTTGACATAAATTAATTAAATAATAAATATTTAATTAATAATGCCTAAAAGAGAGATAAATTTGATTATGAAATTGTTAATCAGATTTAGGTGTCTACATTTTGCCCCTCTTTAAAATAACGTTAAAATAACATTATTTTGAAGATGTTTAAAGTTTCGACGTTGCAAATAAAAGAAAAATACATTGCCTTGGCCTAATGGGAAATGTTGTTAGTTAGACTAAGTGATTCCCCCTTGAGAAGGCAGATAGGAAAGAAAGAGGGGGTCGGGCAGCTTCTCAAAAAGAAATTGATGCAGATGGGCAACTGGAAGCTTGGCAAAGGTCTCTCAATAGGGCAAGGTACCCTAGATTGTTATCTTTGTGATGGTCACAAGGCTTTACACTTATCACAAGTGTAGTAGAAGGATTTGATTAAGGTTATCACAACCCCAAAACCCCAAGGGTAACCTAATCACTAGGTTTATCAATCCTTCAATACCAACTATCTAGGTTGGTCTCACAAGCCAATGACCCTCAATCACAAGAATACCCCCAAAATGACATGTAGGACCAGGGGTGACCTATGCTTGTAGGTTTGGTCTATTTAGGCCCCTACTTCTTAGTTCCAATGGTTCTTTCACTTAAAGACAACCCATACCCTTGGTTGCTTCACAAACCTAGGTTTTTGCTTGTAGCCTTTTTCAGAGGGAATTTTGATCTCATATGAGATTTCTCCACACAACTACATGAACTAATCAGGGTTTTAGATACCCTTTATGGCCAAAGGCTTTGGAATTAAGCCTTGGAACTTGGAATTGAAAATAAGATAGAATGGTGAACCAAATTGCTCTACCAATTAGCCCTAATTAGGCCTCCAACTACACTACAAGTACCATTTAGGTACATCCAATGCCCAAACTGACTATTGGATCATGTGAGGGGATGTAAAAATGTCTCCTCCTCCAACTTAGAGCCTCTGATCAATCCCAAGACAAACGTTATGACTGCTATCCTAAATCAGGATTAGTGCATACATGTGCATATACACCTAGGGCATCAATTCTTTCCCACTTCCCTGCAACTTGGGAACCCTACCTTGCAGAATTTTAAAAGGAATCATAAGAGAAATATTTCCACCAAGGGTCATTAGTTTCCCATGGTGGAAAGTGAAGATACAAACAATCTTCTAAGAAACCCTCACTTAGGGCCTATAATCTAGGCAGTAGGATTAAAAAATTGATAATTTGAAACCTATAGATGATCAAAGCATGAGACAAAAACCAAAAGGAAGAAGATTAAAACTACTATCTCCTTGTGTTAGATTCACATGCTTGTCTAGCCATACCTGTCTGTACACGATGACTATTTTTCCCAGAATGCAAGAAAATGGTTATATTTTATTGATTTCAAATAACAATTCGCATCTCTCACCTACCACCCACCTAAATGGGCTATTGTAGACACTCCCAATGGTTACAAAACAAGTTTTAACTGACTTGACCGTTTGTGAGTTGATTTTCAAAAAGTTGTTAAGTCTGCTCAAAAGTTGCTTGACAACTTTTGAGCAACTTTTACATTTTGTGCATTTTTTAACTCTAGTGACCAAATTTGGTCAAGATGTTATTGAGATGATCCCTAGTGGATCCAAACACTAAAAACTCAAAAAAAACCTATTTCTAGGGTTTGGGATCATAACTGACTCATAGTGACCCAAGGGCTTATATTGTGCCAATCTTGGTACTATGGTCTTACATGGTGATTCAATGACTAACCCTAGTGTGTTTATGTTTGTAAAGGCCTCTTAGGACCTTGAATGAACCCCTAGGGTCCATAGGAGCATGTGGTTTAGTTTGGGTGCTCCTGCACCATACTCCCCATGAGATGAGAACTTAAGTTCCCACTCGAGGAGAGTTGAGCAACAGTCGTGCCATGTTGCTTGATCTAGTCTTCAGTCATCCAAGTAGCATATATGGAAGGAAGACATTTCCATTTAACTAAGTACTATGTGTGCTTGTTCTTTCTTGTCTACTTCAAGACTTTGGTGTCCAAAATGGAGTTGAATTCCACTGGCTTGCTTGGTGGGAGATTGGTGACATAGTCTTCATCATTCAAACCTGTCTGTTTGCTTTGATCATTTGGTTGATCTATTGTACCCTTATAGGGAGTTAGGTCTGCAACATTGAATATTGGAGAAATTTGCAAGGTGGGAGGAAGAGAGATCTGATATGCATTCTCACCCATTTTGTTAAGGATATTACATGGTCCAACTTTTTTCATGTGAAGTTTGGAATATCTACCCTTAGGTAGTCTCTCTTTCCTCAAGAATGACCATACTTTATCTCCAACTTTGAAGTGGATCTCCCTTATTATTTTGTCTGCATGTTCCTTGTATTTCAAAGTTGATCTTTGTAGTGTTTCTTTCACCTCATGCTGCACCTTTTTTATAAGTTCTTCTAGTTCTTGTCCTTGAGCACTGATTTTGAAATCAGATGGGAGTTCTACTAGATCCAATGGTCCTTTGGGGGTGAAGGTCATATACTACTTGGAAGGGGGTCTTGCCTGTTGACTTGTTCATAGAATCATTGAAAGAAAACTCAGCTTGGGGCAAGAGTACATCCCAACTCTGAGCATACTATTTGGTTAAGCATCTTAGGAGATTTCCTAAGGATCTGTTTACTACCTCAATCTGTCCATCAGTTTGTGGATGATATGCAAAGTTTTAGGTTAGATTTGTGCCAAGTTTCTTGAAAAGTGTCCTCCAAAAGTGGCCTTGAAACTTCACATCCCTGTCAGATACAATTTTCTGAGGTAAACCATGAATCCTAACTACCTCTTTAAAGAAAATATGGGCAATATGAGAAGCATCATTTGTGCTTTTACAAGGTACAAAGTGGACCATTTAACTAAATCTATCCATGATTAAAAAAACACTATCAAAAACTTTCTTTGTTCTAGGTAACCCCATGAAAAAATCCATGGAGATTGACTCCCATGGTCTAGATGGAATTGTTAAAGGTTGATATAACCCTTGATTTTTTGACACACCTTTTGCTTGCTGACAGATGGTGCAAGTTTCAATAAACTTCTTGACATCATTGTTCATCCTTGGCCAAAAATAACTTCTTTTCACCATGTCTGCAGTCTTATCGATGCCAAAGTGTCCTCCTAGTACACCACAATGCTTCTCCCTTATTATATTTTTCCTCATGGAACATTTGGGGATGCATAGTTGAGCTCCTTTGAATAGGAGTCCATTCTGAATCAAGTATTCAAAAAAATTAGTATGGTATCTTCCAACCATCTCTGTACAAACTTGAAAGATCTCTGCATAATCAGGATCATCGTGGTATAGATGTTTAAGGGAATAAATTCCCACACTTTGGAGTTGGATCTCTTCAACTAGAACCACTCTTCTACTAAGCACATCAGCAACTTTATTTGCTACACCCTTCTTGTGTTTGATGTTGAAGCTGTAGGCCTACAACTATTCTACCCATTTGAGATGTATGATAGAGAGTTTCTCTTATGAATTGAGAAAACTCAATGCATGATTGTCAGTGTATACTAAAAAATCTTTGGGAATTAGGTAGTGCCTCCATTTCTTGAGGGCTTGGACCATGGCATAGAGTTCCAAGTCATAGGTTGAGTACTTCCTTTTAGCCTCATTTAATGTCTCCGAGAAGAAGGCAAATGGTTTACCTTCTTGGCTTAGGACTGCACCTATTGCTAAGTTACTTGCATCTATGTCCACTGTGAAGACCTTGTTGAAATTAGGGAGAGTCAAGATAGGATACTGAGAGAATCTATTCTTCAAGTATTGAAATTCATCATTGGCTTCTTTTGTCCAAGCAAACTTGTTCTTTCTACCTCCTTTAATGGTGTCAAGTATTGGTGAACACACATGACTGAAGTTTTTAATAAAAATCCTATAGAAGGTGGCCAATCCATGGAAGCTTCTTACATCACCTTGGTTCTTGGGTGGAGGCCAATTAACTATGGATGCAACCTTCTCTGGATCCATTTTGAGGGTTCCTTGTGAGATCACAAATCCTAGGAACACAAGTTCCTTCTTCACAAACATGCACTTTTCCAAGTTGATCACCAACTTGTGCTGATGAAGTCTTCTTAGGACCTATTCCACATGATTAAGATGTTCTTCTTTTCCATGAATGAATATCAGTATGTCATCAAGATAAATAACAAAAAAATTACCAATGAAATCAATGAATATCTCATTCATAAGCCTCATAAAAGTACTAGGGGAATTTCTTATCCCAAAGGGCATTACTAACCATTCAAACAAACCTTTAGTGGTCTTGAATGCTATTTTCCATTCATCTCCTGGTTTGATTCTGATCTGATGGTAGCTAGACTTCAAGTCTATCTTGGTAAAGTAGCAAGCACCTCCTAGTTGATCCAATAGATCCTCAATTCTTGGCATGGAGAATCTATATCTTATAGTGATCTTGTTTAGGGCCCTACTGTCAGTACACAACCTCCACTTGCCATCCTTTTTAGGTGCCAAAACTGATGGGACAACACATGGACTAAGGATTTTTTGAATGAGTCCCTTTTCCAATAGTTCACCTACTTGTTTTGCAATCTCTGCATGCTGCAATGGTGTCATCTTGTATGGGGCCTTGTTAGGCAGGGATGAACCGGGTATCAGGTCAATTTGGTGACTGATATCTCTCAAGGGGGGAGGGTTGTGGGTAGGTCACTAACAGTCACATATCTATATTTTATAAGAAAATCCTTGGCTTCATTTGGTATAGGATTATCCTTATCAGATCTGACATTACCCTTAGGTTTGGATATTAAGACATATGCTTCAGTTTCAGATTCTTTCAAAACTTTTGACATTTTTTTCTCCACCATGGCTACGACAGTTGGTTCTTTCTTAGTCTTGTTATCTGGTAGGGGCTTCATGGTGAATGTTTTTCCATCCTTGGTGATAGAGTAGGTATTTTTCCTATAGTGGTATGTGGCATCAACATCACATTGCCAAGGTCTGCCTAAAAGAATGTGGGAGGCATCCATCTCCACAACATCACAAAGAACTCTGTCTATAAAATCAGAGATTGAAAAATCTATCCATGCTTGTTCAGTGACTAAAGTTTGCTGACCCTTTGTTAACCAAGATACATGGTAAGGAAAAGGATGAGGTTTCTTAGGGAGGTTTAACTTCTGTACCATTTCACAAGAAACAAGATTTTCAGTTGAGCCAGAATCAATAAGTAATTGACATACCTTTCCATTGCATTTGATCTTTGTTCGGAAGAGATTCTTTCTTTGTGGAGGTTCTTGGATTTGTGGCACTTGGAGGAAGACTTGCCTCTTCATAAAGCATTGTCCTTCCTCTGGTTCTAAGTCCATTTGATTTGAATTGTCTTCTTGCTTGTCCTCTTGGATGAGTTATGCTCTTCTTTCTCCATGATTGTTATTGTTCCTCTTTTCAAGGCACTTGCCCGCATGATGTCCCAATTGGTTGCAATAGTAGCACCTCAATGGTCCATTTCCTCTACCACTATTTGTTCTTCCCCTATTGAAGGGCCTTCTCCCTCTATAGTTACCTCTGGAGTTTGTATCAGTGTTCTCTTTTTCTCCTTGGTCAACAGTCCTGCTGCCATTACCACTGTATTGTCCTCTATTCCAAGAGGTTCCTCTTCCTCTGAAATTATTCCCACTTTCATTAGTCTTTCTCTTTCCAAACTCCTTATTTCTCTTCCACTTTTCCTCTACCTTGAGTTCCATTTGATAACACTTGTTCACTGAGGTAGGGCAATGTAGGCTGAGTTCCTCTTGAATGGATACTTTAAGCCCATTCATATACCTTGCCAACTTTTCTTCTTCATCTTTTCCCACATTTGTCTTCATGCATAATTTTAGGAACTCCTCGGTGTATGAGCCCACATCCATGTCCTTTTGCTTTAGAATTTGCTTCTTCCTATGGAGTTGTACCCCATAGTCTTCAGGCACATAGGTCTCCTTGACTAGTGCAATCATCCTATTCCATTAAGAGATAATGCTCTTCCTATTCTTCACCCTCTCTATTTGGATGAAGTTCCACCAAGTTAGGGCTGCTCCCTTCAACTTGGATCTTTCTATTTTTACCCTCTACTTCTCAGGGATGTCCTCACACTCAAAAAAACTTGTTAGGGCCTCTATCCAATCTAAGGCCAAGTCTGCATTCATCTTCCCATTGAAAGTTGGAAAATCCAAATTTTCCTCCATGGTTTTTCTCCCCATAGATTTCAAGGCATCTATGAAAGGTCTCTGGTCTGAAGGAATATTCACATCCTAACCAGGGTTGTCACTCTCTGACTCACTCCCTTCTTCACCACCATAAGTGTCTCCCTTACCCCTCTCTACCTTGTTTTCCAACTCTTGGATTCTTCTTGTCAATGTTGCATTTTCTACCCTTTGTTCTCTCACCATATTTGCTAAATCAATGTTTGTGACCCTTGAAGGAATATCCTCATCCTGAGGAGCAAACATAGCTCTGATACCACTTGATGAAAATGGGCAACTGGAAGCTTGGTAAAGGTCTCTCAATAGGGCAAGGTACCATAGATTGTTACCTTTGTGATGGTCACAAGGCTTAAGACTTATCACAAGTGTAGTAGAAGGATTTGATTAAGGTTCTCACAACCCCAAAAACCCAAGGGTAACCTAATCACTAGGTTTATCAATCCTTCAATACCAATTATCTAGGTTGGCCTCACAAGCCAATGACCCTCAATCACAAGAATACCCCCAAAATGACATGTAGGACCAAGGGTGACCTATTCTTGTAGGTTTGGTCTATTTAGGTCCCTAATTCTTAGTTCCAATGGTTCTTTCACTTAAAGACAACCCATACCCCATGGTTGCTTCACAAACCTAGGTTTTTGCTTGTAGCCTTTTTCAAAGGGAATTTTGATCTCATCTGATATTTCTCCACACAAGTACATGAAATAATCATGGTTTTAGATACCCTTTATGGCCAAAGGCTTTGGAATTAAGCCTTGGAACTTAGAATTGAAAAGAAGACAAAATGGTGAACCAAATTGCTCTACTAATTAGCCCTAATTAGGCCTCCAATTACACTAAAAGTACCCTTTAGGTACATCCAATGCCCAAATTGACTATTGGATCATGTGAGGGGATGAAAAAATGTCTCTCCTCTGACTTAGAACCTCTGATCAATCCAAAGACAAAAGTTATGACTGCTGTCCTAAATCATGATTGGTGCATACATGTGCATATACACCTAGGGCATCAATTCTTTCCCACTTCCCTGCAACTTGAGAACCCTATCTTGTAGAATTGTAAAGGGAGTCCTAAGAAAAATCTTTCCACCAAGGGTCATTAGTTTCCCATGGTGGAAAGTGAAGATACAAACAATCTTCTAAGAAACCCTCACTTAGGGCCTATAATCCAGGCAGTAGGATTAAAAATTTGATAACTTGCAACCTACAGACGATCAAAGCATGAGACCAAAACAAAAAGGAAGAAGATTCAAACCACTATCTCCCTGTGTTAGATTCACATGCTTCTCTATACATACCTATCCATACATGATGACTATTTTTCCCAGAATGCAAGAAAATTGTTATATTTTATTGATTTCAAATAACAAATTACATCTCTCACCTAGCACCCACCTGAATGGGCTATTGTAGGCACTCCCAATAGTTACAAAACAAGTTTGAATTGACTTGACCATTTGGGAGTTGATTTTCAAAAAGTTGTTAAGTTTGCTCAAAAGTTGCTTGACAACTTTTGAGCAACTTTTACATTTTGTAAATTTTTGCAACTCTAGTGACCAAATTTGGTCAAGATGTTATTCAAATGATCCCTAGTGCATCCAAACACTAAAAAATAAAAAACAACATATTTCTAGGGTTTGGGATCATAACTGACTCATAGTGACCCAAGGGCTTATATTGTGCCAATCTTGGTACTATGGTCTTACATGGTGATCCAATGACTAACCCTAGTGTGTTTATGTTTGTAAAGGCCTCTTAGGACCTTGAATGAATCCCTAGGGTCCATAGGAGCATGTGGTTTAGTTTGGGTGCTCCTGCACCATAAATTTTCCCCAGTGGGATGGAAGAAAGGAAAAGGAAAACATGATGTAGTAGTGTGATCAGAATGCAAAATGGAGGTCTTGGGAAGAAATAGGGTAATAAGAGGTTCCCCAGAGGCTAGGAAGGGGAAAGGGGTGCTCAAATAGAGGTCCTTATAAGCTGAGGAGGGTCTAAAATGACCTCATTCACATCCTGAGTGTTTGAGTGAGAGAAGAGCATATTTGTACTTTTTAAGCTAGATTGAGAGAGTGTAGAGATGGCCCATGCAGGACGACCGAGGCACCAAATGGACATTGTGATAAGTATCCATCTTCATTGAGTGGAGGAACAAGAGGCAATTTTTGAAGACTAGCCTTTTCCTTTATTTCTTTATGCATTTAATGCTTTTTGTAGGTAGGGAATTCACATTCCCGCGAGTTTGTAATCCGCGGGAATGAGGTTGGGCTCGATGGGATCGTGATCCCGCTGACCTGAAAAATTTAAGGGGTTCAAGGAGAGATGATGAATATTTAGCGGGATCATGAAACCAGTTGATGGATTGCCAAACCTACTAGTGGTATCATGATTCCGCTGGCTGACGACTAGTGGAAACGTGGTCCCATGGGTTTGAAAAAACAAATTGGTGGAAATGGGGCATTGTTGATCAAGGTCCCATGGTGCAAAATCTGGCAGGGATGTTGGTAGAAAAGTTGGTTTTAAAAGAATGGGCGGGGGGCTAGTTAGTTATAAAGAAAGGATAAAAAGGGAGTTAGGTAAAAATACCTATATCTAACAGGGTGGGTGTGGTTTTGCAGTGGTTTGTAGATGCACTGGTGTCATGAGAGCGTCATGTGGCTATGCTTAAAGTGGCTGATCAGTTTACACAAGTAGACTAGATGATAGTAAACTAGATAGGTCTAGGGTTCCTAGCAAGGATACCCAAAGTACGGGCATATTTAATGCTGGTGACTATATTGTGTGAGAGATGGAGGTTAGAGACCTCATCATTCCATCTCTTGACAAGAGAGATGACTGTGACAATGAAGGATGTATACCATATTTTTTGACTACCAATCAAAGGATGACAAGTTAAGGATGAGCGGGTGACCCAGGTCAAGGCAGTATTAGCACTGACTGGACAAGATACACAATTGAGACACACACATATAGCATTGGGTTCATGGTTAGATCATGCCCCTATAGTGAGGTGAGTGCACTTTTATGTATGTAGGTTAGTTGGGGGATATAATACCCCAGATATAGGAGGGATAAGTGTGACATTGGGATTGATCTTAGTGATTTGCGACATAGTTGACAGGGGATGACCGACGACATGAGGGAATCTCATACTGGTAGAGATTTATCAAGATTTGTATCATATAGTCTACCATGGAGGAGAGCGTCAGGGTCATAGCATTGGATTCATGTTTCTCTTACAAGTATGGGGGTGGGAGCACATAGTTGTGCTTAGACTGATCAGGAGGAGGGATAGGTAGCCACATGAGCTCATCGTATACAGTTGGGTTGAGCCACTTTCATAACATCATGTTGATGATATCGACCATTGGAGGGATGTGTTATAAGTATTAAGGGATGAGATTGTATGGAGACCATACATGGGAGTAGGGCCATGGAGAGGGGATCTGACCCACCTTCCATTCATGATTACATTCATATATATCTTTGGTCGATGCGATCATCTGGTGGAGCAATACAGGTCAGACAGAGTGAGGAGGTAGTTTGGAGTTATACAAGATGTCTTGGATGCTGAGTAGTGATTTTAGAGGGTGACCTGTGAGAGGGTGACAAAGTTTGGGCCTCGGTTGGACAAAGATGGTCTTATGGAAGAGTGGCAGGGCTTTCACTAGCATAGTGAAATTCGTACACGGGGTTGACAAATGTAGGGATTACTACACCTACACAACATGGTTCAGGCCACCACAAGAAGTGGACAGATCAAGCCTACCACCATGAGGTGAGACAATGACATGCAGCTGCTCGAGGGAGGAAGAGAGGTGGATATGTTCTAGTTGGGAGAGTAGGGAGAGCCGCAGGTGTAGTGCATTATGCTAGGGTTGCAACAAGATCAGTACCAGGGAGATAGCTTACAGGGTGAGGAGGAGGGGACATGCAGGGGGTGGATGAGATGATGGATGAGGATTTGGAGGGGGTGACCGAGGAGATAGAATGATGGATGTTGATGAACAAGATGTAGGGGCACAAGATGCACCAAGACATGATGCCTTAATGTAGGCACCACTATCATGACCAAAATTACAAGTACCAGGGACAACAATTCCACCTATGCTAGTGATGGAGACATATCGGGTATAACCCTCCAGACCATAGAATCCACATAGGAAAATAGCGGGGGTAGAGAGACTAGAAAGATCATCATCATCCCAAGGGAGGGATACATTAGTAGAGAGGATTAGATCTCTAGAGGATATGAGAGCGCCTTTGGATCAGATGATGGTTGACAGGATGAGGGAGAGTGATGAGGCCCAACAAGAGAGAGAGGCCTTTTGTTAGGAGAGGGATGAGGCAGTCATAGAGAGAGATGCATTGAGGAATCAGGTGGGAAAAATTATATTGGAGGGGTTTGAGCTCATCACCAAGAGAGATAGGCTTTGGAGAGAGCAGGAGACATACAAGGAGGAGCGAGATAGTGATTAGGCAGAGAGAGATAGATTTTTGCA
The DNA here is from genome assembly GCA_018584345.1 of Thuja plicata. Lineage (NCBI taxonomy): Eukaryota > Viridiplantae > Streptophyta > Pinopsida > Cupressales > Cupressaceae > Thuja > Thuja plicata. The sequence goes on along the minus strand of MU228368.1, from coordinate 2,960,345 downwards.
AGAGATTGTTGCTGAGAGGGTTTCTCTAGATGTGGAAGATAGAGAGATTACATCATTGACTACAACAAGGGATGCTCTAGAGTTAGCATGATAGAGGATAGAGGAGAGATATGAGTCGACGAGGAGGAAGATGGAAGTGGTAGTGAGGACTAGTGGAGGAGGGAGTGACAAGATGGAAAGTTAGCTTAGGGATGTGCCAAAGTGGTCAAGGTTTTATAGGGTTGTATATTTTGAATTAGTCCCACCAGGATAAAGGATGGAGTTTGTGCCAACTTAGAGGGCAGAGAGCTCACATAGTGGATCTAGTAGGAAAAATGTAGCTCTAACAAGCACCCACAGGATGGTGTAGAGTCACTGGGCCACACAGTCATTAGCGTCATCCGAGGGAGGATGGGGACAAGAGGTTATGTGTGTGTGTGTGTGTGTGTGTGTGTATATATATATATATATATATATATATATGGAGATTTAGATCAAGATCATGTGTCATGCATGTTTTTATTGTTTAGGTTTTGATGGATGTATGTATATAAGTGATGATACACTAAAATTTGGGTGATGTAGGATGTGATGGGGTTATGATTATGTATATAAGTATTATGATTTGGGACTGACATTGTGATGCAGGATAGATATGTGTATATGTGTGATTATGATGTATGCAGGATGTAGGGTATTTATATGTATGACATGTATGCTTTATGAGACAGATATGCAGATGCAATGTATAGCGAATTTATGATGTATGCATATTATTATATATGTTCATGGATGATGCTTATGGATATGATGTACTATGAGATTTTTATGATAGTTAAATGTGTAATATAAATGTGATTATGTAATGAATGCAATTCTTAAGTGATATGTAAAAATGAATATGAAACTAAACGAAAAAAATGTTTATGACAATATTAAATTATACAATCATGTACCATAATGACAAAAAAACATTATACAAGCATATATCGTAATATGTTTATAATTATAACTATTACTAGTTATTATTTTAATCATTACTATTTCAATTAAGTTAAGTGGAATAATAGGCAAATAAAATAGATGTCTCATAATGATATCTCTTAGTGTCTTTTACATAAATTCTTTTAAATATAGATATGCTAGTTCCATCAACTTCTTCAATCCATAATAGTAACTTGAAGTTTTTGAATTTTACCCTATTAACTTCTAGGTTTGACTATTGCATTTTGCTAGTACAATGCATAAGACTGTGACATAACCTTCAGACGAAATGCATTCCTCTTGCAAATATATACAACTCAATATGTTTAAGGCCTTATTTATATGTTTCTTGTCAAACAATAAGTTCCAAATAAGTTTAAGGCCTTATTTATATATGGAAACACCTTGTTGTGTCATTCACAAAATCCTTGATGTAAGTTGGAACACCATCATTCTTTAGATAGTCCATATTTAGTTCTTTCAAATACTCATCTAACCTGCCTTTCAAACACATCAATACATCCCTCTCACTCAATTGTGGATGGTCTCTTATATAACATGTTATGGATGAATTGACTTCTCCATGATTTTCCTCACCCTTAAAAAAATAATTACATTCAATCATAAGATTAAATATTAGGATAAAAATATTCAAGTAAACTTTAATACCAACATACAAATATCTTGATTGATATTTTATGACATAGCTTGAAGGTTCTAATGTCACCTAGTAATATAAAGGTCAATCCCAAAAGATTATTGAACTTTGATGGATAATCAATCTTCTAAAGGACATCTTCTGAAATTACATCGAATGCTAATAGAGACTGTAATGTAGCTACACAAGAAGTCGAACTCTATTTTCCATTTTCTAAAAATATCTTCAAATTTGGTGTACCCACTAGCAAGCCACTTTACTTCATGCAACTTAGCATCTAAATAGTCATCCCACTACATGAACACAATTTTTTAGTTAAATTCAATCACAATTTTTTTCACATCATTCAATTTATTTATATATCTATTTTCTAAATGAATATTAAGAATAGTGCATATTTCAAGAAGTTATCTTTTAAAACTTCTAAAAATATATTTTGACTCTATTATAGAAAAAATATTTCATTCACAAATTTTTATTTATTTTTTATCGATACATAACATGTATATTGTTGTTGAAGGCTTGAATTGATTATTGATATATAAATTTGAAATAAAGATGTGAAAATAAGAGTAGATATGGACAAGTAATCATATTAAATGATTAAAGATCAAAATATATTGAATAATAATATAATGTGACTATCACATAATTAAAATTCTAATGTTGAACAAGTTTATATTAAGATAATACAAAATTTTACTATATAAATAAAAAATATTTTAATAAAAAAATTTGGTACAAACTAGGAAGATAATAGCATACAACCATTCAAAGATTTTTTTCAAAGAATTTTAGAATATAAATTAATATTTTAAAAAATATAAAAAAATCTATCTGTATATATAAAAATTGAATTCATTCTAAATACTTAAGAATATATATATATATATA
>MU228368.1:2913492-2957780 GCA_018584345.1 Thuja plicata | reverse complement strand
TATAAACACTAAGATAATTAAAACAAGCAGTATGTTTATTTTCAATATTTCATCTTTTATATGTGTGTGTATGTATATGTATATGTATATGTATATGTGTGTGTGTGTGTGTTTGTATATATATATATATATGCGTGTGTATATGTATGTATGTATACACATATGTATGTATGTATATGTATACACATACATACATACATACACACACACACACACAATTCATAAAGAAAGAATTTGTAGAATAATTAGATACATGAATATATAAAAAAAGAAAATGTAAATAAAAAATTTAATTTATTCTATATTAATTTTTGGTCATTAAAGGACACTTTCACAATATTAGTTGATTTTCAATATCACCATGAGAACTCAGTAGCTCTTTGTTAGTATCCACCGAATTAAGGCAGGAACTCATGTGGATATTCCACATTTTGATACACCTATATGTCGTTCCTCTGCTAGATTTTTTTTAGAATTTAATGGAAATATTTGGCAGAATTGTAAGTTGCATTTCGATACACTCTGACAGATTTTTGCCAAAAGATTTCTTATTCAATATGATTAATGGATCACATAGAGTGATCTTGAATGATAAAAATTGGCATACACAAGCTTTCTTATCCAATATTATGAGTCTGAAAATATTTGATTAAATAAATAAACAAATATAGGTATCAAGGAAGCTTTTGAATATGATCCAAATTGTACATTGTATAGAGATTTATTCAGAAGTAGGGTAAGTAAATGTGCAATTGTAGTTACCTATGCTAGACATAGTACTCTAGAAGTATGGGCAGTAAGAACAACCATCCTCAACATCGAAGGATACTTCCATAATGTTAGTTGATTTTGGCTATAACCATGAGAATTAAGCAGCTCTCTCTAGTGCTTATTGTTGGGAATATGAAGTCCAACGGTCATGAATGTTCACATTCTTTGACTCTTCACTTCACAACTGAATATATTATTTTATAAAAGATTGGATATTGATTAATGGAGTGATTCCTTGCTTTCCCGTGGATGTAGCCAAATTTGGTGAGTCACGTAATTAGTTGTGTTTATGTTTTTTTTAATCTTTATATTTCTTTCTATTGTCTATTCTATCGTTCAATATATCAGTCTTTGCTCATTTTAAAATTAACAATTGTTATCACACCTTGGTTAGAGTTGAGGAGTGGAGATGAAAGATGTTTGGGTGTTGGATCTCGGAGCTTGAGCTTTGTGCTTCTATGTAGTAAAGAGTCACGTTGAAGTGGGAGTTTCTCATCCTACTTTAGATTCAATTTCCTGTGACTTTCGGGTAACTCCAAAAAGGTTTTTGGAGCAATTTGATGAAGAAGTTGATTAAGTCATCTAAGAATTTATTGGCATTTTGGAATCTAATAAAAGCTCAATCATCTTTGGTTATCATATGGAGTATTTGTCCACCTCTTTGACAATGGAGAGAAAGTGTTGTGTACATTGGTAGGATGAAGAAAGATACAATAGTATTCAAGGTCAGTGGAGTGGCGACAAAGAAGCTTCACCACTACAAAATGCAAAAGAATATGTTGAGTTTGTTTCCTTCTCAACTCTTGATGCAGTTGTAGCATGTCTAAATGGCTAGAGTAACCATGAATTGGTGAGACCGAAGAGTGATGATGGTGCAACAACAGAAGAGGATGTTGCACTAGAAAAAGGTGATGCCATTGGGGTCTTAAATGGTAGAGGATTTTCTGACCAACTCATAGATGAGCATATTAAATAGAGAATGTCAGAAAAGTCAGAGGAACCAAGGCCCTATTCTTGAAAGATTAAAGAAGAGGCAGAGTCGTAGTTGTATGCAACCTAAAATGGTCGCCTGGACAATGGGCCCCCATTTATCAATTTCCTGAATCAATGCTTTGCAACATTTTCAATTCAAATCAATTTCCTTGATCAAATTGTGATTAATTCAATTATTTCAATATTTCCTAAGGTTTGATGATTTCATCAATTAACTTATTTAATTAAAAGAAAACAATTCCTTTTTTTAAATAAAATAATCTTATTTAATTAAAATTCCTTTTTAATTAAATAATCTTATCTTATTTAATTAAAATCTCTCTTAATTAAATAATATTATCTCATTTAATTAAAATATCCTTTTTAATTAAATAAAATAATCTTATAAAATTAAAAGAAAATCCCTCTTTTAATTAAATAAAACCCCCACTTAAATCCCTCTTTGTTGAAAAAAGAAATAAATTAAATAAAAATAAATAAAGTTTCTTGTCTTCACACATCTTCCTAAGTGGTGGGCTTTTTGCCTCTTAATCATAGCCTTTGATTTTGCCTTTTGAAGATATGAGCACATGGATCAACCAAGAGTTAATCTCCATCACTGCTCATTTCTTTTTGCCTCTTAATCTCTATCGTCCATTGCTCTTTAAAAGGAAACCTCTCCTTCTCATTTGGATAATCAATAATCAAAAAATCAAAAAATGAATTTTTTCATGCTATTGTTATGCTGCAGGTTTGGAGAGCAATTTTGGAGGAGATTTTGAGCAATTAAGCTTGGATATTTCAACTTCTCTCTTCTTGTCTTCTTCTTTCATGCCCCATGGCAATCCATTTAGATTAATTTTGCACTTGCATGTTAGATTAAATTTATGTTTTCTTTCATAGATTAATCTTGCATTTGTATTTCGTTTCATAGAATAATCATGCATTTTTATCATATAGATTAATTTCTTTTCTTGCATTGTTATCATATAGAATAGCTTTCATTTGCATGCATACTTGATGATCATGGAGACTAGCACTTGTTGATGGGACTTTGTGACTAGGTCTGCCAATAGGTGTAAGTTATCACCGGGTATCGGGGTACCGACCAACTTTGCCTATAAAGATTGTCTGAGGAAATGAGATTCCCCGGGCCTCCAAGCATGTGAGAGTCGGGTCTCGATAGTGTAGGGCTCGGTTGGGAGATGTGACTATTTTTCGAGGGGGATAGCTGGTTATCTTCAACTCGTCAACTTTGGGGATTCAGGTGAGTAGGGTTTTCTCCAAGAATGCTTTTACTTAACAAATAATCTTAAAAAGATCTTGCAGAGTTAGAAAGATTTCATCTACCTACAGTTATGCTAAATGTTCAAAACATCGACAATGCTCTTACACACTACACTAAATACCGAAGAAATATGCAACCATCAACTTATATTTTATCAGTAGCAAAGAAAGGAGGTCGTTAATCTACTTTAAGCATTAGAGCAAAGGACATGAAGAACATAAAGTATAAAAATACCGTCAATCCAGAAGATAGAGTACCAACAACATCATTGAGATAACCCTTTCTTCTTCATTAACATCCTTCTAGCAAGCACTGGTTCATGATACAATGATAAATCCCAGGGAACATTTAACCTAAAAGCTTAAAACTATGAAGCATTGAGCTCTACAACTAGGAAATGAGAAAAACTACTTTACTATTAACTGTGGACTGCAAAATCATCAATTTTGCTGACCCTTGGAATGAGGTTGGACTTATTATTTATACACATCTTTTGACATAACCCTAACCCTAACTTATTTTTATATTTTTACAATAAAATACATTATTTAGTGGCCGGTACGACCTACACCACTCTACAAAAGACCTCGAGACAGAAAAGGCTTGACATGTCAGAAGAATAAGACAAGAAGGATGGAGTGGAAGAATCAGCCTCAGGAAGAGAGCCAAAAAGGAGAAGGAAGAAATTCGATCTCCCAGGGATCGAGGCTACATGCCTCATAAATGGGAAAGTGGTGCCCTATCTCCGATGCACCTGGTGTATCTCTGAAATGGTGCCTTGGGAAGACCATCTGTCAGAAAACCTCCCATCGAGCTGACATGCCTTGTTGTAGTTGCCTATCTTCTGACAACCTTTATTACTGTCTTGAAAGTGACCGGTTAGCATTGGGATTTGAGACATAGGTCAGATGAAGAATTCAAAAATGTGGGACCTAAAATTTTAGGATCCGGGAACTCGTGTTCTGGACAAATAAAGAATACAAAATATGGTGTCGGGCTGGATTTCCCCAGACCCGGAGAACTTTATTGACTTATACTTTTTCCCAAGCTGCCAAAACTTGGCTTATAGCCTCCTCATCTATGCTTCAGATGCTATCCCACCTGCTATGGACAGCCTCCATTGCCTCCTCAACCTCTCCGACCCCATCCCAGAATTCATTCACCATCTTGATGGCATCGTGAGACTGAATCATGGTCTTCAACAGCCGGGATAACCTGCCTTGATCAAAATTTCTGCTCGGCAAATATAGGGATTCCATCCTTTTGTCAAATTTTCCAAGGACATGATCCTCCAGGGTACATGTTCCAGTGGTGAGGGGATCAAATTGAGATACCCCAACCATGAATGCCTGAAATAAGCCCAAGGGATATCGGGCATTTGTTAGGTTCTCCTTCAAGGTCTTAACCAGTTCCTTGCAAACCTCAATTTTGAGTGCACGTCTAGAGTATTGGACCTGGAAGGAATCATATAATTCCTCTCCCAAAATGCTAGATTCTATGGCGACCTCTTCGCCGATGCTGTAGATTTCTTCCAATCCGGCCTTCTATTTTTCATATTTCTCTAATTCTAACTCCCATCCCTAAGTGGAGCTTCTTGCATGGCTAAGGGTGAGATCTACCCTATAAAAGTCTGGGAGGGATGCCACCAGAAATTCTCACATCATCGTTATTTACTCAGCTGCCCACCCATCTACTACTTGCGCCTTTTTCTTCATCATGCGCAGTGAGTACATGTCGCCCTGCACAAGTGGCAATTTGAAAGAAGGGGTTTTAGGGTGAACTGTTATGAAGGGCCATGTTAGCTCCACCAAAAGTGCGAGGATATTGGCGTTTGTATCTCTTTCTTCTTGCAACTTCTGGCCTTGTTTTGCATACCGAGCTTCTATAGACTTGGTAGCCTCTTTTAGTAAGTCAATCTCTCCTTTCTTGTCTCTTTTCCCCAGCTCAACCTCTGTTATAGTGTAGTCCTCATGCCTTGTGGCCACTGCATCTATATTTTCTGGGGGTGTTGCGATGACTGCAACTGTACTACCTGTTGGGTTGGTCCAGAGAGTATGGACCACTAGTGCCCTTTTGGGCTTCTTTGTTTCGACATTCTTGGCCATCATTTTGGCCAATGACAAAGGAACGCCTGTAGGCACCGCCAAAGCCTTTCTCTTCTTAGTTTCTACTAGCCATTGGGGTGGCTGGGGCAGCCTTGCTTCCAATTCTTGCTCACTGAGATTCACTTCTGAATCTCGAGATTATATTTTCTTCTGGCTCCTTTTCCTGTTCTTATTCTGGTCCCTTTCTTGCTCCTTGTTCTCTAGAACCCTTTACATTTTCTGCCATGCTGGCATCTTCTACAAAATTATTTGGGATCTCTTCCTTGGTTTCTATTTCTGTATTCTTAGGGACCTCATCCTCCCTGGTATCACTGACAACTTCTTCATTCTCCTCTTCTGGGATCTCCTGGCCCATCGGCTGTTGTTGTTCTTGGGCCTTATCTGCCTCATTTACTTCAACATTTTCTTCCTCCATTGGGACATCCTCTGGAGGTGGGTGAGGTCATTGGCCAAAATTTAACAAGGCAAAAGCTTTCATGATCTCTCCAAAAGTTCTTCGAGGCACTTGGTCACCCGAAGTCTCCAAAGGCACCTGGAGTGTGATGGTCAGAGGTATGGTTTTTCCTTGGGGTCCGGGTTCTCCTCCCATCAGGAGCTCATATGTAGGTTGCCTTAGCATATCTACGATCCTTTGGACCTATAATTATTCTTGTTCAGGCTCAACATTCTCCTCCTGAGCCTCTTGCTCAGATATGTCATTTTCTATGGGGAGTTCTTCTTCTATAGGGGCCTCCTTTTCTTGACCCTCAATTTCTTCCACCACAGTATTTACACCCTGCTGGATCTCTAGAAGCTCCTCTATCGAAAAGGTGTCATCAAAATCATCATGTGGCAGAGAGGAGTCAGAGATATCCTCTAGTTTGGAAGAATCTGAACTTACATCTACTGGGGGCTTCTTGGGCATACCAAGAGGAGCAATTGGTATGGGGATCGCTGCTATTTTCTTTTTCCTTATGAGAGAAGCCCCAGTGTCCAGAATACCATAAGACTCTGCCTCAGTAAAATTCTATCTACTCATCATTTCTACCAATGAGGGAGGTCCTGTTGGGTGAACAAAGGTCACTGGAGTGACCGAGAGGCCGACAGCCACCTACATGCTAATTTGTTGGCTAGCCAACTTCGCCAACTCCATCTGATCATGTAATTTCACCATTAGGAGTGCGGGGATTTGAGGGGATGCCTTAAGCACCAGGACTCCCTCCTTTTCTTTTCCTTTACTTGCACTTGCTTCAACGGGTGCGATGAATGAAGAAGGTCTGGCGTTGGCTAAAGAAGGGATGGTCTTCTTGACCGTTGTCTTCTTGCGGGTGCTTTTGAGGTACACCCAAGAAAAATACTTGTGGCTTGCTTCTATGATGGGGTGGCATACCCCCTCAATCATAAAATCCTCCAGAGTGGCCCAATCCACTGGAGGGAGGTCCAATTTGTCCAACCCCTATCCTTTGTATGATGGCTCCTCCAGCGGCCCACCATCATTGAAACCTTTTGGGAAAGTCTGAAGGTCTAGCGCCTCCATGAGCCTTTTGCTCATTCTATTGTGCTGCCTGGCCCTGAGATCAAAGCTGTCCTAGTAATCTGCGCAGAAATCTTCAGTGTCATCTTCGTGTGGAGGGGATGCCCTTGGTAGTGCAATGGCAATTTTTCCACGGGGGTCATAGTTCTTTGGGGTGTAATTGAATTCAACCAGCCCCAACCCTTTTAACTCATTATCAGCCTCTCGGGCCGTAGCAAGGCTACATGTATAATCCCCACAAGAAAAGGGGAATGGGAAATTAATGAACTTCTTCACTGTGAAGAGGGCATGCAGATCCATCATCTACCTACAAAATTCCAAAAGAATAATCCTATCCCCGCAATACTGGGGAAGGAGGTAGGGCTTCCCGTTGAAGCCTGTCACCTTGATGTAAGTGTGATGCCTAAATTGAATGAAATATCAGCCATAGGAATTGACCACTGCCATTTCCACCTATGAGAGGCGGTACCTAGAATCTTAGGTAAGTGTAAGAATGTTATGGTAAATGAAGGCATCATTTACCCGACAAAAATTCTGGAAGCTTAGCTCCCACTATAACTGGATATAATGGTCCCAAGGTGTAACCTTTCCCAAACCATTTCCGAGCTCTCCAACTGTTCCAAATCCCTAAAAATCCATCCTTTTCTATGCCAATGCCCACAACACATACGAGGTCATATAAAATTGTGAATGTTAGGCAACAGCCCGCATCTGTGTATCCACATGATTGGATATAATCGCCGCCCAGTTGAAATCCCTGCTATGTATTGTTATGCAGTATAAGAAATAATACATCCACACTGAGAATCCCCAGTTGTGGGGCCATCTGAGGATTTTGCACAAAAATATTATGCCTGCTTGAATGGGCTCCTTTAAATCCCTGCGGAGAATTTCCAATTTCTTTCTCTTATAGTCCCACTTAAGAGACTTTAACCAGTGATTATTAAGGTGCTGCCAGGAAATGATTTCAGCCTCACTGGATTCCTTTAGTGAGTTGGCCTTGGTGATTACTATGGACCCTTTGAATTGTGGAATTACCAACCCGAAAGCAAAGGTGGGAGTGTCTAATGTGATGATTGTGCTAAGATATTGCAGTGGCCGGGGATCTGGAAGCAAGACTGAACAAGTGGCCAGATTATATAATACTGCCAGCTACTTGATAAGTTTGGGGGACTGCACCGTGCATGGAAAATTCATGGCCTTGATGATGTCAAAGGTAGCTTAGTAATTTTATATTTTGTCCCCTTGTTCTTTCAACCTGTAAATGGTCTAGATTAGACCTTGTAGTTTGACCCAACTCCCAGGGTCTGGATCTATCATTTCTTGAACCTTGGAGTCTATTTTAGACCCCGCAACACCTCCATCCTTTGGATACTTGGAGGTTAATGGAAGATTCACCAACATTCTTTCCATCTTTAATTTTGTGGCTGCCCAGGTGGAAGTATTTGGTAATTTTGGGCTACCAGGAGGTGCAAAATCATCAGACATCTTGAACAAGCTTAACAACCACCTGCAAGGCCGAAAAACCATCAGAACATACAAGGATATGAAAAACTCTAGGATATTTTCTACCGGCCCGCACCTGTCAATATAAATATTAGCGTATATATATCCAAAAGTTCTAGAGTATCTAAGGATGAAGATGGCTTAAGCATTCTAGAATGCGTTGACATGGTGATAGAAGAAGCAGAGGACAAGGTCCAGCTAGGAGTTTGGAGTCCGAACAAACTAGCCATTGCTGATGAGACTAGCAACAAAGCTGTACACTAGTTGACATGCACTGGCACGTGGTAAAATGGTAGGCGACGTAAAGGCAGTTATGGCATTAATTAGGAAAAGTGGGTTGACAAGGGGAAAAATGAATGCCAGATTGGATGCATTTTAAATTCCTTACGTGGGGAATTAATCCTACCATTAATATGATGAGATAGAGGAGAGAGAAAGCTGCCATGGTTCAAACCAGCGAGGTGCTGAGTTCAAACCGTGGTGACTCTGTCTCGGTGAGCTCTATCTCATCGGTTTGAAATTTGTGATAAAGCGTGAAGAAATCAACACTCTAAAGGATATACAAATCACACATATACATAATATACATAAGATGTAAAAGAGGGTTGAAGCGTATACACATAAGTTTACAGAGAATATACACCATATTTACGATAATATACATCAAAACCAAAATGCAGAGCGACTACCTAACATGAGAGCCCCAAAAATGTACATAGTATACACCATCTTATACCTGCATAGAGGGTGGACCACCCTCTGGTAGAGTCGACCCACCAATGGGTGGTGAACCAAACGACAAAGACGCAAAGCAAAAATAGAAGCAAAATGAAGCAGAAATGAAAATGAAACACAACAACATGCAACAAAAGAAGAAAATAAAGGAAAGAACCAGAAACACCAACCTAGAATCCAAATAATGGTGAAGGGAAGAAACACCAGACTGCTCTGTAATAGCTTTCACCTCCAATGCCAAGAACAGCTACCAAAAATCAAATCATTGCTACCCACTAAGATCAGAGAAGCTTACACTTAATTTGCACTCAAATCGCCTATGAATCGCTCTGAAAACTCTAAGTGTTTTAATCATGGTAATTGTGAAAATGATAGGTAAATATTATTTATACCTGAGGTAAAAGCAATTTACCTTCCCTCCGCAAAATTTAGAATAGGAAAACCTTTGGATTCTGGGCCCGGGGATTCCAAATGACCATGTCTTCTTACATGAAGAAGGCATCATGATAGAGAATCCCAGAGTCCAGAATCTGGCTTCTGGAAAAGAAATGACTAACTCTGGGACCGGGCTTTCGGAGGCACAAAGGACAAAAACAAAAAAAACAAAACTAACATCGCGGGAAAGAAAACTCAGAGAAGGAAACAAAAGAAGCAAAGGAAAAGAAAATAAGGCAAGAGCCAAAAGCAAAACAAAGGGGGACCCAACATTTTGCACACAAAATGTAGGGATGGGGATGTAGGACATAAAAAATGGTGACTATCTGGGATGAATGTCTTAGTGCATCTGAGAACCACAGAATCTCTGGTTAGCAGACCTGAAACAAATTGTCACTCGAAGCATCTTACTTGCAAAGAGCAAAATGTCTGAGAAAATCTGGCCATACGCGATTCAATCCGTGATCCTTTCATTAGTGGTGAAGTGTGTGCTTTGGAAGGAAATCAAGCCAATGACCTCTGGGACAAATAGAGAAGAGCCACTAAGTATATCAAACCCCAAAGTCATCAAATTCATTCGCTTCTCCCAGATATTGGAGTTTTGTTCCATTTTTTTTTCTTATTTTGCTCATTTCTGGGTGGGAGGGTGGTACTTTTTTCACCATCAAGCTTAAGCTTAGCTAAATTTAATGGCGGTACTTCTTTCACCCTTCCACCCACATTAATATGCTGAATGGGGAAGGAAAAATCCAGATCGTGAAAGAACCCTTAAGAGTCCAGACTTGGGTCGACCAACTAATGCAACCGATCTACCCTCGATGTGTCTGATTACTTGTACCTTAATTTTTTTTTCATTGATTACCAGACTTTCGAGGATAAATCTGATGAAGATTACTCATAATTTGCTACCAAACTTTCAAAAACTCCACAGATCGGACCAATTCCACCATGCTAACAATAGATTCCATGTTCACCACAGTGCTAAAGGCACCATCCCGGAGACTAGATGTTATGCTAAGCATACCAGCCTACAAGAGGGGGAGCAAAATGCTAGACCCAAGAAAGAAGATAGAAGAAAACAAAAAACAAAAAAAAATAAAAGGGGCGGTCCCGGAGGATGACCAACAAGACTATTTACAAGGCAAGGCACCCCCAAATGGGGACGCCAGGAAAGAAATATTTACAAGTAAGATGACTTACATAAAATACAACTCTCGAAAAACTGACCTCATTCAAAGTAATGCTTGAGGAACTGTCCATTGACAGGCAATGAGACAAGTTCTCCAGTCATGGTATTGAGGTGATAGGTTTTTGCCCCGCAGATCTCTGAGATTAGGTATGGTCTGAGCCAGAGCCGTTGGAACTTGGTGTGTTTTCCTTTCTTTTCCTGGGCCTTGTCCCATAAAAGTGAAAGGAAAATCAGGTGCGGAAACAACTTCCTACACTAATCTCTATAGGAAAGTATTGTGCAAATTCTTTTAAATCCTTACAATTTCAGATTCATTAACTAATTTAACAATGATATTACAGCCACATACCATGCATATAGAAAATAGAGAATGACACAATGATTTACCCTGGGGAAAACCTTTCAGTAAAAAAAACTCCAGCACTCCAAAACCTACACAATGTATTATCTTCAACACAACGGTTACAACACACTTGCAATGCAAGTTCTTTTAGGAGCTAATCAACACTCTAAGACAAATCCAGTAGCACCAGATCATACCAACAATATACTCTTTTCGTATCCTTTCCTATAACCCTAAAAACACTTATATCATGCGCTTTCCTTTTTAGGGCAACTTCCAAGGATAGCCATATTAAGGTTTTACCATTCTCTGAGAAAATAGGAACCCTAAATTTTTTTTTGGGTGATGCCCCGAACCCCACAATTGTGGAAGAGTGTAAAGTACTCAACTTTATCAGTTGCCACATTTCTTGCATGTGTTCACCTGTCATTGAAATCTCCTAGAAATAGCTCTTATGTGTCATAGGAATCTGTCATAACCATTTCAGCCACTATCTCCTTACACACAATTCAAGATGCCAACACATCAAGTGGAGTGACACATCGACATGCCAACTAGACATGTACACACACTTAATTACATTATTTTCAATAAAATACATTTTACAAAACAAATAATAAGAATAGGAATTATCCAAGGTTGAGACACCTTATTCCTAACAAAAAGGACTAAGTCTGAAATATGAAAGGCCTTGTATTGGGCTCTACGGTCAAACCATCATTTTACTACTGCTTGGTGACACGCAAAATGTTCAAGGGCTGCGTCTCATTTCTCTTCCATATGCACCAAATTCAGGAGCCGAACCTCCACAATATTATCCCAATTACCGAATTCCTGCGTGAATTGTAAAACTGAGATCTATAAGTTGATTGGGAACACTGGGTTCTAGCCATAAACTATAAGGAATGGGGATGTTCCCAAGGTGGCCTTAATTCAAATGCGATCCACCTAGAGGGCGAATCTCAACTTTTGGTGCCAATCCCGGGGATTCTGTTCTAACAGGTGTTTGATCACTTCGAGAAAATTTTTGTTTATTGATTCAGCAACACCATTCCCCCGGGGGTAATAGTTGCTGGAAAACTTTAGAGTGATCTTCTGGTGATAGGTCCACTCAAGTAGTTGCACTGAAGAAAATTATAGACCATTGTCACACACTATAGCGAAGGGCATTCCGAATCTTGTGATGATGTTTTCTTCCAGGAATTTGATAACCACGTCTGCCATGTTATTTTTGAAAGGTATGGCTTCAGACCACCGGGTGTAGTAATCAGTTGTGGTTAGGATGTATCGGTGGTTGGAAGATGAGTTGGGGTTGATTTCTCTGATAAAGTCAAATGCCCATTGGGAAAAAGGCCTAGCCTCAAAGACTAGTTGCAAAGGCATAGCCAGGTTACGTTCACGATGTGTAGTGGTTTGGCAAGTATGACACTTCCGGATGTGAGTGTAGACATATTTAAATATGTAGGTCCAATAATATCTAGCCTGAAGGATCTAATGGGTGGTGGTGTTGGTTGAGCCATATCTGGTCCCAAACTGCCTGTGGAATTCTTTAATCATTTGTGTAGCTTGGTCCCTGCCAATGCACTAAAGGTACACTCCCTCATAGTTCCTACGGTAAAGCATGAAGTTTTTTTATCATAAAGTGGGTGCTTTTCATCCGCAAGGCATGGCATTTGTTGGGAGGTAACCCCTCTAGGCATCTGTTGTTTAACAATAAGTACACTAGATCGGTGTACCATGGGTCTCGAGTGATAGACTCCACCATTTACATTTGATATTCTATGTGAGGGGTCTCTTCAACCATCGCTTGACTTAGTCCCTGGCTTCAGACTATCTTCATTGGTTGCATTTCTAAGTCATATTTTTGGAGGATGGCCATCCATTTCCCCTGCCTCTCACCCAATTCACTCTACATCAGGAGAGATTTCACAGCCTGGTCTGGGATGATAGCATGCACCTTGCTCTGGAGAATGTAATGCTATAATTTCTTCATGTTGTGAACAAGAGCAAAGGCCTACTTTTCCAATGATGAATACTAGACTTCGGCATTCTTAAAGGGGGAGCTCATGAAAGTTATTATTCATTCTTCCCCTTTGACATTTTGGGTCAATACGGTCGTGAAAAAATATGGCAAAGCAAAGGAGTAAATATAAAATGAGAGGGAGTAGTCTGGGCTAGCCAGAACTGGTGCCTCCATTATCGTCTATTTAATTTGGGCAAATGCCCACTTTTCTTTAGGTATCCACTCAATTTTGGTATCTTTCTTCATCATTTCATTGAGTGGCTTTACTATTTCGGCGAATCCTGTTATGAATCACTGGACAAAGTTGATCTTTCTGAAGAAAGACCACATCTCTTTCTTGCTGCTGGGCATTAGAAAATTTAGCAGCGCTTCAACTCTCTCAGGGTCAATGTATATACCCTTCTCGAAGACAATGTGCCTGAGAAACTTCCCTTCAGTGACCCCGAATATGCACTTCTTGGGGTTGAGGGATATTCCGTACCGATGACATCTCTCGCAAATCTGGGCAAGGTGGGCAAAATGGTCATGCCTGTCCTGGGAAAAGATGGTCAAATCATCCATGTAGATGATTATGCACCAGTTCACAAGGCCCTCAAACACAATGTCCATAGCCTTTTGAAATGTGGCCCCTGCGTTAATCAAGCCAAAGGGCATCCTCCGATACACAAACGTTCCCCACTTAGTGGCGAATACTATTTTGTCTCTATCTTCGAACTTAACCATAACTTGGTTATAGCTAGAGTATCCATCCAAGAAAGACATCATTTGGGATCCATTCACTATCTATGACACCTCATCTAGTGAGGGGAGACAGTGAATATCTTTCTTGGAGGCTCTATTCAAACTTTGGAAATCCATGCAAAGGCAAATTTTATCTCTCTTCTTTCTCACAGGGACTAAGTTGGCAACCCACATAGTATGTCAGATTGGAAAGATTATCCAGGCTGATAGTAGTTTTTTCACCTCTTAACAAATCAGAGGCTTGATTAGTGGGTTGACTGGCTGTTGCTTTTGCTAGAAAGGCTTAGCATCAGGTTTCAGTGGGATTGTATGAGTCATAATGGATGTGTCGTATGTTTTCAAATCCTCATACCCCCACATGATCACATCTATATATTCTTAGAGAACCATGAGAATATTCTCCTTCTCCTCAGGGGAGCAGGAGGTACCAATGTGTATCATCTTTTCTTCACCGGGATGGCCAATGTTCACCTTCTCAAAATCTTCTCCCTCAGAGGAGGATGATATCTTTTCCCAGCCCCGAGGGTCTTAGTTGAAGACTCGTTCGAGTGCAACCATCCCCTTCAGGATGGTGTTGATAGGTAGGTCCATAATCCCATCATCTTCATCACCCTGTCCAGTGTCATCATGGTCTCATTCCTCCTCTATCCGGTCTTTGAAAATGCCAACATTGGCCATGAAGGCCATGATATGCTGATCATCCTCAAAAACATGAAAGTGGGTGACATTATCTGGAATGGAAGGGGTGGGGATCATCTCAATGAAAAATCTCTAGAGTCGTGAGCCGTCCATGGGCTCAAGTGTGCTGGCAGAAATAGAAAGGGCGTCTGGGATGTAATTCTATCGCCGAGGAATGAGATCAATGTCGAAGGCTTCAAAATCCTCAATAAGGCTCCATGATCGATTGTGGTATGTAGCCAGCCTTTTATCATGACACATGTACTAACTCTAGACTTGTTTGACAATCAAATCTGAATCACCCAGGGCCTGGAGGTGAGCGATTCCCTTCCTTAATGCAAATAGGAGTCCAAGGACTAAGGCCTCATACTCTATAACATTTTTTGTGTAGTTAAACTGCATCCTGTAGGACGTGAGGAAGGATTTCCCTCGCGGGTTGATTAATTCTACTCTGGCTCCACAACCTTATTTGGATTGGGACCCATCAAACTTAAGGGTCCATAAATCATCGCTTGTTGTCTGGAGCTGGGGGGATGGAGTAGTCTTTGGATTTTTTTTGGGAGACTTAGGAGGAGTGTCCTCCTGCGTTGATAGTGTGTGGGTAAGGTCTATCTCTGGAGGGGATTGGGGTTGAGATCCCTGGAGAAATGGAACTAAAGAAGTGCTTCCAGTAGGGACACTGGGCTCTGGGGAATCATGTTTATGCTCTTTGTTTTGGAGGTCATTAATGTACGGGGTAGCGACGAAAAGACAAGCCTCACACTCTAGCTCTAAATGTTTCTAATAATGTACCCGACACCAAGTGTCAGACAAGAGTGTAGTGGGGGTTACTATGGCACCCTGAGAGTTAACCTCAACCCTCAACTTTTCTTCTAGGTCTTGGGTTCTCTGCAGAACTATGGGATCTTCTCTCGGGGTGAAATCGAACGTTAAGATTTTAAGGGGTTGGTACACCCCGGGGGAAGTCTTAGAGAATAAGACCTCATTAACCCTCCCAAATTTGGTAAGGGCTTGCTTCATCTAGGGCTCACTTTCAGCCCAGATCTTGTTTGATTCTCCTTCCCAAGGGAGCCATAAGTGGGAAAAGTTGGTCGAAAAGTATCCGTTCAAGGACTTAGACCAATTCTGACTTAATAACATCCCATAAGTCTCTGGGATGTCCACCACTTGGATATCGATTATATTGGCTATTCTAGGGTCCTGGATGAGCTGTATCCAAACATTCTTCAATTCACCCACCATTTTCATAGCAGTTTTATCCAACTAGATTATTGCAACATTAGATGGGGTGGGTCAGAATCTGAGCTTCTGGCATATGGATAAGGGCATGATGTTGCCCGAAGCTCCGAAATCTACTAGGCAGTTGTATATTTTTTTGCCTTGTATGTTCAGGCCTAGTAGGAATGGAGGATCTTCATTATTTCGCTGGAAGATGGCCGCATTAGCGTCCTTAAAAGAGACAGTCTTAGGCGGGCAACTTACAGCTTCTAGGTTTCCTAAGAGTTTCAAAAGAGACTTCTTCTACTCAGGACAGTTTAGAAAAACCTCTATCAAGGTCATGGAGGTGGTGGTTTGTTCTAACACATTTGTAATGTCGAACCTTCCTCTCAGGAATTGGTGGCTTCCCTCGGCTAGGTCCTTTACTTGGTTAGAGCTAGAACCTTTTAGAGGGACGAGTCGGTCAGTTATATTATCCCGGGGAGGAGTGTCCTTGGGAGGTGTTGGCATTTAAACTGGTCCTTTACCAACCTGGATCTGAGTGTTGTAAGGAGCCTATGGGTTAGTGAAGGCATTGGCCTCAAAGGAAAAAATTGACTCATCAAAGAATCCTTGCAGTTTGGATTCTTCTTCGTCTTCTTTGGCTAATTCGAAGAAGATGGTCTCACAGGTGAATGCACCGTGAGTTGGCTCTTGCATAGGAGGTTATGGGGGAGTAGGATCAGTTGATTGTTGCTTGTCCAACTAGGAAATCATGATGAACTTCTCCAGTGTGGCATTGTTTACCTCATTGTGGAAGCCTGTGTCATGCAATCTACACCAATTGGTCATGGGTTAGAAGTCTGCGACTGACATAAAATGGGATGGTCCAACACCATTCTGATTAGCATTTTGGTTCAGAGGCAGACCTCTGGTGTTTGCATTGTTGTTCCATTGCTGTTAGCTGGGTCAAGGCCCGTTGTTGAAATTTCTTTCCCCGACATTATTATTTCGTTGGTTGGAGAAAATATTTCCTCTCTGGGAATTGGAATTCTGGGGTGCGTAGGACCCCACCTTCAGTTGAACCATGTCTACAGTCAAGGTAGACAACATTTGCTGGAGGGATTCTACCTCAGCGGTCAATTGAGTGTTTGCATCACAATGTGATAGTTGTTATTGTTGGTTCCCTAGGAAGGCATTTGCTGGAGGCGAGGGCAGCAGTCCTCCAGCCGTGGATGACTGAAAGAAGGGCACTCTAGATGGTTGTGTCTAAGGTTGTTGTGTCTGGTTCCAAGGGAAAGATTCTAGACCCGGTATTATCTGAGTCTGAGATGGGTATATGTACCAGGCCTGCTGGTCAATTGGCCGTGGCAGGGGAGTCATGGCCATCACGGGGGCACCCATTGCTAGATTGCGGTTATATCCCCTAGCATAAGGATTTCCGCTGGGGATCATGTTAAATGAGGTGCTCTGCCCAATCCCATCTGGGGATTTGTTGAGGGCTGTGAGACAAATCTAAAGCTAGGTTGTAGACCTTTTCCAGAGTATCCCGGTCACCCAGGATGGTAGTTCTCTAAAGGAGAGTGGCAACAAAGGGATCCATTGCATTGAGATAGGTCTATATGGTCACTTCTGCAGATGGGATGAAGGGACTTGTGCACTACTTCAGGGTGCATTGGAACCGGTGATTGAATGCTGTGAGGGGTTTATTTGGTTCTTTCTTGATGGAAATGAACTAGCTGTGGGACCAAGTCAGGTCTACGTGTACGTGGAAGGCAGCCAGGAAGGCGTCTTCCATGTCCTTCCAACTATTGATGGAGTTGGCGGGAAGATTGAGGTACCAGTTCAATTCATTCTATCCCAGGGACAGAGGAAACATCCAAGTCACAACATATTGATGTTGGATCCGGTGTCGGTTCATAGAATCTTTGTATGCCTGTAGATGTTCTTCCATAGTTTGTGAGCCTAAGTGCTCACATCAGGGATAAATCTTTTCGGGGTGCATGGGTAAATCGTTGGCTACACCGAAAAAAGTTCCCATTGGGGACCCAATGTTTCCAAAATATGCAGCCATTGGGGGAGTTGGATTTTGATTAGATTGAGAATTAATGCCCAAGATTGTCTGGGGGGCTTGGGTATTATGTGGTATGCTTGATCCCCAAACAATGATGGCTGGTTTGACTTTCGGGGTCCATTTTTTTAGAGCAAGGGACTCGAGTTCAACAAACCTTCCAAGATTGGGGGCTGATCTCAAGACTCTTTTAAATCTCACTGGGGAGAAAGACCCAATCCCACTGAAGGCTTGATTGCTAAAACTATGGCTTGGGGAACCCTCAGGCGGTGTAAAATCAGAATCTTGAGAGGGGGACGAGTTCATGCCCTCCTTCTAGCGCCAGTTTCCATTGACAGAACTTTGTGACCAGGTTTGCCAATAGGTGTAAGTTGTCACCGGGTACCGAGGTACCGGCCAACTTTGCCTGTAAAGGTTGTCTAAGGAAATGAGATTTCCTGGGCCTCCAAGCACATGAGAGTCAAGCATCAATAGTGCGAGGCTCAATTGGGAGATGTGACTATTTTTTGAGGGGGATAGCTGGTTATCTTCAACTCGTCAACTCTAGGGACTCAGGTGAGTAAGGTTTTCTCCAAGCATGCTTTTACTTAAAAAATAATCTTAAAAATATCTTGCAAAGTTAGAAAGACTTTATCTACCTACAGTTATGCTAAATGTTCAAAACATCGATAATGCTTTAACACACTACACTAAATATCGAAGAAATATGCAACCATCAACTTATATTTTATCACTAGCAAAGAAAGGAGGTCGTTAATCTACTTTAAGCATTAGAGAAAAGGACACAAAGAACATAAAGCATAAAAATACCATCAATCCAGAAGACAGAGTACCAACAACATCATTAAGAGAACCCTTTCTTCTTCATTAACATCCTTCCAACAAGCACTGGTGCGTGATACAATGATAACTCCCAGGGAACATTTAACTACTGAAAGCTTAAAACTATGGAGCATTGAGCTCTGCAACAAGAAAATGAGAAAAACTACTTTACTATTAATTGTGGACTGCAAAATCATTAATTTTGCCGACCCTTGGAATGAGGTCAGACTTATTATTTATACACATCTTTTGATATAACCCTAACCCTAACTTATTTTACATTTTTACAATAAAATATATTATCCAGTGGCTGGTACTACCTGCACCACTCTACAAAAGACCTCAAGATGGAAAAGGCCTGAAAGGAGAAGGAATAAATCCAATCTCTCAGGGATCGAGGCTACATGCCTCATAAATGGGAAAGTGACACCCTATCTCAGATGCTCCAGGTGTATCTCTGAAATGGTGCCTTGGGAAGACCATCTGTCAGAAAACCTCCCATCGAGCTAACATGCCTTGTTGTAGTTGCCTATCTTCTGACAACCTTTATTACTGTCTTGAAAGTGACCCATCAACATTGGGATCTGAGACATAGGTCACGTGAAGAATTAAAAAATGTGGGACCTAGAATTCTAGGATCTGGGAACTTGCATTTTGAACGAATAAAGAATACAAAATACAGTGTTGGGGTGGATTTACCTGGACCTGGAGAACTTTATTGACTTATACTTTTTCCCAAGCTGCCAAAACTTGGCTTATAGCCTTCTCATCTATGCTCTGGATGCTATCCCACCTACTACAGACAGCCTCCATTGCCTCCTCAACCTGTCCGGCCCCATCCCAGAATTCATTCACCGTCTTGATGGCATCATGAGACAGAATCATGGTCTTTGACAACCGAGATACCCTGCCTTAATCAAAATATCTGCCCGGCAGATACAGGGATTCCATCCTTTCATCAAATTTTCTGAGGACATGATCCTTCGGGGTACACGATCTGGTGGTGAGGGGATCAACTTGAGATACCCCAACCATGAATGCCTAAAATAAGCACAAGGGATATCAGGCATTTGTTAGCTTCTCCTTCAAGGTCTTAACCAGTTCTTTGCAAACCTCAATTTTGAGGGCAAGTCTAGAGTACTGGACATGGAGGGAATCATATGATTCCTCTCCCAAAATGCCAGATTCTATGGCAACCTCCTCACCGATGCTGCGGATTTCTTCTAATCTGACCTTCCATTTTTCATATTTCTCTAAGTCTAAATCCCATACCTGAGCAGAGCTTCTTGCATGGCTAAGGGTGAGATCTACCCTGTAAAAGTCTGGGAGGGACGCCGCTAGAAATTCTCTCATCACTGTTATTCACTCGGCTGCCCACCCGTCTACTGCTTGCGCCTTTTTCTTCATCATGCACAGTGAGTCCACGTCACCCTGCGCAAGTGGCAATCTGGAAGAAGGGGTTCTGGGGTGAACTTCAGCCAAGGGCCATGTTAGCTCTGCCAGAAGTGCGAGGAGATTGGCATTTGTCTCTCTTTCTTCTTGTAACTTCTGGCCCTATTTTGCATACCAAGATTCTATAGCCTTGGTAGCCTCTTATAGTAAGTTAGGCTCTCCTTGCTTGTCTCTTTTCCTGTTGGGTTGGTCTAGAGAGTATGGATGACCCATGCCCTTTTGGGCTTCTTTGTTTTGGCATTATTGGCCATCATTTCGGCCAATGACAAAGGAACTCCCGTAGGCGCCACCAAAGCCTTTCTCTTATTATTTTTTATTAGCCATTGGGGTAGCTAGGGTTGCCTTGCTACCAATTCCTGCTCACTAAACAAGAATAGGAAAAGGAGCCAGAAGAAAAGAGACAACCAAGGAGAGCTTGACTTACATCTACCCGGGGCTTCTCTGGCATACCAAGAGGAGCAATTGGTATGGGGATCACTACTATTTTCTTTTTCCTTCTGAGAGAAGCCCCAGTGTCTAGAATATTGGAAGACTCTACCTCAGCAAAAGTCTATCTACTCATCATTGCTGCCAATAAGGGAGGTCCCGTTGGGCAAGTAGAGGTCACTGGAGTGACCGAGAGGCCGATAGCCACCTGAATGCTGATTTGTTGGCTATCCAACTTCACCGACTCCATTTGATCATGTAATTTTTCCATTAGGAGTGCAAGGATTTGAGGGGACACCTTAAGCACCAGGACTCCTTCCTTTTCTTTTCCTTTACTCACACTTGCTTCAACGGGCACAACAGACAAAGAAGGTTCGACACTAGATGAAGAAGGGATGGTCTTCTTGACCATTGTCTTCTTGCGGGTGCTTTTGGGGCACACTCGGGAAAAATAATTGTGGCTTGATTCTATGATGGGGCAACATACCCCCTCAATCGTCAAATCCTCTAGAGTGGCCCAATCCACTAGAGGGAGGTCCAATTTGTCTAGCCCTTGTCCTTTGTACGCTGGATCCTCCAGCGGCCCACCATCATTGAAACCTTTTGGGAAAGTCTGAAGGTCTAGTGCCTCCATGGGCCCTTTGCTCATTCTGCTATGTTGCCAGGCCCTAAGATCAAAGCTATCCTGGAAATCCACCTAAAAATATTCAATGTTGTCTTCATGTGGAGGGGATGCCCTTGGTAGTGCGGTGGCAATTTTTCCATGGGGGTCATATTTCTTCCAGGTGTGGTTGAATTCAAGCAGCCCTAACCCTTTTAACTCATTATCAGCCTCCCAGGCCGCAGCAAGGATGCATGTATAATCCACGCAAGAAAAGGGGAATGGGACATTAATGACCTTCTTCACCGTGAAGAGGGTGTGCAGATCCATCATCTGCTTGTAGAATTCCAAAAGAATAATCCTATCCCTGTAATACTAGGGAAGGAGGTAGGGCTTCCCATTGAAGCCTGTCAACCTGATGTAAGTGTGATGCTTGAATTGAATGAAATATCAGCCATAGGAATTGACCAGTGCCATTGCCGCCTGTGAGAGGTGGTACCCAAAATCTCAGGTAAGTGTAAGAATGTTATGGTAAATGAAGGCATCATTTACCCGACAAAAATTCTAGAGTCTTAGCTCCCACTATAACTGGGGATAATGGTCCCAAGGTGCAACCTTTCCCAAACCATTTCTGAGCTCTCCAACTATTCCAAGGCCCCAAAAAGCCAGCCTTTGCTGTGCCAATGCCCACAACACATACAAGGTCATATAAAATTGTGAATGTTGGGTAACGGTCCGCATCTATGTATCCACATGATTGGATATAATCACCACCCATTTGAAAGCCCTGCTATGTGTTGTTATGCAGTATAAGAAATAATACATCTACGCTGAGAATTCCCAGGCGTGGGGCCATCCAAAGATTCTACACAAGAATATTATGCCTGGTTGAATGGGCTCCTTGAAATCCCTGCGGGGAATTTCCAATTTCATTCTCTTATAGTCCCGCTTCGGAGACTTTAACTAGTGATTATTGAGGTGCTGTCAGGAAATGATTTTAGCCTCACCGAATTCCTTTAGTGAGTTGGCCCTAATGATTACTACAGACCCTTTGAATTGTGGAATTCCCAACCTAGAAGAAAAGGTGGGAGCATCTAATGTGACAATTGTGGCAGGATATTGCAGCGGCCAGGGATCTGGAAGCAAGACTGAATGAGTGGCCAGATTATATAATATTGCAAGCTGCCTGATAAGTTTGGGGGACTGCACCATGCATTGAAAATTCATGGCCTTGATGATGTCAGAGGTAGCTAAGTAAGTTGATATTTTGTCCCCTTGTTCTTTCAACCTGTAAATGGTCTGGATTAGACCTTGTAGTTCGGCCCAACTCCCAGGGTCTGAATCTATCATTTCTTGAACCTTGGAGTCTATTTTAGACCCCACAACACCTCCATCCTTCAGATACTTGGAGGTTAATGGAAGCTTCACCAACATTCTTTCCATCTTTGATTTTGTGGCTGCCTGGGTGGAAGTAGTTGGTAATTCTGGGCTATCAGGAGGTGCAAAATCGTCAGACATCTTGAACAAGCTTAACAACCACCTACAAAACTGGAAAACTATCAAAACATACAAGGATATGAAAAACTCTGGGATATTTTCTACCGGCTTGCACCTGTCAATATAAATATTAGCATATATATATATCTGAAAGTTCTGGAGTATCTAAGGATGAACATGGCTTAAGCATTCCATAATGCGCTGACATGGTGACAGAAGAAGTAGAGGATAAGGTCCCACTGGGAGTCTAGAGTCTGGAAAAACTAGCCGTTGCTGATGAGACTGGCAACAAAGCCGTACACTAGTTGACATGCGCTGACACATGGGAAAATGGCAGGTGGCGTAAAGGTAGTTATGTCATTGATTAGGACAAGTGAGCCGACACAGGGAAAAAATGAATGCCAGATTAGATGCATTTTAAATGCCATACATGGGGAATTAATCCCACCTATAATATGACAAGATAGAGGAGAGAGAAAGCCACCACAGTTTGAACTAGCGACATTCTGAGTTTAAACGATGGTGACTCTATCTCGACGAGCTCTGTATCATCGGTTTGAAATTTGTGATAGAGTGTGAAGAACTAGACACTCTGAAGGATATACATGGCACACATATACATGATATACATAAGATGTACAAGAGGGCCAAACTGTATACACATAAGTTTACAAAGAATATACACCATATTTACGACAATATACATCAAAACCAAAACATAGAGTGACTCCTAAAAAGAGAGCGTAGAAAATGTACATAGTATACACCATCTTACACCTGCATAGAGGGCGGACCACCCTCTGGTAGAGCTGACCCACCAACAGGTGGCGAACCAGATGACAAAGACAAAAAGCAAAAACAGAAACAAAATGAAGCAAAAATGAAAATGAAACACAACAACACAAAACAAAAGTAGAAAACAAAGGAAAGAACCAGAAACACCAACCTAGAATCCGAAGAACGGTGAAGGGAAGAAACACCAGACCAATCTATAATAGATTTCACCTCCAACACCAAGAACAACTACCAAAAATCAAATCATTGTTACCCACTAAGATCAGAGAAGCTTGCACTTAATTCACACTCAAATCACCTATGAATCACTCTGAAAACTCTAAGTGTTTTAATCACGGTAACTATGAAAATGACAGGTAAATATTATTTATACCCGAGGTAAAAGAAAGTTACCTTCCCTCCGCAAAAT
Organism: Thuja plicata; assembly: GCA_018584345.1. Taxonomy (NCBI): domain Eukaryota; kingdom Viridiplantae; phylum Streptophyta; class Pinopsida; order Cupressales; family Cupressaceae; genus Thuja; species Thuja plicata. The sequence goes on along the minus strand of MU228368.1, from coordinate 2,934,211 downwards.
TTAGAATAGGCAAACCTCTGGATTCCAAGCCCAGGGATTCCAAATGACCATGTCTTCTTACAAGAAGAAGGCATCGTGGCAGAGAATCCTAGAGTCTGAAATCCAGCTTCTAGAAAAGAAACGACCAACTTTGGGACCAGGTCCTGGAGACACAAAGGAAAAAAACAAAAAAAATAAAACCAACACCACGTGAAAGAAAACCTGGAGAAGGAAACAAAATAAGCAAAGGAAAAGAAAACAAGGCAAGAGACAAAAGCAAAACAAAGGGGGACCCAACATTTTTCACACAAAATGTAGCGACGGGGATGCAGGGCATAACAACACTGTTTCTTTTCCTCTTTGAATCTCTCATTTTATGGTGTACTTGCATGGGCACAAACTAGGTCAATCTAAGGGCCTCCATTACAAACCCTTACAATCCATGAATAGAGAGCTATGAGTCACCATTCGAGTCACATTCTTGAGAAATCTTGGATACAATGATTCATAGAAGTGTGACACATTTTTAGCACACACTAGTTAGTCTATGTTACAAATTGCACAAATGAGAAAATTTCAGTTAGCATCACCCAAGGAATCGTGGCATTGTCGCATGTGTTGAAAGAGAGGGTGGGTAACTCCAGGAGGATGGCCTTTGTGCAACGCAGGGTTGTGGAGTTGAAAGAGAAGATAGAGGATGATGAGAGTGGTAGGAGCACTAACAAGGTTTTCATTGGTGAAGATGAGGGCAACACTACCCCTCAAGTGTGTTAATAAAGCAACAGTGCGTAAATGCCTTCCTAATGCCAATTTACAGGGGAAATAATAAAGAGTTTGAATCTACTTTAGAATATTGAGATAAACAAAAGAAACAAGAACATAGAAAATGTCATGCATAGAAGATAAACATAGGAGACCAAATTTACGTGGGAAACCCTTTTGGTAAAAAACCCACCACCAAAAAACTTAAGTGTCTTCTTTGTATTATAGTAATCAATGTTACATACAAACAATAATGTATTTTTGTAGAGGCTCAGATTGTGTCATAATCAACCTGACTTTACAACACTTTGACACTCTACTATTACAACCTTTTAGCCTCATCATTCCTAACGAATCCAACAGACATTTATACACTTTTTGATTCATTATAGAATTTGGTATAGCAATTTCCGCTCCATGAAATGGTTACTAGTAGCCTTGGAACGCCTCTAGTTGACAGTCCCTTTAGCATCGGGTCACTCCCTTTGGCATCGGTTCACTCCCTTCACCTCAGCGACTCCCTTCAACATCGAGTCACTCTCTTCGGCCTCGGGTCCCTCCCTTTGCCTCAGAGATTCCCTTCAGTATTAAGTCACTCCCTTTGTCATTGAGTCACTCCCTTCGGCCTCAGACACTCCCTTCAGCCTCGGGTCACTCCCTTCACCTCAGAGACTCCCTTCACCTCAAAGAATCCCTTCAATATCGAAACTGACACCGTACTGAAGTATAGTACTCATACTATCGAATCCATACTTGTACTCCATGTTCACCATACATGAAACATCACCGTACTCCTCATAGTACTTGTGTCATACTCAGCAAGGTTTCACCATACATATTTATCTAAAACTAGTTGTACGGTGTTTCACTGTACGGTGCCTAAAACTACCTGTATGGTGTTTCATCATACAGTGAACAACCACTATACTTGTCATTCTCAACAATCTCCCACTTGACGAGGTATGCACTAATATCGCAAATTTACTTAATATGACCATGTTTTCCATTCAAACTTAACCGTGTTCATTTTGATACCTCCAAGGTATACAATCATGAATTCAAAATCAATAACATATACAACTTGTAACATACAGTTTCAAACCTCAAAGCAATATCTACCACATAAACACTAAGAAGCTCTCACTACACAATAATGTCAGTCTGAAATGAATTCCTTCTACATCACATAGAAGTGCAAAAATAGACTTTTAGCATCAAGAACATCAAAAGTACATCAACCATGTACCATGTCATTATACATACACCTCTAGAGTCTTGTCAAACTTCTTGCTGAAACCATCAATCATTTCAGCAAACACATCTCTAATCATAAGAGAAAACATCACCACCATCTCTAAGTATCCATGAGAACTTTCCATTGATCAATCCATGCTAACTCAAAATGCAAAACAACAACTTCATGAAGTGTCAATAAAATGACAAATGTACTCAATACACAACAACAAAAAACAAGATCAATGTCAAAGTTCCAACCATGGCCTCAGGAACATAAACATCACAACATGATCTAAAACATCTCAACCAAAGAGATAACATGATCCATATGAACATACCATAACATGTCAAATGAAAACATAATCCACACCTTTATTAAAGAGCTTGTTGAGCCCTCAAGATGTCAACATCTTTAGTCAGATGAAGCTAAACATCTCCAAACAGTAATTCAACAAATGTGAAAAGATCCTTATCAGGATCTAAGATACCTTCCAACATTTGCAATACTAATGAAGATAATTTGCTAAAAAACAAACCTACATCACTACCAATAATTCCCACTAAACTATGGTATCAAGTCACACAAGGCATCTACATCACTTCCAACAACTCCCACTATACTATGGTTTCGAGTCACACATGACATCGTGATAAACATATTTCACATGAAGATCAAACTAATGTACAAGTCATCATCAGATGACTGATCAGCCAAAGCACCACTACAAGCATCTTCATCATCACTTTGAGAAGACTCTAAATCAGAATAATTTTTCATTTTATGCTTCTTCTTCTTCTCTTTTCAATCCTTTCGGATATGACCAGCCTACCCGCAGTTCTAGCACTTCACTTTGGACTTCTTTCCAAAAAATTCACACTTTATGTCCTTGCTTTTGTCATTCCACCTGTCTCAAATGAAGAGAGCCTCTATAGCTACCTCAAAAGATTTCCTTCGCATCTCCTATGATAGAAGTGCAACAACTACTTCATCAAGTTTAAATTGGGTGGTAGCACTTCTGATGACCATCAAAAGGTGATCCCACAAATCAGGTAATGAGCACAACAATAACACACAACACTCTTCTTCACTAATGAACACACAAACATATGTTAGTTAGGCAATCACCATATTGAACACATTTAGATGATATGCCATAGCTGTTCCTCTATCCATCTTTAGAGAGTAGAACTTCTTTCTCAGGAAGAGCTTGTTTACCAAGGATTTTCATTGATAAATATCTCCCAACTTCTTCCACAAAGAACATGCAGATTTCTCTTCATGGACATTCAATAGAACAAAATTTGCAAGACTCAACCTTATCATTCCTCTAGCCTTTCTATCTGCCAGATCCCAATCTTCTTTCTTCATGCCTGAAGGATTGTTACTAGACACAATGATCCATAGATATCAATCAACTAGCATATCTTCAACTTTAAGTTTCCACAACTCAAAGTTTGTCCCATTGAACTTTTCAATGCCTATTATCCCTGATATACCCGCCATCTCAATTTCCAAATGAACACTTTGCAAAACCCCACTGGAAACAAATTGACACAACAACCAACCCTACCCAACAAGGATAACAAAAAACTAGTTTGGCTCTGATACCACTTGTTAAGAAAGAAATGGTGCAAAAATGCCTTCATAATGCCAATTTATAGGGGAAATAATAAAGAGTTCCAATCTACTTCAGAATATTAAGATAAAAAAAAGAAACAAGAACATAGAAAATGTCATGCACACAAGATAAACACAGGAGACCAAATTTACGTGGGAAACCCTTTCGGGAAAAAACCCACCACCAAAAAACCCGAGTGTCTTCTTTATATTATAGTAATCAATGTTACATACAAAAAATACTATATTTTTGCATAGGCTCAGATTGTGTCACAATCAACTTGACTTTACACCACTTTGACACTCTACTATTACAACCTTTTAGCCTCATCATTCCTAACGAATCCAACAGATATTTATACACTTTTTGATTCATTATATAATTTGGTATAGCTATTGTCGCTCCATGAAATGGTTACTAGAATCCTTGGCACTCTTCCAATTGATGTTCCCTTCAGCATCGGGTCACTCCCTTCAGCATTAGTTCACTCCCTTCGACATCGAGTCACTCCCTTCAGCCTCAGGTCATTCCCTTCACCTCAGAGACTACCTCTGGCATCAAGTCACTCCCTTTGGCATCAAGTCACTCCCTTAGGCCTTGGACACTCCCTTCGGCCTTGGGTCACTCCCTTCACCTCAAAGACTCCCTTTGAGTCACTCCCTTCACCTTGGAGACTCCCTTCGGCATAAGAACTAACACCATACTGAAGTATAGTACTTGTACTATGGAATCACTACTTGTACTCCACTTTCACCATACATGAAACATCACCGTACTCCACATAGTACTCATGTTGTACTCTACAAGGTTTCACCGTACACATTTATCTCAAACTACCCATACGGTGTTTCACTGTATGGTGCCTCAAACTACCTGTATGGTGTTTCACCGTATGGTGGACAACCACCATACTCATCATTCTCAACAAAGTGGAAGGTGGATGAGTTCTACAGATAATCAAAGAGAGAATGCAAGAAGAAGATGAAGATAAAGACATAAGTGATCCTTTTACTGATGCCTCTACTATAGACATTGACATTGTGGAAGACAATGAACTTCCTATCGATAAAGATGGTAAAAAAAATCCTAATGGCAGTGCAACAACATAATTTTTTAATACAAGTTATATAGTTTGGGTTATATGTGATCTTAAAAATAGTTGGTCTGGAAAAATTGATGACTATGAAGAAGAATATTTTCTCCCATCTATTCTATGTGCATACAATCCTAGGTGCCTCTGTGCGATGTTTTTTAGGTCTTCCTTTAAAGAGGTTGGAGCATAGGATTATGTTTGGTCAAGACCAGAAATGCTATTTCCCTTTTTTCCATGTTTAGAGAAATTTCAAGATGAGCTTATGAGGCTTCCAAATAAAAGAAACTCTAGTGATTTTTGTTTGGAAAATGGGAATGGTTTTGATGAAGGACTTGGAGAAATTCTATTGAAGGTTGTAGAGATGGGGAGAAGTGAAATAGGTGATCATACAGTGTATGTGTTTAAGGATTTTTTAGATGGAGGAGTGTATTATGAACTCACATAAAGTAATATTTCTGATTTTATATTAATGAGTGAATTTATTCTTGTAAAAATTGAAAGAGAAGATGTTCGGTTGTTAGAGCTTATTGAGTATGACAAAATTTGGAGAACATTGATTTGGAGTTTTTGTGAACAAAGTTTGGATAATTTGAAATCTCTAATAGGTTGGGTTGTGATGTAAATAATTGAAATTATAGGGAAATGGTTGTGCCATTTGAACTTCAAGTGGGAGATTGTTGGGAATGTAAAGTCCAACGGTCATAACTATTCACATTCTCTGAATCCTTGAATGACATCTGAATATGATTTTATAAAAGCATGTGTGCAGTCCATGTGTAGTATAGTGTATTGTATATTGATTAATGGAGTGGTTCATTGTTTTCCCATAGATGTAGCCAGATTTGGTGAACCACTTAATTTTTTATGTTTATGTATTGTTTTATTTATCTTTATATTTCTTTCCCTTGTGTATTATATTGCTCAATATATGTGTCTAACCTCATTTTATTATTAACACTTACTCTATAAGAGAACATGCAATAGAGGCATTGACCATGCAACAAATAATATGCATGTGACATGACCCCTTTTAAGATTTATTAATGGATATATCTGTGATTTTTAATTTAATTTATAAATGTTTAAAAAAATCATGTCAGGTGCATATTCCCGGTTGCATGGCCAACTCCTGCAACTGAGAGCCAATATCTACAAAAATTAAGGTAGGAAATTGTGCAGGTATTCTATATTTTAATACATCTACCTAGAGTTTATCCTCTAGATGCCAATAGATTGCTTTGGAATAGGCACCATGCTAGTTCCTTCACTGTTGCATTATGGGCATCCAAAAAGTGAGTCGCCATGCTCCTCCTCTCGTCCCAAAATGTGCAATTAAATTTGCTCCTCTTTCCATGGTGTGTAATAACTTTGTGAGAATGTGGTGATTGTGGTAGAGATCTTTGGCCAATGATCCATGGGTTTTAACTATTCCTCTAAAAGCCATCGCTCTTATGGGGGTGCCCACCACTGGTTACAAAACAATCAACAAAATACAACTATGTTCGAACACCGGACAGGTTTGGACTGAGTTGTTAACCATAAATTGGATCATTGTTCAACATAAATTTGTATAATTTTGTATAATTTTACTTACCAATCCATAGTAGTTAGATGATGAGGCCCAGAAATCTTGAAGATCTAGTGCTCACTTTCCATTTCATTTCTTTATCTCTTATACTTTGTTTATTTTCTCCAATCTTCATGGATTTTTAGAATAAATATTCAAACCATTGGGACGCTTTGTAGAGACCCTACACTAAATCTACAAAGGGGATCTTTGGGTGAATTTAATTACATAGGGAAATACTAATTGGCTCCTCTAAATGGTTAGTGGTTATGCTCTTGGATTCACACATTGTGTTTCAAAATCATGGTGTCTTGGCCATGTGAGAATTTAATTCCGTGCCAGGGATCCCACACTTCAATCATTACAGTCGCTTCAATTAGGAAGGCCCCAACTTCCGCTAAGATGATCTCATATGGGATAGTGGTCTTAATTGCTATATGGGATAGTGGTCTTAATTTTGAACTTATTTGTGATAAGATATCATTGTAGTGTTTCTATTTGCCTCCATCTTGATATTGAGGTGTATCTTCCCCAAACCTCAAATCCATATAGAACCACCAAGATAATGAGTAAACCAAATAATGTCTTCTTAGTTTTCCAATCTGATAAATCAATAGACCTGCATCTATTTCAAACCATGTATAATTCTTTCCATCCCCCTTATATCCTCTTTTCTCTACAGGCTTCACAACTTAAGGTTGCTATGAAAGTTTAGCCCCAAATATTTGTAGTCATTTACCACTTTCAATGGGTTGCATTCAAATTCAAAATTTTCTTGCTTCTTTTTTCTTCTCAAGATAAAGATCATAACTTTGGTTTTTCCATTGTTCACCTACATTCCCACCTCTTGAAAAAAGGATTCTAGAGCTCTTAGATGATCTTGAAGACCCTTAGTTGTCTTGGAAAGAAGAGAAAGATTATCTGCATATGACATTATCTTTGTTCCATAGGTGGCCAAGTTCAGATCTCCACCACAAGATTTGGTTATCCAATCCTCCAATTTGTCAATATATAACCCAAATGAAATGGGGGACAAAGGACACCCTTGTTTGACTACAATGTCGCTTCCAAAACTCTCTAAAAGCCCATCCTTAGTTCTTATTTTTTTCCTCACTTGTTCATAAAGCCTATGGACATCAAACCTATAGTGATACGGAATCCCCAATTCTTCCATCCTCTACCACAATTTACTTCTACGAACCATGTCAAAAGCTTTCCTGAAATCCAAAAAACAACAAAAAAACTCTCCACCCTGCTTTTCCTAAGCCTTCTTGACCAAATGCCTAAGTGTGATGCAATGGTCAATAGTAGAGTGCTTTGGTTTGAAGCCAGCTTGGCCCTTTGCCCTTTGCCCTTTTTTTTTTTTTTTGGGCCCAACAAATGATTCTATGTTCCACAATGCTTCCAAAGAGCTTTCCAAATAAAGGGTTGACCATTATTCTTTGATAATTTGTTGAATTATTGACATCACAACTCTTGAGGAGTGGGATGCCAATGCCAGTTGTCCAATTTTCTAGAAATCCATTCTAAATTACTTGTTAAATATTTTTTTAATGAGTGGAGCAAGAACTTACATCCCCACTTCAAGAACTCAGCCTAAATACCATCTACGTCTTGAGCTTTTCCACTAGTCAGTCTTTTAATTCTTGTGTTTATATTCTTAGTTGAGAAGAGTTTAATCTTATAATTGATAACTGGGGAAATTTCTATGTCTTTTCCTCTTTCATACAATTCCTCGACATATCCAAGTCATTGGACGTTTGATATATTGTTTCCAATTTTTACTTTTGCCTGTTGCACTTCTTTCTAGAAAATTTGAGGGTTATGCTTACCCAAATAAATTAACTCCTTTCTTATCAATCTCATGTAGTCTTTTTTTTGGATCTAACAATATTTCCATAGGCTATTTTCCCCTCTCTTCCTTCCCTAACATTTTAAGCTTTCTTTTTTTCATCTTTCACTCTTCATCGAACCCCACATTTGCTGGAAAACTATTTTTTATACTTATTTTGGCTTTAACTCTCTTGCATGTCAAGAGCACATTTTGGATTAATGTCATAAGATTGTTGTTGTTCATAAAAAAAATTGTCTTTGTTGTGGCTTCTCGTACCTTTCCTGTCCTGGATTTGTTTTTCAATGACATCTTTGAACATGATTTGCTTCTCTTGGTTAATGCAAATTTTGACTTGTGGAGCTCCCTATTTATTTAACTAGACATCAAACCTTTGCTAGATGGATGTTTGCATATTAATATTTTCATAGATGGGATTATGATCAGACTTGATTTCTACAAGAGAGCTACCAATTTCCATTTCTTTTATTCTTGGGACAAGATTCTGTGAACAAATGATATAATCAACCACACTTTGCCCATTGTAGGTTTGACATGTGATGTTCCCTGATCTTGGCCATATTCTAAGACCATTAAAAATGACAAAATAATATAGACTGCATAACCCCAACAACTCAACTCCAAAGTGAGAGATACCTCCTCTTACACCTTGGGAGGCCCTTTCCCAAATTATAGATCCTTCTTCTTCCAACCACAATGGATTACTAATTGAACCTTCCTTCTCCCGTAGGGAAATTTCTTGATTATTTGAAGTTAAAGCACTAAAGTACCCTATGAGGATGATCTCCTTAAAAGTCCAATAATTAGCTATGTCCTTTTTTATGGCTTCATATGGATCTTCTCTGTTTAGCTTATTTTTCTTGTATGTTTTTGATCCATATGGAGCAAAGTAACAAGCAATTAGAAAGATGATAGTCTCTTTGTCTTAAATCCTCACCCATATGAATTGATTGCTTAGGTCTTTTTTTTTCATTTTTATTATTTAATGTCATGTATCCTTTACTAAGATTGTCACTCTGGGACACTATTCCCTTTATCATTCTCCACTAAATCATTCCATACTAAGACCTTATTAAAGCCTTCAAAATCTGGAACCTTTCATCCTTCATGTTCATGAGTCTCTATGAGAATGATGATGCCTTTTCCTTATGTGATGGGCCCTAAACCAAGACCCATCCTCCATGGATAGAACCTACAATTATATCTAAACATGGGGAAATGTTCTTTAGGGGCCATGCTTTCCTATTTATTATGACTCATCTTGTGCTTTATTTGAACTTTTCCTTTATATAGCCATGCCTCTTTCCCTTCTTGTCTTGATGTTGTAACCTTATCCCATTCCTTTTTCCTCACATTCCTTTTTCCTCCCATTCCTTTTTCCTCTCTTCTAACTATACAAGAGTTAGATCTTCATCTATATACAACTAAGTGCCTTAGAGGAATCTTTTGTTTCTTAAAATTTGATTCTTATCTTCTATATTTTTCAAGATTACTATTACATTTTTTCTTCTTTCTCCTTTGGTCAATCTTCCCAATCTGTTTCCTTGAATGATTTTTCCTACCCATTGTAGTTTTTCTAACAAGAAGTTTCTTACTAGTTTGTTAGTATTTTCTTCTTCCCCATATTCTTTTAAACATTTGATTATGATGTTTTTTTGCTCTGTCCTGACAATCTTTTTCTTCCCACATTTGCAACCTAATTTATTTCTTTGTAATATATTTCTATGTATCTGTTGGCTCTTTGACTATTTGAGACCATTAATTGGCCTCTTCTAACTTGTATCTGAGCTTTGTTTCTCTGACTTTTATATCTGCTATAGATGACTGAAACTCATTGATGTTTGGGATGCTACTTTTCTCAACTGTCTGGTTTATCTTCCTGCTCTTGACATGGTTTAAGTCATGCTTTAGAGCTAAAATCTCTTACTACTACCCTATTTCTGTGATGCTTTGTAGCTCATGTGAGCTTTAATTATCTTATTTTCTTGAGACAACTTTGTATTGACTTGAATTATAACTTTGCAATGAAATTCATATTACCCATAAGGATCCCTATCGCAACTTTGACTATGTTTCTCTTCTCCATTGTGGCATAATTGAACAATTAATTATCTTCAAGTTTCTATGGAAGAATATAAAATTCAATGATTTTTAATGTAGAATACAATATAGTAGGATCCACAAGCAGTCCCAAATTCTCCATGGCATGCCACAACAACTTGCTTTGTTTTCTTTCTTTTTCTAAAGTTCTTTACATTTTTGCATCAATCCTCTACTTTCTTAGGATAATACATTTCAATCAATGCAAGTCTATTTATTATCTATAAAAGAACCATCCTAAGGAAGAAAAGAGAACTCAATATCTTCAAAGTAACCAACATCAATGTAGCCAAAAAATTCTATTTCACAATTAAACGTAAAACCTACTCATGAGTGGTTATTGCCTCTGAAGCCATCCACTCTATGTATGTCTCTAAAGAGCATTCTATGTTCATCAAGATGGATATGGCTTAAGGCCTATGATAGAGTTAAATGGGGTTTTTTTAAGGAAAACTCTTCTTTCTTTTGGCTTCAGTTTAGAATGGGTGAGCTGGATTCTGCGTTGTGTTACTTCTCCCTCCTTCTCAGTGCTTCTCAACGGTGAACCCTCTAAGTTATTTGGGGCCTCTCGGGGTCTTTGACAAGGGGATCCTCTTTCTCCGTACCTATTTATTATAATGGCAGAGGGCCTTGGAAGATTTATTAAATCTCAAGTTTCCCAAAATGTGATACAAGGGTGGGGATGGGGAAACAGTTTGCCCAATCTTTCTCATCTCCAGTTTTTGGATGATACTGCTCTTGCAGGTAGAGCTCAGATTCAGGAAGCTGAAGCTTTTAGGATCACCTTAGATACTTATTTGGCTACTTTTGGCTAGAAAATCAATGATAATAAGTCCTCCATTTATTTCTTCAATACTCCTGGGCCTATTCAACAAATGATTGCTGATATCCTCTGATTTCAGATTTAGTCTCTCCCTCTGACTTACCTGGGCATCCCTATTGTGGTGGGAAGACAACCCAGGCTCTTTTGGCAGAACCTTCATGATAAGTTGTGACATAAGATTAATCATTGGAATCATAGATGGCTCTCTACGGCTGGAAGGGTGACTCTCCTCCAATATGTGATTCACTCTCTTCCTACTTATAGAAGCATGGTTCAGGCAACCCCTGTTTACTTTCTTAAGGCATTTGATGCCCTTTCTTGGCAGTTTCTTTGGAGTGGGAACCTGTAAAATTCTAAATGGAGCCTTATTAACTGGGATACTGTCTCTAGGCCCAAGAAGGAGGGAGGTTTGGGTCTTCATTCTACTATCTTGAGTGGCCAAGCTCTTGTTGCCAAAATTTATTAGCATTGGTGCTCCAGCCAGTCTCAGCTTCGAGCTCACATCTTGTTGCATAAGTATCTCCCTGGAGTTGATCCTTCTAATATCCCAAGGTTTTCTTTGGAGTTTTGTGGCTCTATGGTGTGGAATACCCTCAATAAAGGTGCCCACTTAGTGAAGCGCCGCCTTTTCTGGATTTGTAATAGAGGCTCTGAGGCTCTGTTCTAGAGTGACTCTCAGAATGACAATCCTCCTCTTTTGATCTCTCATCTGCACCTAAAAGCTCTCTGTGATTCTTTCCTTCTTGATGGCTGGGATAAGGTGGCTCATTACAAGGAGGCCTACAATTTGGGCCTCGCTGTTGGTTATAGATGGAAAAATTCTTCTGATTGGCCACCAGGGGGCTCAGCACAGGATCAGATGGAGCTTTCTCTGATACTTGCCTCTAGGGACTGCAGCTCTTTGTAGGAACCTGCTGTTATAGCTTGGGGAGGTGCTTCTTTTGGTAAGTATTTTGTCACTTCAGGGTACTTCAAGCTTACTAGGTTTTTGTTTGGTGATGTTGAGGTGCATTGGTGGAAGCAAGTCTGGAACTATCTCTCTTGGCCCAAGTGTCAATTTTTCCTCTGGTTGGTGGTTCATAATCACTGCCTCACTTGGGATAATATTTGTAAGCATGGCTTCCATGACCCCTCAATCTGTGTGCTTTGTTGTGATGGTGAGGAGTCAGTTTCACACCTCTTCTTTTAATGCTCCTTTGTCAAGCAGATTTGGCACTTTTGGTGGTTTGCGTGGGGCCGCCTGTGCTGGCATGTTTCTTCTATGTCTAAGTTTTGGGATAGATTGGGGCATTCGCCTTCTAAGTCCTCCTTTCTGCAGGGTGCTTGGGCTATTGGCCCTTATTTCATTCTTTGGCATGTATGGCTAGAAAGGAATAGGAGAATATTTCTGGATGTTAAGTTTGGAGTCTTGCACCTGTGGGGGAAAATTGTTCATTCCCCCCATGAAACTGTTCTGATAAAGTTTGAGGGGATGGGTGGTTTGGATCTTGGAGATGTGGATATTTGCGCTCGCCTCTCCTTTCCTCTCCATGGTCGGGTTCCTCTATCAGCTACCTGTCGCTATGGTAGTAGAGCCAGACATCATTTTTAGTGAGTTAATCATGAGGGGCATTAGACTCCTCCTCTACCTGGAGTTATTAAAATCAACACTGATGGCTCCTCTCAGGGGAATCCTGGTCCTGCTGGTATTGGGGGAGTTGGGCGTAGTAGTTTTGGGGATGTCTAGTTTCTTTTTTCTATTCACAAAAGATTTCATACCAACAATCTCATGGAGGTCCTCACCATCCTGGTGGCTGTGGAGCATTGTTGTTTTCATGGATGGTGTAGTATTATTTGTGAAGTTGATTCACAAGTTATTGTGAATTTACTAAATAGACAAGAGCTTTCCGATGTCTGCTGGTAGCTGACTTTGGTTATTAAAAAAATTCTCCAGTTATGCAGGTCTCTTGACTCTGTTACTTTTACATATATCCCTTGTGAGTGGAATGATGTTGCTGACTGCCTAGATAAATGGGCTTATGAGCATGGGCAAGGATGGAATATTGTTGACCAGAGCCTCCTTCCCCCTGATTTATCTCATAAGTTGGATCAAATTGTTGCTCAGGATATGGCTCCTTAGAGCTCTTTGTTGTATTGTTCTCTTTGGCTTTCAATAAATTTTTACCCCTCTTTTAGTTTTAAAAAAACCTAATCATGAGTCCAAAGTGCTTAACATATGAGTTAAAACTTTTCACATTACCTATCAAACCAAAATTTGAGGCATGCACATAAACCTATGAATGAATTATAAGATGAATAATTGAGTGACTTAGAAGTAACATAAGCTGTGACTGAGTTTAAAGAAAAGGTAGTGATGTCATATGCATATTTCCCCATAAAATTATTTTCCATTGAGATTTCATTTAATGCTTCTCCAATCTGGTTATGCAAGATAAAATGTGTAATATATACTAGCAGTTGCACCCGAAGGAGGTGCAAGGAGCATGCTAGTAGGTTTTTTACTTGAAAGCATAAATTAAGATTTAGATAATAAGAGGAATTGTATAAAATTGACAGTCTACAAACATGTAGCATTGTAGAAGGAAGTCTTGTACATGGTAGCATCCATTTTGGATGAATTAAATTTATAGTAGTGTCCTATTGTATTTTGTGGAGATCATCCTAAGAAAATATGGCATTGAATGCATGGAAAGACATAAGAAAATGTTGTATTTTTAAATACAGTTATTCATTGTTTCCTCTTCCTAATCAACAAGTGTGAACATACAAAAGAGAAAATGGTATAATTGATAAGCGAAAAAAAAATCATGAAATGAAGGAAGGGAATAATTTAAATTGTAGTACTTAACAAGTGGGCGTACAAGTAAATTCACATACCTGGGCTTTGTGCAATATTAATTGCAGGTAAGCTTCTTCTTTCTTTATAATAATGTTGTATGGATTCCTTTTCATTTTACAATAGCAATCCAAAGAGGAGGTTCTATACGAAGGCCTTGTTGGGATTTCACTTTAGAGATTATTGTAAAGGTGAGGCCTTGTCTTTCACTCCTACCTATATGAATTGTGGCTCTATCTAGTGTCAGGCCTTATGACTTGTGTATAGTTGTAGCCCATGCAGTGGTTAGTGAAATTTGTGTACACCTACCTCAGGTTATGGGTTGTATTGGAATAGTTTTTGGGTTTCCTTCATCCCAAGGTGGAACATTGTAGCTATCAAATTCAACTGTAACATGTGTTGACAATTCTGGGGGCTTAAAGGCAAATTTTTTTTGTAAGCATGAAACACTAAAATATACATAATAAGACCTCTTGGGAAAATTGTTCATCAATATCAGCTTCTACAAATGTATGTTGTGTATTAAGTGCAACACAAAGTGAAGTACATTTAGTTGTTTTAACAAATTTTTATTGTGGAATGCTACTAGTTCATTTGTAGCAAAAAAATGTATTGCCTGGTTGAACTCTTCTTGTTCAATTAACATTAGTTGTGTGTTTGTGTGAGTCATCAACAACTTCCAATCATTTGTCATTAGTTTCATGTTTCACGTGTTTAGTAATTTGTATAATAAAACTGTATTTGAAGTGGATCATCACCATCCTTTCTAAAAATTGTTTGTAATGTTACAACTATATTAAAGTGTGCCATAGATTTATTGTAATTGTGTGTGATTCATAGATAGGTTTGTCCATAAAAAGAGGAAGTTGGAGAAGGTCTCCTATTAGAATTATAGATGCACCACCAAAGGAAATGTATTATCATTGGGGTGTTGCTTCACATAACCCACCTATTAATTTTTAATAGTAGTTTTGGCCCTAAGAAGCTCATCTCATCAATGAGAATGTATTGTATATTTTTCATTTCTTCTTGGAATGTTGACAATGTTTGTCCTTGTAGTGGTTTCATTTATCTAATTGGAATCTTGAGGGGTGCATGTATTGTCGATGTGTGTATATTAAATGTTGCAATGCTTGTTAGAGCAAGAAAAATGAGTGGATTTACTCTTTTCGGTCTATAGTTCCAAAGTGCATTTCTTATGCAACTAATTATATAGGATTTCCTAGTTCCTATTGTTCCTTGTATGACCATTTACAAAGGTTGTGTTGAGTAATTAGCTATGGAGTGGTCAGTAATGAGAGAAAGTGCCAGTTTTTTTTGAGGTGATAACCTGTAGTTTTGGTTGTACAGGTTTGTGGGGGTTTGAATATATTGTTGAGACATCTTGTTTCTATGTACAAATTGAATTGCAACATCATGAAAATGTGAAGGAACATTGTGTTCTTCCCATCTGTTATTGTTTTCAAATTCATGTTTTCCCAAAAATTCAAGCTCATTTAAGTTGATACTATTATAATGTCCCATTTGATACAATAAATCTCACTCATTCATTTATACAGTGTCTTGTCTATCCATCTCCCCATCAGAATCATTCTCCTCTTCGAAGACATCATCAACTTGATCTGTGCGATCAAGATGCCATACATTATATTATTGTGTATTTTGTTGCTTCCAATTAATAATGATTTCTTATTTGTTCAGGTTTATATCTCTGTCTATTTCTCATAAATGTTTATATATAAGTAGCTTGCTCCAACATAATGCCTCAAAAATTTTAGTCTTCTTTTGGTATGGAATAAAATCTTGGAAAGACTTGGACTATTTCTTTTTATTTTCTATATCACTATTTGTATCCTTTGTGATTGATAATATATGTGTAATATCTTGTTGATTCAATTAGTGTAACCAATTCTAAGTGATTTGGATGATGCAAGTAGGATTGTATGTAGCTAGATTGTATCTCACCACCATTGATTGCTTGTTTGAGGCGGAAAAACACATTTTTACCCATATTTGGAGATATAAATTTGAAATTTCAAATCATGAGAGGTAATTTTTGTATCCTATGACATGCTTCTTGTGTGCTTATGTCTCTTTTTGCAATGATCTCAACCTTGAAATTTTGGTATGATTTTATGGTTTGGTCTTCTAGCTTTACATATGAACAAATTCTTGCCAACATATTAACACAACTCTCTATTTTTTTCATCTTTAAACACATACTCTGCAATGTATTGAGAATAAGAAGTCACAATGTGACAGGTTGTAAATCTATATTATCTCTCCATATGGAGAGAATTTGTGGGTTATGTATGTTCAACCTATCATCATTTATAGATGGTTCGAAGGATTTTTTTCTTGATTAATCACGTAATAATTTTGATTCTTTGCATTCTATGCAAGCATATTTATATCTACACTTTGAATGATTCCCTTTCTTACATAGGCAAGTTCTCTTAGTACATTTGGTGTGTCATTGCACATGATTAACCAACTCTTTTTAATCAATGTAAGGATCAATAGAAAATATTCCACGTGTGTTTATTAGGCATGGATCATCTATTAGAGCATTGTGTGTCATGTTTCATATTTGATATTTAAAGTGACATTTCCAAGTAGTGACGTATTTGTCAAAGATTGTTTTTTCTCTATTTACCACGATAGATTTTTCCCAATCTAGTGCATCAATGTTTGGTGTATTTTTAATCCAAATGTATATCTGTAGAACATCTAATTTTCCATTCACAATGATACCAATAATTAATTGCATCCATGATCTTCTTTATGACCTCTTCAAGAAAGATGGTGAACCTCTAATGTAGATATTGTGATGTTGTATGAGGGTTTCTAATCATGTTATCTGTGCATTGTTTTTTGGAAATCAATAAAGATGTATCATTTGGTGAAAGAACACTGTGTAGATCAGGCAATGTTGTGTCAGTTGCACTTAATGTGAAGAACAATGTTGGAGATCCTATTTGGGTGATCATATTTGTTAGATTAGTTTGACACATATTCCAATATGAGTGTGTCCCTTGTAAGGTAGAACCAAAATGCATCAGTTCTTCTGCCAATTGATTTTTTTGTAGGTTAGATAAGTGGGATTGGAGGTCTTCAATATTAGTTGGTATATTATCCTCTACTTTTCATTTAATGAATATCGATGCAAGAGATTTGCTACAATGATGTGTCATAAGGTTTAGAAGGAAGTATCTAAAGTGTGGGTGCTACCCAAATCTATTATCATGAAAGCACAAAAGATGAAATAAAAATTCATGAAGTTTCACTTCTCTAACTTGAGGTTACATGTGTAGTGCATTTTCATTTGGGAAAAGAGTGGGAAATTCTATGTCAAATAACCCCTCAACTGTGTACTCATTAATGGGGGTTGAACTTATGTGTGGCCAATCAATAATGGTGTCAGATTCATTTTCTCTTTGTAGGGATTCTTTAATGATTTGTAACCCACAACATTTTTTTGGTAGTCTTACCATAAATGATGTTGAATATTCATTTTTACTTTCTAGATCACTTTATATGTTTTCAAACATAGTGTTTATTATTGTTGGTTCTTTGTTAGCCCTTTGAATTGTACGAAGCATTGTTGAAGTGTCTATAGTATAATTAGGGAGTACTGAAAATGTATAAACATTGATTTCAACATCATTCTAGTAAGGTTCATAATTGATTTTGTATGCTAGTGCATTGTGAACATGGCTTCTACTAACATAGAAATTGTAATGCTTCCCATTTGTATTAAGCCTGCAGATTAATAATACATCCAACTCTCAAATCTTATCTACAAAATATTTCTTAATTGTTTTTATATCTTCAATGAAACGATCGTATGGCCACTATATTTGTATTCACCACCATAAGAAAGGGTTACCTGCAATATTGTATTAACATGTGCAATGAGCATCTCTTCAACTTGTGTGAGTTCATATTTAGTTGTTAAGAGGGGTCCATATTGTTCTCCGTAGAGAAGTAATGTATTCCTCTCTCAAAAAAGCATCTACTACAAGCGAGAATGTTGATTGATGAACAAACATGCATTCCAGGGTAGCATTCCTTACATATACTACATGTTTGTAACTTTGATCTAGTGTATACATTTTAGTTTTGAATTTCTTAGTTGTATCTATAAAGTTAGAGGATAAGTTCATATACATGTTGGTAATAAAATTTAGATTTTGAGGCCTATTTTCAGGAAGATGTGTTTTAATGGGACTATAGGGTTGTTGATTTTGGAATCTTGCAAAAACTTGCAAGTGGATAGGCAATGGTTGACCTAGTGTTTGTTGTAAGTGGTGAGTGGTGAGTGTGCTAGATGCTATGACATGCTCTAATTTCTTATCTATGGTGAGCATAATAAAAGTGACTTCTCCTACGAGATTGTAGATCTACGAGCTTTGTTTGGATGATTTGTCTTTCAAAATCTTGTACATTTGAGTCTATTTTATGGAATGCAAAAAAAGAGGAGAAATGTATTTTGGTTATCTTTATACACTTAAAAATAAAAAAAGTTTAAGAGTATAAACACTAGTTTCAAAATCATATGTAGGTTTATAACACTTCATAAATATCAATAGTAACATGCTTATTTCAATCTATTTACTTTGTAGAGCTCTCTTCTTGAGTTTTTTTAGGTTGTAGTATGTAGTAGAAATATAATTCATTGACAATGAAATAAATTATTCACAATAAAATACAAACCAAAGGCCTAGATTAAGCTATGTCATTTAGTTATCCCAAAAGAGGTAGCATAAGAAAAACCCAGAGCTCATGTAATAGAAAATACAGAAAAACCAAAAAGAACCCATTCACAACACCATATATAACATGATTATTGTACATATTAGATTTCATATTGTAACAAGAAATTTAAATATTATTTATAGTAAGAGTAAAAAAAAAGTTTTGAAGTGGTCTTGGTACCCTATACATGGAAAGATCTTGTTAGAATAGTCCCAAAGGATAACTGAGAGGGGGGGGGGGTGAATCAGTTATCAGTAACTTTAATTCTTTTTCTTCTTTAACTCTAGAATGGTAAAAACCCCAGTGGGAATTAGCACCCACAATGAACTATACTTGTTTATAGTAATCCCTGTTATAAGATATTTCAACCCTGTTAGGAGTTTTACTTTACAATACAATAAGTATAGTGACTTGGTTAAGGGTCTAGCCCTGTTAGGAGTCTTTTACAAATAGCCATGTTAGGGGTGAGGACTCACTGTCCAAAAGCTCACTACTTCAATGGTGAAGGCTACAACCTTCTGTAGAATAGATATGCACTATATCTGATGATGAAATGTAGAGTAGACCTACTGTCTTGATCAATTCCAGTGTATTGTAATCATCTACTTCTTCTTCACATAGACTCTTGATGAATGAACCACAACTGATATTATGCTCTGTACATTTTCTGTCTCTTTTCATATCATTCACACTTAGCGTATCATAAATGACTTTCTATAAGTATCTTCCTCAAAGTATCAAATCATGAGACCTATAATAAAACTCTTCATAACATCCTTGTCAGCTTTACTAAGCACACAAACAATATTAAGTCCGTGCAACACAAATTTAAAAAACGTGATGCTTCACTATGTTGGCCTCACCAAATTAACTCTAACTTTGTAATCTTCTTGAAACATGTTAGGCGCCTTTAGATAACTATCATCAACTCATAACTATTCATGAATACACACACGCATATCCTAAATATAGGCACAACTCAAGAAACACAATAAATACATCGGCTCTAAACAAATACTCTTCCAGAACTGTAACTGCTAATAACAAAATTACACAACTTGACTAAAAAATCATATCTGGGTCTGCAATCCCATTCTATTGAGGGGTTCTAGGAGCACTTAACTGTCTTTTTATTCCATGTTCTTTAGAGTAATCATAAAACTGATCAGAGGTGAACTCTCCTCCTCTATCTGATCTCAGACATTTTGGTTTTAGTCTAAATTCATTCTCAACCTTAGCTTTGAATATTTTGAACTTCTCAAAGGCTTCAGATTTTTCTTTTAAGAAAGAAACCCACATCATCCTTGAAAAATCATCAACAAACAAAATGAAATACCTTTCTCCGTAGTATGATCTTGTTTGGGTAGGACCACATAAATCTGTATGCACTAGGTCTAATTTGTTTTCAGCTGAGTTCTGCTTGCTTTTGAAAGAACTCCTTACATGCTTTCCCATAACACATTCCCTGCACATTGTGTCAACTAGTCTTGCAATAATCGAAAGGTCTCTGATTGCCTTGACATTACTTATCTTTACTATGTTATCAAAATTGATATGACATATTCTCTTGTGCCATAACCAACTGTCATCCACTTTTGCAACAAAACAAATTATATCTGAATTGAGCTGAAAAACATTACCTTTTGTTTTGGAGCCTGATGCAATCATGTCTCCATCCTTGTTGTTAATGATGCACTTGTTGTCTTTGAACTCCAAATGATAACCTTTGTCAAGTAGCTGTCCAATACTTAGCAAGTTATGATGTAATCCATCAACATACAAAACATCATTTGTCTTATTCTTTCCATCCAAGGTGATAGAACCTCTACCTATGATAGGTTTAGGAATGTTATCTCCAAATATAACCATACCACCTTTGTATTTGTCTAAATGAACAAATCTATCTTTTTCACCTATCATATGATGAGAGCATCCACTGTCAATGATCCAATCAGTTCTGATGTCTGCTTTGGAAATTAGGGCTAACTCTTGTTCCTCTTTTTCATCTGCAATGTCCATTTCCTCGAGCAACTTTTCCATGTCTCTAAGGGAAATGAATCCAATTTCATCTTCTCCTGAATCTTCATCAGTTAC
>MU228368.1:2886617-2913336 GCA_018584345.1 Thuja plicata | reverse complement strand
ATCAACTTCTTCTTTCTCATTATGGCTAGAGATGTGTAAGGATTTCTTACCATGGACTGAGGCTTTGAAAGTTGTTTCACTTTTAGGTTCAGTCTTCAATCTTGATATCTCAAATGTAGAGATTTTAATGATCAAAGTTTCTCTCTTGAATTATTTTGACAATTGCATGGTTTCCTCTAGAATATTTATCTTGTTTTCATAGTCTGATGTTAAGGTAGTTAATAGCTTGTCCATTATATCTTCTTCTAATATTTCTCCACCATTGTTTTTGATTCCAGAGACTGCTTCATTAATCCTTTGATTGTAAGCTCTAATGTTCTCTTTAGGTAACATATCAAGACTGTTGTATTTATTTTTCCATGTCTTCCTGTGCACATTCTTTGCTTGAATATCTCCTTCAAACATATCTTCTAAATACTTCCATATGGTGTATGTTCTGTCAATTTTCTTGATCTCAGAAAATTCACTATCGGATAGGGCACTGATTAGGGATTCTTTAGCAATTGCATTATTGGTACATGTTTCCTTTTGTCTATTAGTAGCATCATCATTTGCAAGATCTTTTAAAGATGGAATATCAACTTCTTGTGTAGCAATCTCAAAGATCACAAAGCCAACACATTGTAGATGTGTAATCATTTTGTTCTTCCAATCTAGATAGCTCTCTCCATCAAACTTAGGACTCTCTTTTCTGAAGTATGCCATCTGATCTACCTTAAGCTATTAGGCTTCTTCTCCAAGGCACTTGGCTCTGATACCAATTGTTAGAATAGTCCCAAAGGATAACTGAGAGGGGGGGTGAATCAGTTATCAATAAATTTAATTCTTTTGCTTCTTTAACTCCAGAATATAATAAAGTAAATGCACATTTAGATAACATAGTACACAACACACAATTTGATTACGGGGAAACCAAATGGTAAAAACCCTGGTGGGAATTAGCACCCACAATGAACTATACTTGTTTATAGTAATCCCTGTTAGAAGATATTTCAACACTGTTAGGAGTTGTACTTTACAATGCAATAAGTATAGTGACCTGGTTAAGGGTCTGACCCTATTAGGAGTCTTTTACAAATAGCCCTATTAGGGGTGAGGACTCACTATCCAAAATTTCACTGCTTCAATGGTGAAGGCTACAACCTTTTGTAGAATAGATATGCACTATATCTAATGATGAACTATAGAGTAGACCTGCTATCTTGATCAGTTCTAGTGTATTGTAATCATCTACTTCTTCTTCACATAGAGTCTTGATGAATGAACCACAACTGATATTCTACTCTGTACATTTTCTGTCTCTTTTCGTATCATTCACACTTAGCATATCACAAATGAATTTCTATAAGTATCTTCCTCAAAGTATGAGATCATGGGACCTATAATACAACTCTTCATAACATCCTTGTCAGCTTTACTAAGCACGCAAACAATATTAAGTCTGCGCAACACAAACTGAATAGATGCGACGCTTCACTAAGTCGGCCTCACCAAATTAACTCTAATTATGTAATCTTATTGAAACATGTTAGGTGACTTTAGATAACTATCATCAAATCATAACTAATCATGAATATACACACGCATATCCTGAAGATAGGCGCAACTCAAGAAACATGATAAATATGTCAGCTCTGAACATATACTCTTCCATGACTGTAACTGCTAATAACAGAATTAAACAACTTGACTGAAACATCATATCTGGATATGTGTGTATGAAAATAACATAATAAACATGTCTACAACATGCATCTAACCATGCAAGGCTTGATATCATCATTCTGATAAGTACATACAAAATCACTACTGTGTATTATATGTTGTCATCAAGGAAAAACATACAATCAATCAACTGCACAAAAATAAATCTCCAACATATCTTACATGGATAACAGTTGATACAAAGTAGAAAAGAAGGAATAGGTACAAACAATACTCTAAAAAAAAGTGCATTTTCTGATCTATTGTGTGTTAACAAAACAAGCGTAGGATGTACTTTTAACAAAAAGTTGCTTTCATCTATTGAATCAAACCTATCAACTTCTAATATTGTTTCTTTCAACTGTGCTTAATTGTGTATTTTAATGTGTTAACAAAACAAAGTGTTGGAATTTCATGTAACAAAAAGTTTCTTTCTATGAAATCGAACCTAGTAACTTCTAAGACTATTGATTTTAACTGTGATTCATTGTTATATGTTTTCATTATGTTTGAAAAGGTGAAGAGAAATTTATTGTAATATATATGTTTGATAAACTCCTTAGGACTTGCCTCTTCTTCTTGATTGAATTGCAACATGTACAACTCTTTTGCAGGCATGCTAATGAGTCTAGTTGCGCACTCATCAAGAGAAGATGCCCACATAGTACATGTGTGATCTTCAGGCTTGAATTGAAGAAAATGTCTATAATCACAATCTGGAAAGGCAGATACACACTTTGAACAAAACCTTTTGCCTTCAGTATATTGTTTGACTATTTTCTTACATTGTTTTCCCCCAATCTCAACGGGGCAAGATGGATAACAATTTATTTTTTATTTAATGAAAACTCATTGCAAGGGTTTTGCTATATTTGAAGGATCCTATTTTCTATTGGAAATTATCTTCCATGTTAAAAGTACAGATGCATCTAGAAGGTTTTTTTTGGCACAATAAAATCATTCCCACATTGTACAAACCAAGATTGTAGTTGCTTATTTTCTCCGATACCAGGGTTGATAAACAAATAAGAAGTGGTGAGTGTGCTTACCACCCAACCATTTCTTATTGCAAGCACATTCACCTTGTGTAGATGGTACATATCCTATAGTCATGTTCCTTCTTCTTGAGTTGCTTCTCCCCACAGAGTAAAATTTATAATGGAGGTAGAAAAATCTATAATTTTGAGACTCTTCATGAGGACCTCAGTTTCATATCATCTTCTAATTGTAGAGGAAGGATCCACACATATGACAATTCCAACTAGATCAATTGAATAATTAGCATTTGCATTCATGATCTCTCTAGTGGGTGTGAAAGAGAATTGATTTATTAGAATTAAGAGGTCATCGTCACAAATCCTGAGAATTGAATAATCATTTAAAGTGATTTCTATTTCACTATTCAACTTATTATAAAAATTGTTTTCAATTTTGATGGTACCACCAGAAAGTCTATATACACTCCCAACTTGAACATTTTTAAAGTGGAGGTTTGCAACTTCATTGAGCAAGTGACATGTACTTCAATTTTTTTACTATCAATAATATCAAAACTAAATATATGCCCATTTCCATTCTTCATGTTAAATTAGTGGATGATTTCTTTTTTCATAGTCATACAACCTCTTATCGTCCACAATATTTGAAATGGATTCAAACTTCTAATAGGAGTGATAGTTCAGGTGACACACTTTTTCCATAGAGATGCATTGAGGCCAAACATCAATTTAGTAGGATTTGGTTTTGTTAATGTGCCAATGTGTCCCACATTTGTGCATGAGTTTGATGTAATTGCAATATATTGTTGTACAAATTTGTATGGTTCTTTGAAGAAGAAAGTGAGATCACCAATGCTATCATGATCTATGCATACAACCTCTAATTTAGAGATTACAATCCACCTATATAATTCCATAAAATTAAGCTATTAGTAATGTTATCTAATTGCACAAGAAAATGAAAATGATTGATTGCAATACAATCCTAGTATATATTAGCTCACCTTGACTCACAAATTATAGGAATACTATGTTATGTGACGTGTACTATACAACCCTTTTGAATTTTATCTAAAGATATAAGATCATTAAAATTCCTTGGTAAGGTAGCTTTTTGTAAATGGGTCCATTAAAGTGTTGGAATAATGGAATGGTGTGTACTGAGAGGGGAGGGGTGAATCAGTACCCTTAAAACTTTTTATCAATTAACCTTTAATCCTTTAGTAATCAATTCCTTGCATTACCGACCATAGATGTTTTTCTATCTTATGTATGTAATATCAAAACATAAACTTAATTGCATGTAAACATTCATGAAATGTAAGTACATATGACACAAGAATTGATAAAGCAGAAAACCCTTGTTAGAAGGTAAAAACTATGGTGGGGATGAAACCCACAAAGCTTCACTATCTGCAGATTGGAAGGTGTCGGTTAAGGCTACAAGTTTGATCACTTTTGATGATCTTACCCTATTAGGAGTAACATTTTAGACTGGTTAGGTCTACTTGGTTAAGAGGTTTAGCAACATTGTTAAGTGTGCACTCGGTTAAGAGATTTACATAAGGATTTTTAAATCCACCTTCTTAAAGGATTTCTTCTATTTGCTACACTTGTTAGAATGAAGTCAAAAATACTTATTTGACTTGATTATATGCAATTTTGAATTTTGAGTATAGATCCTTTAAGTTCACAATATATGTGTATCACCTATAATGATAGATTAATACCTATGTTCTGGTCGGTAGCCTTGAATCTTGTTCTTCATAACTGATTTCATCTTTTGCTATCCTTCTGTATAAAACTCTCTATCTGATCCATAGATGTTTTTTGTGGGTACAATCATCATTGTCTGATTTATTTCTACATATATTTATACAATATATTGACCTATCTAGGTTTCACACTTTACAATAAAAAATCTATGATCAAAGGTTTACAACTTGACCTTGATCTCCTAGTTTGCATGTTTACAATCAGTTAGACTGATTAAAACAATTACATATGCTTTACTTGTCCCTCAAGAAATGGTTTTAAATATAAGCTTTAAAGATAAATATAAAAATCAAGTGTTTTAGTGGCGTATAACTTAGATCCACACTTCTCAGAATAAAAGTTTTATCTCGGTAGACTGGTGCTTAGGTTGCTCTATAGTCTTTCCTCGGTGATGTCTTTGTTGAAATTTTGCTTCTCGGGTTTCTTTGTAGACTGAGTCATCAGTTTGCTCTTAGAATCTATCTATCTAGTTACCCTTTTAATTGTGTTGTCAGTTATCTCAGTAAATTGTTTGTCGGTGATAGTGCACTTAGCATTTTTGGTGACCTCTGTAAATTGTTGTGTCAGGTTGCACTATAAACCTATCTTTCAGTTGCACTATAAACCTGTTTGATGGTTCAAAAAATATTTCCTTTGTAAACTAATGAAAAAATATATTATCCTTTAGGATTATCAATCTCCCCCTTTGGAATTAGTATCAAAAATAGATATGTGCAAAACTGGAATGTTCAGTATGTACACCAAAATGTTTACCTTGTCAATATGACTCCCCCTATGTGCATACCTCGGTATAGTACATGTACATGTTACATTTTCCTTTATACATATATTTCCTCTTCTATCATTTCCCCCTTTCATCTTATCATTTCCCCTTTTCTATTATTTCCCCCTTTATCATATCATTTCCCCCTTTGTTTGAAAATAATGACAAAGGTGTAATACTTACAACTTGTCAAAAATGTGGGAATGGGATTTTTGAATGTCCTCCATTTGCTTTTCCCATTTTTATTTGAGGTGCTCAAGGGTCATGATTTCCAAGGTGAGTCTGGTGTGCATATCATATATGATCTCTGTAACAAACATCTCTGGGGTGGAAATTAATGTTCTTGCCAAAGTCATATGTTGTTGCAGTAGTGTGAGATTTGGTAGTAGTAAAGCTTGGAGCTCGTTACCTCATCTTGGATTTTGGATTCTTCCTCTTGAATCTCTAGTCTCAACCATTTATATTTTACTAGGTTCTCAAAATGAAACTTGAATGCATTGTCATCGGTTGTGAGACCTTGTGCACTTGCCTTAAGAACTTCATCAATTTTGGCCAACTTGTCACTATGCTCGTTAGTGAAAGTTTCTAATGTGCACAACTTCTGAATTAAGTTTAATACTTCTGATATTATCGGTTCTATAGTAGTAACTAATTCAGAAAGTTTTACCTTTTTTTTTGCCACTTCCTAGCTGATTTTATTAGTAATATTGTATAGACACTTCTTCTCAGCACTTTCTTCTATAGCTTTTTCTACATCTACATTATGTGATGTGATTGCGTCAGTAAGAACTACTAATTGATCAAGTATAGGTGCACTTTGATCAATATTTGTGTTAGGTAGAATCTGCAAAAGTATTTCTATTGTGTTCTCTAGGACTTGTGAGTTCTTGCGCTCCTTTTTGAGCTTGTCCTATATTTCCTTTCTTTTACAAAGTTCACCATACTTTGTAAGTGACTCTGGATCCAATGTTCTAGGATCACAATCTGGTATATCAATTATTTCATCCAATGTCACTGGATTCTTATTCTTATTTTTCTTCTTCTTTTCTACAAGAGTAGTGGAAGTACTTGTATGCAGGACCGTAGCAAGTTCCTTTTCTTGGTCTGATGTACTTGGTGAAGGCTTTGGAGGTGTTGTGCCTTTATCCTACTACTCGGCATTCACCTGTCAGTTGGTTGTAGATGTCTCTACATCAACCTTATCTTTTTCTGTAGCTTTCTCTTTTTTGGTATCCTTGGCATCACCTTGTTTTCCTTCTCCACTTGTACCTATCTGTTCATCATTTTTTATTTTCTGCTCCCCATCACCCTTGTCCTCGAGTAAGCTTTCATCATGGTCAGGTGTATTTTCCTTTTCTTTTGAGATGATATTGATAGCTTGTATCAATAAAGGCATTTGACCTGGTATATTTACCTATGTAGCATCCTGTGTTTCCTTTTCCTTTTCTTCTCCTTGATCGGTAGTCACATTTATATCTCCATCATTCTTTACTTCATATGCAGGGTCATGTCCAATGATATAAATTATAGTTATGTCTTTGATTTTATCATCTGTAGGATCCCTTAATGATTGTAAGATCTGTGGTATATCATCCATGGCCTTGCTTGCATGTGTTGTCAGATCAAGTGGATTGACATCCTCAGTGTCATTTATGATGATGTGCTCTGGGCTTGGTGTAGCCTATTTCTCTTCACCATGAGGGGTCTCAGTAAGACATAATACCTTCTTAGGGCTTGTATCCTCTTTAGGTAGGTTAAGTATTTCTCTCCAAGCTTCATCACTTTCTTTGTCAAGCTCTATTAAGATGCCCTATAATAATTTTTAGGCTCTCAATTTCACTGAGAAATTCTTTGAATGCTTCTTCATCATTTCATAAATTTCTTCCATCTTTGACTTGGGTGGCATAATTGTAACTAGGGATCTTTCCCTTATATGTTTTTTAGTTTTCAGTTCATATGACCACCTTGCTGATAGGTTGTCATAAATTTTCATCTTATTAAACTATATAGGTACATACTTGAATGCAATCATTTCCTGGATGATGGCTTCTTCAATCTATTTCTGATCCTTGGGAGATAAGGTTAGCCATTATCTTATCTTAGCATTTGATATGCTACCTATCTTGACAATTGATGCAACAATCTCATCAATTATTGTAGGAACTTTGTTCTTTTCTGTTTGAGATCCTTATTCTTTCTCATCTTGCTTAGTGTCATCCTTATCTTCTTTGCTTCAGATTAATCTCCTTCTTATTTTTGGTTTTGATGTTTTCCCTGTTTGAGGCTTTCTTTTATAAGTCCTCACTTGTCTTTTCTTGACCGGTGGTGAGTTTGTATCTTTTGTAGCTTGAATCCTTATCCTTGATGCAACAATAGTTCTTGGCTTCTTTCCAGGTGGTGCATCAGACTCAATTGACTTAGAGTCACTCACTTGTTCACCTTCACCGATGAGTGACTGTCCCTCGGTGTCATCTTTTTGTTTCATTTATGAAAAATTTAGGGATTCTTTCATAAACAAACTGTGAGCCTTGTGAGTCTTAGTTACTCACCTAATTTGTTGTAGCTACTATTAATTTTTCAGAGTAGCTATGAATGTGATTGTGAGTCTCTCTACAATCTTGTCATTGTTCTTCACTTTTCTCTTCACTCTTAATCAATTTGTGAAAGAATGAGATTTCTATCATCCTTTTATAGATAATGCCCTAAGTGGTGCAATAAATGTTTTCCCCAATTCTCAGTGTTCGAAGACGAAGTTTCTTGGGGAACATACTAACTTCATTCTTGGTGAGAATGCATTTCTTAGGGTAAGTGTCAATTCAATTGACCTTTCACAGGTTTACTGACGGAGCTCAGTATGTAGCGAAGACTTCATTGTCTTTTTACATGATTACTGATGATGATCGATTTATATTAACAATTTAGCTTTTATATTTTCACCGATGATTCTCGGTATGCATTGATTGATGATATTGGATTCAAAAATTCATAACAATTAATACGATAGTGCATCTTTATTCATGCTAGTTTGACATTTTATCAATGTATATTGGAATTGATGTAAAATATAACTTTGTATAGTGCAGTTCCATACTTACTTGTTCTGCTTAGATGGGGGTGATGATATCACCAGATCCATTGGATAAGGTATCAAAAATTGTATTGTTTGGTCCAACATCATCAGTGTTTGTAGCTTTCCTCCACATTTTGTTTCTCATCTTCCCGATGTCTTCAATGGTATTGCCATTGGAAAAATTGCTTGACTCTGTCACTCGATCTCTACAGTCCTTGCTTAGATGACTGACCCTATGATAGTGTAAGCATGCCATTCTAGGATTAGTCTAGCTTCTAGAATTTCTCATCCATTTTCTCATATAGTTTGCAACTATGTGTCTATATCTACCACATGTTGTGCAGTTTGTCCATGTGTTGTAATTACAAACATATGAGTTACCAACTCTTCTCGGTTGATGAGCATTTTATTGTTCTTTAGGTTTGCATGCTTTCTTTTTCTTCTCCCTACATTCAAGAGATGTGTGCCCATGCATTTTGCAGGTAGAAGAATATTTTTCCATGTAGGTTTCCTTCTTTGGTCGTTTCACCTTAGATTTGCGTACATGTTCTTTGTGTCCTTTCTTGTTATAGTTATAACAATTTCCTAGGAATGTAGATGTGGATTTAGGAATACCTTTATCTTTTCTCCTACAAACATTTTATGTGTGGCCTGGTTTTCCACAGTGATTGCATGACTTCTTCCTTGGTCTTGGATTTGTGTAGACATCTTTTTGATTAGCTTGGTATGATGATTCTCCATGCTTGGTATACCCTAGACCGGTATTGTTGTTGAGTCTTCTTTGTCCATTCATAAAATCATCCATTATTTTTGTGCTTTCTTAAGCTTTCTTGATCATATCATTGTGTTGTTGTTGAATCCTTGCTTCATGCTTCAGTCTCTCATTTTCTTCTCTTAGTTCACCAATAGCTTCCAATTTCCCATTGAGTTCTATGTTCACTCGATTTGCCTCATGACTCATAAGAACTATTTGATCGGTGATCTCATGATGATATTCACTAAGTCTTTGTATTTCAATCTCTCTTTATTGTAGCTTTTCAATGATCTTCCTCCTGTCATCAATAGCTAATGTTCTTTCTTGTTCAGCTTGTCTAGCATTATTCATAGCATAAATCATCCTTACCATCTGTGTCTCTTGACCAATTTGCAGTACCTTTACTTGCTCTGTCAGATGTTGATTGATTTCATGTGATGTTTCCTTCTGATGTGTCAGATTTATTGCTAGATGTAGATCCTGATGACTCAAACAAATCAGGTATCTCTTCTTCATGATAGTCTGTTGCATTGCAATGAGATGCCATAACTTTTCTTTCATCCAATAGCTTTCTCATCTTGATTCTCAATTCTTTATATTTCTCATAGAATATCTATATATGCAATTTCTGATTCTCAATATTCTTGTCTAGCTTATACCTTTTCATTGTATGATCTTTTTTCTCAAGTGATTTAAACTTTTCCAAGTAAGAGATCTAGCTCTGATACCAATTGTTGGAATAATAGAATGGTGTGTACTAAGAGGGGAGGGGTGAATCAGTACCCTTAAATTTTTTTATCAATTAACCTTTAACCCTTTAGTAATAAATTCCTTGCATTACTGACCATAGATGCTTTTCTATCTTATGAATGTAATATCAAAACATAAACTTAATTGCATGTAAACATTCATAGAAATATTCTTGAAATGTAAGTACACATGACACAAGAATTGGTAACGCAAAAAACCTTTGTTAGAAGGTAAAAATTGTGGTGGGGATAAAACCCACAAAGCTTCACTATCTGCAAAATGGAAGGTGTTGGTTAAGGCTACAAGTTGTATCACTTCTGATGATCTTACCTTGTTAGGAGTAACATTTTAGACTGGTTAGGTCTACTCGGTTAAGAGATTTAGCAACATTGTTAAGTGTGCACTCGGTTAAGAGATTTACATAAGGATTGTTAAATCGACCTTCTTAAAGGATTTCTTATATTTTGAACTGATTATATGCAATCTTGAATTGCTGAGTATAGATCCTTTAAGTTCACAATGTATGTGTATCACCTATAGTGATAGATTAATACCTTTGTTCTGCTTGGTAGCCTTGAATCTTGTTCTTCATAACTGATTTCATTTTTTATTGTCCTTCTATATAAAACTCTCTATTTTATCTATAGATGTCTATTGTGGCTACAATCATCATTGTCTGATTGATTTCTACATCTATTTATACAATATATTGACCTATCTAGGTTTCACACTTTACAATAAAAACTCTATGATCAAAGGTTTACAACTTGGCCTTGATCTCCTAGTTTGCATGTTTACAATTAGTTAGACTAATTAAAACAATTACATATGATTTACTTGTCGCTCAAGAAATGGTTTTAAAGATAAGCTTTAAAGCTAAATATAAAACTCTAGTGTTTTATCTGAAGTGTAACTCAGATCCACATTTCTCAGAATAAAAGTTCTCTCTCGGTAGACTGGTGCTCGGGTTGCTCTGTAGTCTTTCCTCAGTGATGTCTTTGTAGACATTTTGCTTCTCAGGTTTCTTTGTAGACTGAGTCATTGCTTTGCTCTTAGTACCTGTCTATCAGGTTACTCTTTGAATTGTGTTGTCAGTTTTATCAGTAAACTATCTATCAGTGATAGTGCACTTAGCATTTTTCAATGACCTCTGTAAACTGCTCTGTCGGGTTGCACTATAAACCTGTCTTTCAGTGATCATGTTACCAATGGTTCAAAAACTATTTCCTTTGTATACTAATGACAAAATATGTTATCCTTTAGGATTATCACAAAGAGATCTAACTTGTATCTAATTGTTGTCTCAGTTCCTTAACCAAATATTGTAATGCCAAACACTTGGAGATGCAGACGCACATCTAATTTTTCATTGTTGATAAGTTTGATTGCATTGTCTATCAAAGAGTGAGACATAAATTGAAGGAGAGGAAATTGTCCTATAAATTTAAATAGGTGGTAAGAATTTTGTGGAATAAAAGTAAAAATGTACTATTTGAACTATCAAAGCTTATGTAGAGATAGAAAATTAAAAAATGAAATACAGTTTTATTTCTCCATTAGAAAGGATAAAGTAATAACGAAAAATATAAAGACATGTAAAAATATGGAAAAACAATAAGCATATGCCAATTTTTTTCTCCTTTCAAGAAATAGTAAATATGCTTGCAATAAAATATATTCATGTACAATTATGATTAGAAAAAGTAGGTGGGTAAAGGTAAGTTGCAATAGTGAAAAAGATGTAAAGATAAGAAGTCATACCTGAATCGAACAACTTGAAGGAATTTTTTGTAAGAATTTATTGGTTGAGACAAGTGTGTTCCTATAGGTGGGAGAAAATTTAAAAAGATAGTGAGAAAATAACATGAAAAAATAAAAAATATGATAAAAGTTGGTTTCAATATTGTGGTAGGCATCTTCACGATTGGTTATTTAAAAAAAGACTATTAATCAAACTAACTAGCATTGAATTACTTAAGATTGATAATTGAAACAAATAATGTGTATATAATTGTATCAATACATATTGTAGAGATGAATTAAATGCAAAATAGTGGTCAAGATAAGAAATGGTTGATGCGAGAATTTCAATGTAAAACAATTACATGCTAAGATTGTGAAACTTGTTTTATGACTGTACAAAGTTGTTGAAACATATTATTGAAGTGAATTGGAACAGATAATGTGCGTCCAATTTATATCACCCCTATTTTAGAAACAATATAAATGTATAAAAATATTTCACTTTAAATAGGGGTGAAATGAGAACTTAAGTGTGAAAGGGTTCAAAGTATACAAGTTGAAATTTTTATTATGATTACAAAAAGTTATAGAAACTAAAGACATATTTTTCCGTTAGTATGCAAAGGAAAAAAGTTTTGAAAATGTCGGTAACACCAACATCAAAAGACAGGTTTAGTGCAATCCAACAGACAAATTCACAATGGAACCCGACAAAAAAGTTTATAGTGTAACCCGACAGTGCATGTTACAATGTAAACTGACGACACAGTTTACAAGTGCAACCCGAAAATGTTGAAGTGGAACCCGACAGTGTAAACCAAAAAAGTAACCCAACAAAGGAACCCAACAAGCAAATGGTAGAGGAACCTGATAGAAAGTTCACAGAGGAACCTGAAAGGCAGACAACAGAGCAACCCAAGCACTAGCCTACCGAGAGAGAGTTATAATCTCGAGAAATGTGGATCCGACTTCCACATCAGATAAAATACTTGTGTTTTATATTTAGCTTTTTGATTTGATTTAAATCCATTTCTTGAGGGAAAATCAATGTAATTGTAACTTTTTTAATCAATCTATCTGATTATAAACATGCAAACTAGGAGATCAAGGTCAAGTTGTAAACCTTTGATCATAGAGTTATCATTGTTATGCGTGAAACTCATTTAGGTAAAACTCATTGTATAAATAGATGTGTAATCAATTAGAACATGTGGATGTGATGATGATTGTAGCCGCAAGAACTTCTATGGATTAGAGACAAAGTTTTATGCAGAAGATCAACAAAAGATGAAATCAGTTATCAAGAACAAGATTCAAGGCTACCAAGTAGAACAGAGGTATTGATCAATCACTAGAGGTGATAATTATACATGTGAACTTTAATGGATCTGTAATAAGAAATTCTAGATTGCATAGACTCAGGTTAATGAATATTTTTGACTACATTCTAACAAGTATAGAAAATAGAAGAAATCCTTTGAGAAGGTGGATTTAACAATCCTTTGTAAATCTCTTAACCGAGTGCACACTAAATAGTGTTGCTAAAGCTCTTAACAGAGTAGACCTTAACTAGTCTGTACATGTTACTTCTAATAGGGTAAGATCATCAGAAGTGATCAAACTTGTAAGCCTTAATCGGCCCCTTCCATTCTGAAGATAGTGAAGTTTTTTGGGTTTCATCCCCATCATAATTTTTACCTTCTAACAAGGGTTTTCTGCATTACCAAATCTTGTTTCATGTGTCAATACATTTCATGAATGTTTCTATGAATTTTTACATGCTAATTGAGTTTAACAATTGATATTACATGCATAAAGATAGAATACCTCATATGGTTGGTAATACAAGCAATTGATTACATAAAGGATAAAGTTTAATTGACTAAAAGTTTCAAGGGTACTGATTCACCCCTCCCCTCTCAGTACACACCATTCCATTATTTCCAACAGAAACATGTGTTCAAAATCAAATAGAATAAATGCTTGTGACATTAAAATAATCCATAGTGGAGAAACAAATGTAATACCTATTTTAAAAACACACAAATGTAGGGTTGAATCAAGACATTAATTGCAACAATGTTGGAAATATAGATCGTAGAAATTGTATTGCAAGTGGAATTCAATTTGTACAAAGTAAACTTAGATCACTGTTTGGTGGAACACAAGAGCAAGGAGTGGGAGATTTTGCTAAATACAAGAGACCAAAAACTTCAAAAAATCTATTTTTGCAAGAGGGGTAGTATAAGATCAGTCATTGGTAAACTATAAAGGGAACTACATCAATGGACCATGCACTATGTAAAATTCAGATAGGCTTGAAATGAATGATGAATATTAGGAGCATTACCTTCTACATAATATTCATTAGAATACATCTCCCTTAGGAAAGTACAAAAGATAGAAAACTTCACGTAGGTTGCATGAAGTTCATGTAAAGTTTTTTCCATTGTCGTGACTTCAAACTCTTTGACATCACATGTATGTATGTACTAGTTATTTTTAATTTCTCACCACTCTGACCACAACTAAGGTTAATACAACTTACAACATTCTGTATTTTTGTTTCATTATACCCATTCCAGCTCACAGATGCATTCAAGAAAATGGATGGTATTGGAGCACTGATTTCTTAACTACTACTTGAAATATGAATTATCTTAATATGAATTATCTTAATTGGTTGTTGAGGATTTTCCATGGCCTAAAAAAACAAACGTTAAATCTAAAGACGAAAATTGCTAACATTATTTACAATCCGCGAGTTTCAATGTGGATTTTTTTTATTACTATTTATTCTAGTTTATGATTATTTTTATATATAAAAAATGATATCAAGCTAATTAATGAGCTAAATATAGTTCTAGAGCATCTAATATTTAATTTCAATAAATCATTCACACCATGGGATGTTGAATAACCTTCCAATTTAAACATGAATATTGACTAACACACTAAAAACCATCTAAAATAGTAATAATTTAATACTCACATGCATAAAAGCCAAGTAAAATTGTCACGCATTTATCATTGTATGAAGATATCATATTGGAATTTATTTGTAAATAGCTAAAATCAAGTCATTCATTTCATGTGGATTCCTGGACTACAATACTATGAATAGAACATATCAATTTTTTGTATTTTTATTTTTTGATAAAAGTGGCAGAGCCACAAATTTTATTAAAATATAATGAAGTTTTTACAGTTGCCTGGTTCAGGTGGGCATATTGGCAGGAAAGAACCAGGAAACCCTTGGTTGTAGCCTTTGAAACAAAATATGAATCCTAAAAGAAGCTACCCCATTCTCCACCCAAAAAACCACCCGAGATATCAGAAACTATATCAAATCAAAACCCACCCAACTCACATACATTTGAAAGAAGATACCTAGGGGAGAAAAGGGATGAAGAAGAGGGTACAGATGAAGAAGGAGATATCTTTGATGTCAAGGGAATATCTAGGTACCTATCATCCATCAATACCATAGAAGAAGAAGCTAACACTACAGCCAAATCTATGCAACCCGGAGTGTCCACGAGCAATGGTAAAAGGTCCACAAGTGCAGGAACTACAATATGAAAAATGAGGCATTGGGAGAATTTCATCTCTGATACATCCATCTCAAAGCACAATAATGGTACAGATAACTAGGAATTCTGAGAATAAAGGTTCAGAGACAAAAGGACCGGCAACACCAATCAGTCGGGCATACACCAGTACTTATATAAGCACGTCCACCATCCTGCCAAGAATTCCAAATAACTGAAAATAAATCTCTATAAAAAGTAATGTCTAAAAATGATTTCACAGATCCAAACACAGACTTCCATAGGTACATTGAAGCAGACAAGCAGATTGAATGTTTTATTAGTAAAAGAATAGCTATTTCTATTTTCTCCCTTATCTCACCATTTTTTTAGCCACAAATAATATCTTCACGCGTTTCTTTTATTGAAGATTCCATAAGTTTTCATTGTAATAATATTATGTTTCAAAGTATAGATAATAAAATTGATTAACTATTTTTAATATTTAATATAAACAAACTTAATCTAATAAGTTTTAATCATAATTGAAATATTTCTAATAACATTTTTAATCATTTATTTATATTATCCTTTTTTTTTGGTCGGTAAGGTTTTTTATATATATTAAAATAAAACATATTACATCGTTCAACATCCAGCTACATCTATCTTCTATCATTAATATCAAGCATTTACCCATCTTTTCATTCTATATCAACTATATATCTATCTATAATTCTGCTAACTATAACCGTATTTCCAGTTACATATGATATAATCATTATTTACATTTTCCAAAATAGAAAAAAGGACATCAATTAAAGGCTGCACCTTTGTCCGCATCCATTTCTTCTACCTTTGACACGTGACTGGGTCTGCACAGAAAACACCTTTTTGTATATCCTCCATCCCAGTTGACAGTCCAAAAAAACCAAAATTGGAGCTCCTCTTCCTAATTAGTCTGCCAGCTCTGCATGTCATTGACCTCATCTCTTGTTTCATTGTTTGTGAGGCACATTATGGTTGAAGAAGTTTTCAATGGTCCTAGCTCTAGCATTTTGCAGTGCCAATTCAGCTATAACCCTTTGCCACCCCTCCACTGCTTGGTTGAACATCAAGGGTCTATCATCATTGGCTCTCCACCTCAGGAATGGGATGAGCCCATATATTTTTCCCTCCTCATCATCTTCAAAACACTCTGATATATTAGACCCAATCCCTGGAATAGCCCATTCCAAGATGGAATCCAACTACTCTAAAACATCTCCCTCGAACAAAGCCCTGGATACCCTGCCAACTTCCTCCACACTCCTATTAATTTCTAAACCCCAAGCTATAAAGACGGAGATGTAGTCCAAATTTGTGCATCATTTGATCTTTCTTTCCTGGAATTGTTCCCCTATCACAAAAATTACCACATCCACCATTTCATTAGTTTTTATCTTTAGTAAGCCCTAAATCCTTTCTCTACTAGTTGGCCCTTTGAAGGCCTTCATTTGTTTCTTTGTGTCAACATTGAAGTTCTCCTCCATCTTCCACACTTGCACATTTTCCTTTTTCAGCTGCAACTTCAATCTTCTCAACCACCAAAATAGTAAGTGGTTTTGTTCCTTGGCTATGGATTATTTAAACACTTCTACTTTGCTTTCTTCTTAATCCATCCATTTCATCATATTTAAACCTTTATTAGAAATCTATTGGAAATCATTAAGACACCACCCAGACCCATCCCATCCATGTCGTCAGACAGTCCTTTAGCATTATGACATCATTCATTCTTCACTCTGTCCTTTCACCGCCGGTTGAGATGTGTGATCATTCAAGCTTTTCTCCACCTATATTCTATTACTTTGAACATGTTCAATCATCATTAAAGGTAATCTTACTCATATCTTCCCAAACAATATCATGGGGTATATTAAATGTGCATGCCCAATTTGCCAATTTTTCAGCTTCATGATTACCTTCTCTCAATGTGAGTTATTTTGAAATCATTATATTGATTTAAAACTAGACAAACTTCCCTTAAAATATTATGAATTCACCAAGTGTAAGAGTTGTTCCTTTTTATTACATCAATCACAATTTTTGAGTCACCTTCTATTTGCACTTTTTTTAATCCAATCTTCCTCCCAAGCTTAACCGCCAGTAGAGCTATTGCACCTGCTCCTGATATTCCTAGGTTGCCCTTTGAGAAACAATAAAAATTTACTTTGACCCAACCAAATTTAGGAGGGATCCAAACAACATCCTCCCTGTGAGTTTTCCTTTTTGACACTGTATTACAATCATTATTATATCTAAATTTAATTCTCGGCCAAGACAGATGAACATTCTTGTCCCATAGGGAGAAAATTGAGCTAGGATTTTTATTACTTACCACTGAGCTCATTACTTCCTCAATTGATCCATAAATCTGTTTCAAAAAATTTTCCTCTATTTCTGCCACATCATGGAAAATAATTTTGTTTCTTGCCTTCCATAGCTCATGTTAGGGTGTTTTCTTGCTGAACCTTCAACTGATACTTGAATATTTGATTAACTCTATGACTCCCAATATCTGAAAATAATGACTCAAGCAAGAGAAAATTCTAATTGATGAGGATTTATGATAATGTCTGGGGAAACTATTATCACCTCCTTCCTCTTAGGTTCCACAACACCCAGGCAGGTATTACCTATATAAAATTACTGTCTTACATTATTAGTAAATGTGGATACTAATTTTCTGCCTTTTTACTGTATTACCTTATAAATTACTCTGCATAAAACTGAAGACAACTTGACACAGAGCTTAACCATGAAAAATATTGAAATGATAACAAAAAATAGTAGTGTTTTAAGGACATTCATCCTTCTTCCTTTTTAGTTCTTAGAACTTAGGAGGGGCAACCTATTTTAATCCTCTCTTAAAGGGATTAGTAAACTGAATTGTATATCCTGATACAATTGCTTAGAATTATATGTTTTGAATGCAAAAGTGAAAGATTTGTGTATTTTAAATTGTTTGGATGATGATAAACCACTTGACAGATTCTAGACCGGTGCCTATCCTTGGGCTATAGAGTCAAAGATGCAAATCCACACAAAAATTAAATAAAGATACTATAGATTGCCTTACAACCTATATACAACTCAAGTAAAATGCCTTACAAATCAACCTGTCACTCCAAAACTGCTGTATCAAATCCTCAAATACTGTTATACTCTTTGAAACTACTCACAAAACTCAGTTCTTCCCTTGAAAGAAATTTGTATGTAATTATATAGCTACCTTGTAACCAATATGTCTAAAATGCCTTACAGATTAAACATAAAAGAGCATACACAATAAGTAAAGAGACAACAACAATATAGAAGAGGAGTTGCACTTTATTTATATTCCTGCTTCATACATATAGAGGCTAAAGCTCAAAAACGCAGACAAAATTCTGTATTGTAGCTTATAATTATATTTCATCACCCCCTTCAAATGTTATAATAAGATCTATTTATAGGTTCAAACCATCTTGGAATCTTCGAGATAAGGATGCAACAAGCTTCGGATGGTTTAAGAAACCTAACCCTAAAAACTTAGAAAAAGATAAAAGACAAGAAAGCTCCAAGCGGTGGGAGGACAAAACTAAATAATAAAATCTGATTTTGTACTTTGTCCTTTTGTGAATGTCAGCACCTTTGTCTACATGTATTCATGATAGTATCTGATAGTTGTAACAAGATCTAGTGACTGCCAATACAAGCTAACTTACACTAATCTTTTCAAGATTACTAACTTTCCTGTGCTCATAGATAAGGTGCCATGTGTCCTTTATTCTCCATCCATAACATCTAAATCAACTATGATAGGCTTCTTCTTCTTGGGCTTTGTCATAATGTCCCATGCTATCACATCCTCTTCCTTAGGCCACCCAAAGTTTTGAATATTCTCTAGTTGAGTCTTCTGCCTTTCACACCTAGCATCTATAATGCTTTTAATACCTGTAATGAATTTATTGCAGTTTGTTTCTTCCTTAACTGCCTCATCCAAAATTTGGTTGAACCTCTCCATATCTAATTCTCCTTGGTCAGAGACATAAATGTCTTTATTGGGAAGTACATTTTCAAACTCTGATATCCATAACCCTAATGGTTTGATCTAATCATCTTCAGTTATGATTGGAGGTACAAACCTACTATAATCTATTCCAAACATCTTCAACTTAGCATCAATTTGATTGGAATTTCCTTTGAAAAAGGATAAAGTGGCCCTAATCGTCTCTATCTCTGTACTAACCATGATTAATATTTTTGGCAAATCTAATCTCAATGGTTGTACTGATGCTAATGTTTCAAAAAGAGATGTTCTTCCGGACCAATTTGCATAGTAAAGATCCAAAATTGTCAAAAAACTTGCCACTTCTACTTGTAAGCCTGAAAACCTACCATAAGCCCCATACACTACATCAATCTTTCCTTTGATGGTGTCTATCCTACGCTGCAAAATTTAAGTCAAGGCTTCCAAAATCACACTGTTATGCTCAGTAACCCCTAGGTCTTTTTCAGCAGGCATCTCCCCTGTATCCTTTGTTTGGATCTCAACATCCATGACCTATTTAGGCTAAATAGGGGTAGGCTCTATTATATCTAGTAACTTCTTTTTAATCTCATCTATGATCTTCCCCTATTCTTTGATCTTTATCAAAGCCAATTCCCTATCCTTAACAATATCACTAGTGTCACTAGTGAGTTTCTGCAATTTGTCTGATAGTTGGCCTGTCTTTGCCTCATTAAGGTGAGAAAAATGAGTCATTACTTGGGCTATTTCCATATCCCCTGTATTATCTAATGTCCATATAATTTTATTTCCCTCCATCTTCTCTTGGATATTCAGATTGGCTGGCTTTTGATCTTTGGGAGCTAGGCTCTACATTGCTAATGCTTGAGATTTAGGGTTATAACCAAACCCTCTAATCATGTCTCCAACTTGAGTCTCTGATGATAGTTTGACATCAGGTTGTCTCCTTATCTGATCTATAATGAATGCTAAATACAAGTCCCAGCCTTCCACAAATAACACTCCACTGGCCTTGACTAGTTGCCTTGCTTGCTCTGGTGTGATCTCCTTAGACTTGGGATCATAATCCTGCAATGTTTGTAAGGCCTCTTGTGTGACTGGGTCACCACTTGCCAATTGCAACTACTTTCCAATTTGTTGTTTCTTATTCCATATTAGGAAATCCTTGAATTCCCTTGTCTTTATTAAGCTTTCATCTTTGAGGAATTCCTCTTGATGCAACAATCTCTCATCTGTGCATGATGTGAGAGGTAACTCCTCCTCTTCTTCTGTATCCTTTTGGAGTTTCTTCCCTACCCTGATCTATTTTCTTAAATAATGATCATAGGGTCTATCTCCAGTTATTAGGGCTCCAATTCTATCTGTCTCCATCTTCCTAGAAGGCTCCCATATTTCTACTCTTTGTCTCTTAGGGCTCATTTGTCACCTCCTTCTCTGGGACCTCTGTTAGGTCAATGACATCTTACCCTTCAACTACAAGCTTTAGTGGTACTACTTGCTAGTCTGGATAGGCATTGGGTGAAGGACAACCCTGATCACTATCATCATCATATTTAGACTCTGAATTCTCTTTGTGGTCTTTTTCAGGTACCACCAGTGCTTCTTCTAACTTATTACATAAAAGAGTGTGGTTCTCAATCATTGCATCTAGCCTTTTGAGATAAGTCATGTTAGGGTAGAAATCTCCAAACTTCATTCCCTTTCTCTTTACCTACCTCTCTAGGTCCATAAGTTCATTGAACTTAATTGCTTTCCTGTCCACCTCTTCATCCTCCAAGATGTTTCTTATTAAATCCTCCTCCATACACTCCTCATGTACCTTTGTGTAGGGGATAGTTGGTGTGAGCAACTTCTTTGCACTAAGAATGAATCCCTCAGTATCAATATGTCTATGTAGGGCCACATTCATTCTGTAATGGTTCAACCAGGTATTCAGCAGGTCTGAGGCTCCTTTTCTAATAATGAAATTGTAGATCTTGAACTGCCTAGGGGTAAAAGTACCCTTCCTGTGTGATGCCAAATGCTCTTTATCTGTTAGAATAAGCTGCCAGATGAACTTCATTGCAGTTTTCCTCAGTGATACATGAAATGGAAAAATATGTGGAGGGTGGGGGCAACCATAAACCCTCATCATTGTAAAGTTCTTTTCATAATAAAAATCCCCCAATTATGGTCTCCAAGCCATTTGTCAAGGTATTGGCAGGGCCTCAATAATTGAATTACCTTAACAGGCAATTTGGTCTTATCAATACCTAAACACTTCAAAAGTGGATAGATTATCCAATTTTCAAAAGCATAGAGCTCCTTCTCTTTGGATGTATAATTCCATACTCTAATCCAAAATTGAACAGGGTTGGGTTGATTACGGTGGAACCTTTGTGGCTGTAGAAACTGACAGTTCATAATTAGGAAATTATAGTAGAGAATCAAATGCGTGAGGATTGAATAATGCATAAATTCTGGAGGATCCTTCTTTTTTTGTATATCTATAAATCCTTGGTGCATCTGATCAATGATATACTGAATGTAATCATAATTGGAAGTAGTATGAAGAATCTGCATATCCAACACCATCATGAAAATGTCTAAGGTGATCCTTTCTACCCCAGCATCCTTTCCAAGCACTCTACATACTGTATATGATATATAATTAATATAGAAATTGAGGTCTTTGTAACAATATGGGGTTGCTCCTAGCATGGGGGCTATATAAGTCTTCATTTTCTTAGGGACATGATGATCCTTGATCAATTTAGCAGCAATTCTGGATTCTCTAATGTACCTATTCTCTAGTCTCTTTAGACATATCTCAGTAGCCATAGGATAGTAGACATTAAAAGCTTTCATAAAAGTATTTCAATCTAGGGTGAGGAAAGGCTTTCCATCATCCCTTTTAATGGTTTTTATTAAAGGGTCATATCTACTAGCCAATTCTAGTATGAAATCAACGTCAATAAAGACATCACAAACTAGAAACCTAGCTAACCCACATGTCCAAGGGTTTGAGATAGGCATGGGTTCATCACTATTATTAAAGAAATAATTGAAAAGTGAATACCCTAATGACCCTTGTGTTT
Organism: Thuja plicata; assembly: GCA_018584345.1. NCBI lineage: Eukaryota > Viridiplantae > Streptophyta > Pinopsida > Cupressales > Cupressaceae > Thuja > Thuja plicata. The sequence goes on along the minus strand of MU228368.1, from coordinate 2,891,117 downwards.
TTGTGTCCCTAACATAAGCCATATCATCAATTAAAACATCTACACTAACCTTTTGATTTTGGTTTGAACCTGGAAGCAAAGTGAGGATTTCATTTGAGTAGTTTATTTTCCCCTTTGACTCATCTTCAACATCTTCACTTCTCCCACTGGTGGAGGCCATACTCTGTGCTTGACTCATACTTCCTTTTATTTCTCCTCTCAACCCTTATTCATCGATATTGAAACAAAACTACTAAAAATCCTCACCATCAAACTGTGAATTCTCTGAAAACTGTAGCTTTGAACTCTAGAATACTGTCAATTATAATCTTTACTAAATTCTGAATCAGGCAACCACCTTTTGAATCACTTCTAGTGACTTAGCGACTGAGTGATCTCCTTGTCGCCTACTAATTTCACTAACTGTTGTTCTTTCAAGAGACTTAGTGACTGTCATAGGATTAAAACTTTGATCAATAGTTAGCATGATGTTTCTTTATATCTTAACTTAACCCTCCATCTTATGGAGGCACCATGACAAAGCATTCTCTTAATTGTTCTTTTCCCTTAGGTTTCATCTGGAGACTCAGCGGCTGTGAAATCTCTATCGTTGGATAATTTTCTTTACTCATGCTCAATCAAGAGACCATGTGACTAATCACATTAGTCTCTTAATTGCATGATTAATTTACCTTTATAATGTGCATCAGGAGATAACATGACTACCATTGATTTCCTTTTCCTCTATATCCAATGGTTGTCGTTAAGTCTCTTAATCCTTAATACAAACCATAATACTTCATGAGACTTAGTGACAAATAGACACGTATCATATTTTTCCTTTTATCTCTTAATCGCTTGATGCCTTTTGACTTTTCAACCTTGTCAAGCGACCACGCAACTACCATTGATTTTACCTACATCTGATGGTTATCGCTAGATCTCTTACTTTTAAACTTAACTCTCTTTTGATCATGCGACTTTGTGACAACACCTTTACTTAAACTCATATCTAACCTTTAGTTTATCCAGAGACCTGGTGACCATTTAATCTCCATGTCGCTTGATAATTTTTGAACCACGGTTACAATCAAGAGACTTCCCATCGTTAGATTAACTTTCTGATCCATGGTTGTCGCGTAATATCCAAATCTTTTGCTTAACTCACTTTTGATGATGAGACTTGGCGAAAACTCTATTTGCTCTAACTTATGAACTCAACTCATAACCATGGGTTATATGAAGAGATAATGCGATGGAGCAGTCTGAAATTGACCAAATGAAATAACTAACTCTACTTTTATCAAGAGACAAAGCGACTATCATTAGATTATTTTTGAGATCAACGGTCTGCGTTAAGTCTCACAACCTTTTCAGTATATTCTTTTTTATCACGAGACCACACGACCAAAGCTTTCCACTAAGTCTTGAGACCATAAGGAATATTCGTTTCTTCTAACAAGACTTAGCAGCTAGAGAATAAACATATGCAAATAAGCTCGGACTTAAGTCATGAAAAAGTAACATAGAAATAGAACTAGCTTGGAAAATTTAGGGCTTTTCTGCAATTTTGAACCAAATTTACTCCAAGGCTTAGGGTTTTGACATTTTGATCTAGGTTTTGTGTAAAAACATCATTTATAGAGACATGTAAATGGTTTCAAACATGAATCTTTACCTTCTGGGCATGAGAATGAGAGGGAGTTTAAGAATTTTCAGGGTAAACTCTAAAATAGGAAATACAACCAACAGTGGCTCTATCTGAGGATGGCTAAACATAGTTTATGACAAAGAATCTCAGAATCTCTAGTTGCAGACCTCTTCAAAAAATTAAGGCAACGCTGACTAACCTACTGCTTGAAAGGAAACACACAACATAAGGGGAAACCTAATTATATACAACATGATACAGAAACTTACTGTGCATAAAACTTCATTTTTTAATTAAAGAAAGGCTTAAAAAATTGCCCATACACTGGAAACTCATAATCTTCATCATCCATGTTCTTTAGAATATAAGAATCTTTTCCAAAACTCTGAGAAATAATAAAAGGACCAAGTCATAAAGATTCAAACTTTTTATGCTTACCTTTGTCTTCTAATATTACATTCCATTGGAGCACTAGGTCGCCAGGTATAAATTTTTTGCAACTTGCTCTTTTATCAAATAGATACTTCATTTTTTGTTGCAGTTTTATGTTTTCTTTCTGTCCTTCTCTTCTAATCTCATCAAGTTCAGTCAACTATAATATATTTTTTTTCATTGGATCCGAGACTTCTAACTCCTCTTCTTGTATGAACTTATATATAGGTAATGGATTATTTACATGCATCCTAGCCTGCAGACCATATACTAGCTCAAATGATGACCTAACAATAGCTTCTTAACTATTATTGTGTCAGTCGACAAGGCTAATCTCAACTTTGTATGTCAGGCTCTCTTGTTCTTTTCTAAAGTTTTCTTTAAAATTTTTAGAATTTTTTTGTTACTGGATTCTTCCTGGCCATTTTACTAAGGATGATATGAGGATGAATAAGACATTATAGTCCCATATTCATTGCAAAAGTCTTTGATCTCATCAGATCTGAAACACATGGCATTATCTATGACTAGTTTGGTTGGGACACCAAATCTGGTTAAAATATTCTCCATTAGAAACTCAGTAACTATCTTACTTGTTGCTTTTTTAGTGGGGATAGCTTCTATCCACTTAGTAAAATAATCAGTAGCCACTAATATCCAACTGTGTCCTCCACTAGACTTTTTTGAAAAATTCTCCAATAAAGTCAATACCCCACATGGAAAAAGGTGCCTCAGCACTTACAGGATTTAACAATAGGGCACCTAAGAACTTTAACTTGTTTGAAAATATTTGGCAAGGCTCACACTTCCAGATAAAGGAATGGGTATCTCTAGAAACACTGGGCCAATAATACCTTTCCCTTAAAATCTTATGAGTAGTAGTTTTTGCAGAGAAATGCCCACCACATATCCCATCATGAATTTCATTTAATATTTTTTGAGCTTGATCTTTATCTAAACATAACAGTAGCACACCATTTTTATCCTTCCAATATAGGTCTCCTTGAATCAAGGTGTACTTCTGAGTTTGCCGCTTCAGACTCCTCTTTTGATTTTCTGACATATTTTTAGGACACTTGGTATTCTTTAAAAAATACACTATATCAGTATAAAATAGTTGTCTTTCTATACTTATGACTGTTTGATCCTATGTTTCTGTATCATTTACTTGTACCAAATCCAAGTTATCTTCTATCATGAGTTTGGCCAAACCCTGACCTCTTACTAACTTTGTAATGTGGATTTCAAGATTAAATTCTTGAATTTTGTTTATCCACTTACACCTCTTACCAGTGACTTGTGTCTGAGTAAGAATATCCTTTACTGCTAAGTGTGGAACATATGCTTGAACCTTAGCACATACCAAATATGGTCTAAAATATTTTACTGCTTTTACCAAAACATATGCCTGCTTCTCCATCATCTCATAATTTAACTCTGTAGCCTGGAGAGATTTACTATAAAAGGCTATTGGATGCTCAAACCCTTCTTCATCCTTTTTTAGTAAAACATCAACAATTGTATGATAAGTTGCAAATGAAAATAGAGAAAAGGGCTTACTATAATCAGGTGATTTTAAAATAGGAGCCTCTTGCACTGCCTTCTTTATTTTCTCAAATGCCTTTTGATCTTCTTCATTCTAGTTAAATTTTTCATCATTTTTCAGCAAATTTATGATAGGTTTAACAATTTCTGCAAAAATTTCTATAAACCTTCCGACAAAATTTATCTTTTCTAAGAAATATTGAACCCCCTTTAAGTTTTTTGGAGCAATGACTTTCTGGATTGCTTCTTTTCTCTCAGGGTCTACTCTTACTCTATTTTTAGACGCTATGTGTCCCAACAACTTTCCCTCTTGTACTGCAAAGTGACACTTTTTAGGATTCAATGAAACACCATATTCTAAAGCTTTTCTAAATTTTTTACCTAGGTGCTCACAATGATCTTCAGCTTTCTTAGAGTATGCAGTTAGATCATCTTGATAAATAACTATGAATAAGTCAATAAATTCTTTAAAAGTAACATCCATGGCCCTTTGAAAAGTTTCTCCTGCATTTATCAATCCAAATGGCATTCTGATATAACATAAGTTCCCCAAGGAGTGGTAAATGCAGTCTTGTACTGCTCTGATTCCTTTACTAAAACTTGGTTGTAGCCTGAGAAACCATCCATCATTAATAGCAGCTCACAACCAGTCACTTTATGTAGCATTTCCTCCATATTAGGTAAGGAATAGTTATCTTTTAATGAGGCAATATTCAAATTTCTGAAATCCACACATAACCTGATGTCACCATTCTTCTTTTTGATTGGTACCTGTTATACACTGAATTTGCGCCTCTGATCTCAAGCTCTCTTGGTCTTGATAATCCAGTATAACATGGGAATCATCTCAAGGTTGTGGGACCTTATGCTAACCGAGATGAGACCTCCAGGTT
>MU228368.1:2851503-2884023 GCA_018584345.1 Thuja plicata | reverse complement strand
GCGATCAAGCGACTTGGAAAATAAGCACATGCTCTTAGTGATTTAAAAAGGTAATCGTGAAACATAACGAGCCAAGGCTTAGGGTCTATTACCTCATTTGCATGAGAGAGACTTAGGGTTTCAGGGGGTTCTGAGGGTTTAGAGCAAAGTGCACAAGGGTGGAAAAAATTGGGCAACAGTACCAAGTTTGAAACCCATGTTGAGTATCTGATAGGCTGGATGATCCCAATATCTTTTAACTTCATTAATTCTTGTTGCATCTTGGGGGCCGACAAAGGATTAATAGGCCTCTATTTTTTCCTAAATGGTTTCACCTCTAACTTTAGTGGAATCTCCTATTGGAAAAGGTATTCCCTATAAGCCTTTAGGTCTTCATATGACCATGCAAAAATATGCTTATATTTTCTCAAAATTTTAATCAAATTTTTCCTTATGTGGGAATCTAAACCTTTTCCAATATAAACAACTTGAGGACTGGTTTCTGATCCTAAGTTAATTTCTTCCAAGTCCTCAACCCTAGTATTGCTTATCTTTGTTGAGTGATCATTTTGACTATTGAACAATGCTTCAAGTTCAACCAGACCCTTAGGAATCTGATTGGAACTTAATTGGACAACCTCATTTCCTAAGACATAGTCTATACCATCATTATTCTAAATTAAGGTATTGCAATCTATGCGCTGATTCTCATAATGGTCCAAACATTGAATGAATCTTAGAATATCTTGGTCATCCTGAAAAACTTGCCAGTTGTATATATTATCTAGAACAACTGGTCTTGTCTTAACTTCAAGTAGTGATACCCCATGTAAAGTCTGATCATTAGTTTTCAAAGCAACATTTGCTAAGAAATCTGCCATTATATTTTTTAACTTTTCTATCCAACTTATATAAAAGGTATCAAACATTTCAATCTGATTCCAAATAGCATATTTATACATTTTTAATCTATCATTTTTCATTGCATATTTCGATCTTATTTGGGCTACCACTAATTCAGAATCACCATAAACTTTTAAACATTTTATTCCATGTTTAATGGCAATTTCTATCCCTAGAAATAAAGCCTCATACTCTACTGCATTATTAGTACATTGAAAGGCTAGCAAAAAAGAATATTTGAAATTTGTACGTGATGGAGATACAAGTAATACACTAGCTCCTAATCCTTCTTTTGAGCAAGCTCCATCAAAATACATTTTCCACAATCCATCATCTTGTATACTCAATTATTTAATCAGAGGATCTGTACTTTTACACTGATGATGATCACTCTTCTGCACTTTTAAATTCTTGATGTCCACATCAATACAATAATTAATGTTAGTGTCTTCATACCATTCAACCATATGAGGAGTCCTACCTTCTCTTGAAACTTTAACATTATTTCCATTAATGTTAAAAGTAGAATATGATAAATCACTCTGTATGCTACCTCCCATTGAAGCACTCCACTTTCTAGACAATAACATCCCATAATGTGGTGGTATGTCAACCACAAGAAAATTCATAGTCAAAATCACATCACGACATACTACTAATTTATAGGGCATGGCTTCAATAGTACCAATAATAGGGTCTTCTCTGGAATCCATTGCTTGACATCTCCCATGAGGAGTGTCCACTTGTAATCCCATAGACTTCATGATTTCTACTAGCATGACAGTGTTTGATGCCCCTGAATTGATCATGCAATTTTTTAGCATCCTTCCATTAATTACCAGTGTTAGAAAAAATGGGTCTACAACCTTAGGAGAAGTAGTTGTGTTCAAGAAAATTTGAGGAATCTTAGAAATTATTACTTTAGCTTCCTTCCCTTTGTTAGTTGGTCTCTTATCAACATTTTTTGAATTTTGAACTTTTACTGTAGGCACATTGTTTAATAATGACAAAACCTTTTCTTTATGTTCCTTAATCCTCATCATTTCTAAAAATGGAACTCTTACAGTCATTTGAGACAAACAGTGGCCCATGTCTACTAGAGTATACTTCATATTTGAGGACTTTGGTTTTTCAATTATAATATTATTTTCCTCAATCTGTATGTTTAGAGTTGGTTCTTTTTTCTTAGATTTTTTGTTTTCTATATTAAGAGAATAAGTACTTGTTTCTTGTACCTTTGCATTTCCTTCTTGTACAAAAATAGGCTCTATGGTTTTATTTATAATCTTGACCTTAGGTTTGTTTTCACTTTCCCCAGGTCCATCTTTCTTTTGTACATACTTGGTATCTATTTTATTTTCTTTTATAAAGATACTAGCAGGCTGACTACCAATTCCACCAATTGTTCTATTCCTTAAATGGCAATTGCTTCTAGCTTTGTTCACCAAATATGTACTAATTCTTGTTTTTCTTCATCTGAAGCTTTTTTGACCAATGGAATGTCCTGATTATTTTGTGCATAACATCTTAGATGGTCATCTATTTCTTCTGCTTCATTGTCTGACAAAGTTTTTTGATGATGATTCTCTACATTCCCTTGTGAACCATATGAATCATGATTTTCAATTTCATTATCTAAATCTACATCATGACATGAATAGGCATTTGTCATATTGTAATCACATTGTTCACTTTCATTATTGTCTTGTTCTTCATTTGTTTTCAAATCTAAGGAAACAATGCAAAAACCAGGGTTATGTGGGGCTTCACAAACCTCACACCAGAAATCATCATTGCATAAATGGACAATATTTTATGCAGAGGGTCTGGAGTTCTATTTTTAGGTTTTTCTTTTCTAGGTGGGACAATAGGCTTCCCATCCTTAAATTGAGTTCCATAAGGATGATTTTGCATTCTATTCTAAGGATTATAAGTGTTGTTATAGGATGGCCTATTATTTTGAGGATCCCTATATTCTTTGTATTCAGGTTCCTTTAGGTTACTCCTACTAAACCTTACATCATCTCTTCTATTTAGTTTACCAGAGACCCTTCTGTTCATCTCAATATTTACTGCTATCTTGTAAGCCTTAGTGAGGGTTATAGGATTCTTATCCCTAAGGTCATAACTCATTTTAGAATCAAAAGAATTTAAATAATTTGCTAGACATACCTCTTCATCCAACCTTATTTTCTAAAACAATTTATGCATTGCTCTTTGGAATCTGGTATTGAACTCGGTGACCTCTTCATTATAATTCTTTTTTTATATTATTGAACTCGTTCAACAAGAAACCCTTATTTGTCTTATCACCATATTGATCTTTAAATAAATCAATTAATTCATCCATGGAAGCAATAGAGCCATTATAAAGACTTCTAAACCATTCTCTAGCATCCTCTACTATAGATTGAACAAAAAGCTTCATCAACACATCTTCATGAGTAATATTCAAATCATCAACAAAATCAATGAATTTTCTTAAGTGTGCTTCACAAGACATAACATTATTACCTGCAAATTTTGGGAACTTTTCTCCCACATCACCTACATCTTTTGGAAATGCATTTGGGTACCTTGGAATGCCAATGGAATTAAATTGATTATACCTTTCCAGATTCAATGGTTTCCTTTGGAAATTATCAGTCTCCTTGAAAGTAGTAGTTTTTGTTTTGGAAGATGTTGTGTTCTCAGTTCCAACATAGGAATATTTGGAAGATTGCAAAAAATCAATTTTCTTTTTCATTTCTATTGTTGCAGCTTCCATCTAAGCCTTTTCTAACATCTTTTCCATGGTTTCTTTTTGTATCCTTAGTCTCTCAAGATCAATATCCAATTTGGACATCTGTTTTGTTAAGGGCTTTTGAACTTTAGGTTCTTCAGGTTTGCTTTCATTGACCTTTTGTTTACCTTTGTCCTTAACACTTTGTGAACTAGAAGCTCTATGAGCATTAGGTATCTCTTGGTTCTTTTTAGACCTCTTTGTATTATTTGTAGTTTGATGTCTTGAGGATCTTCTTTTAATTATTTCAACATCCTTATGCTCATTTTTTTTCTTTCTAAACTCTTTTTCTCTTTTCATTTGCCGAATAAGGGCAAGATGTTCCATGATGAGTTTTTCTTCCTCATAAAGCTCATCAGAAAGGATTTCCTTGGATTCTGAACTTATAGCATCCATCCCTTCTCTTTCACTTTAATTGGATGTAGTTGCAAGTGTTTCTAATCCTCTTTCTGCAGCTTCTTCGTACTCTGAAGTATTGCCATCACGATTAGACTGATTACTACCTTCCTCTTTCCTAGTATTACTTTCTTTTCTTCTTGGAGGAGTTTCATATATATATTGACTTGGTTTCTTTTCTTCTTCCAAAACATCTGCATTTTAGAGGATGATGGGATTCCACCATCTAATGCAATTCATGGATTATTTCTCATTCTAGACCTAGTATTCACAATGAAAGCTATATTATTTGAAACTAATCAAAGAGAGTTCACTTTTTAGAGTTGCCATCGACACTTGGGAGTAATGAATACAATTAGAATGACTTTATGCAATAATGACTATAAACTTAAAGTTTTAAACTTTAGAACACCAAAGATTTCTAAATACTTCAACAATACTTTACAATCTCTATTCCCCAGTAGAGTCGCCAATTTGTTAGGGTTTTTTCTTGCTGAACCTTCAACTAATACTTGAATATTTGATTAACTCTATGAATCCCAATATCTAAAAGTAATTTTTTTCCTTTTTACTGTATTACCTTATAAATTACTCTGCATAAAACTGAAGACAACTTGACATAGAGCTTAAACATGAAAACTATTGAAATGATAACAACAAATAGTAGTGTTTTAAGGACATTCATCCTTCTTCCTTTTTTGTTCTTAGAACTTAGGAGGGGAAACCTATTTTAATCCTCTCTTAAAGGGATTAGTAAATTGAATTCTATATCCTGATACAATTTCTTAGAATTATATGTTTTGAATGCAAAAGTGAAACAATTGTGTATTTTAAATTTTTTGGATGATGATAAACCACTTGACATATTCTAGACCAGTGCCTATCCTTGGGCTATAGAGTCAAAGATGCAAATCCACAGAAAAAGTAAATAAAGATACTATAGATTTCCTTACAACCTATATGTAACTCAAGTAAAATGCCTTACAAATCACCCTGTCACTCCAACACTGCTGTATCAAATCCTCAAATACTGTTATACTCTCTGAAACTACTCACAAAACTTAGTTCATACCTTGAAAGAAACTTGTAAATAATTACATAGCTACCTTGTAACCAATATGTTTAAAATTCCTTACGGATTAAACATAAAAGAGCATACACAATAAGTAAAGAGACAACAACAATATAGAAGAGGAGTTGCACTATATTTTATTTATATTCCCGCTTCATACATATAGAGGCTAAAGCTCAAAAACACAGACACAATTCTATAGTCTGGCTTATAATTATATTTCATCACCCCACTCAAATGTTACAATAAGATCTATTTATAGGTTCAAACCATCTTGGAATCCTCAAGATAAGGATGAAACAAGCTTCAAATGGTTTAAGAAACCTAACCCTAAAAACTTAGAAAAAGACAAAAGACAAGAAAGCTCCAAGCAGTGGGAGGAAAAAACTAAAGAATAAAATCTGATTTTGTACTTTGTCCTTTTGTGAATGTTGACACCTTTGTCTGCATGTATTTAGGATAGCATCTGATAGTTGTAACAAGATCTCGTGACTGCCAATACAATCTAACTTACAATAATATTTTCAAGATCACTAACCTTCCTGTGCACATAGATCAGGTGCCATGTGTCCCTTATTCTTCATCCATAACATCTAAATCAATTGTGACAATATTCTTCTTCTTGGCCTTTGTCATAATGTCCCATGCTATCACATCATCTTCCTTAGGCCACTCAAAGTTTTGAATATTCTCTAGTTGAGTCTTCTGCCTTTCACACCTAGAATCTGTAATGCTTTTAATATTTGTAATGAATTTATTGCAGTCTGTTTCTACCTTAATTGCCTCATCCAAAAGTTGGTTGAACCTCTCCATATCTAATTCTCCTTGGTTAAATCCATAAATGTCTTTATTGGGAAGTACACTGTCAAAATCTGATATCCATAAGCCTAATGGTTTGATATGATCATCTTTAGTTCTGATTGGAGGTACAAACCTACTATAATCTATCCCAAACATCTTCAACTTAGCATCAATTTGATTGGCCTTTCCTTTGAAAAAGGATAAAGTGGCCCTAATCTTCTCTATCTCTGTACCAACCATGGTTACTATTTCTGGCAAATCTAATCTCAGTGGTTGTACTAATGCTAATCTTTCAAAAAGAGATGTTCTTCCGGACCAAGTTGCATAATAAGGATCCAAAATTGTCAAAAAAATTGCCACTTCTACTTGTAAGCCTAGTAACCTGCCATAAGCCCCATACACTACATCAATATTTCCTTTGATGGTGTCAATCCTATCCTGTAAAATTTAAGTCAAGGCTTCCAAAATCACACCGTTATGCTCAGTAACCCCTAGGTCTGTTTCAGTAGGAATCTCCCCTTCTTTGTTTGGATTTCAACATCCATGACCTCTTTGGGCTCAATAAGGGTAGGCTCTCTTATATCTAGTAACTTCTTTTTAAGCTCATCTATGAGCTTCCCCTATTCTTTGATCTTTATCAAAGCCAATTCCCTATCCTTAACAATATCACTAGTGTCACTAGTGATTTTCTGCAATTTGTCTGATAGTTGGCCTGTCTTTGCCTCATTAAGGTGAGAAAAATGAGTCATTACTTGGGCTATTTCCATATCCCATGTATTATCTAGTTTCCATATAATTTTATTTCCCTCCATCTTCTCTTGGATATTTAGAATGGTTAGCTTTTGATCTTTGGGAGCTAGGATCCACATTGCTAATGCTTGAGATTTAGGGTTATAACCAAACCCTCTAATCATGTCTCCAACCTGAGTCTCTTATGATAGTTTAACATCGAGTTGTCTCCTTATCTGATCTATAATGAATGTTGAAGACAAGTCCCAGCCTTCCACAAATAAAACTCCACTGGCCTTGACCAGTTTCCTTGCTTGCTCTGGTGTGATCTCCTCAGACACAAGATCATAATCCTGTAATGTTTGTAAGGCTTCTTGAGTGACTAGGTCACCACCTGCCAATTGCAACTGCTTTCCAATTTGTTGTTTCTTATTCCATATTAGGAAATCCTTGAATTCCCTTTTCTTTATTAAGCTTTCATCTTTGAGGAATTCCTCTTGATGCAACAATCTCTCATCTATGCATGATGTGAGAGGTAACTCCTCCTCTTCTTTTGTATCCTTTTGGAGTTTCTTCCCTGCTGTGATCTGTTTTCTTACATAATGATCATAGGGTCTATCTCCAGTTATTAGGGCTCCAATTCTATCTATCTTCTTCTTCCTAGAAGGCTCCCCTATTTCTACTCTTTGTCTCTTAGGTGGGGGCTCATTTGTCACCTCCTTCTCTGGGACCTCTGTTAGGTCAATGACATCTTCCCTTTCAACTACAAGCTTCAATGGTACTGCTTGGTAATCTTTATAGGCATTGGGCGAAGGACAACCCTGATCACTATTATCATCATATTCAGACTCTAATTTTTCTTTATGGCATTTTTCTGGTACCACCAGTGCTTCTTCTAATTGATTACATAAAAGAGTGTGGTTCTCAATCATTGCATCTAGCCTTTTGAGATAAGGCATGTTAGGGTAGAAACCTCCAAACTTCATCCCCTTTCTCTTTACCTGCCTTTCCTGTTCCATAAGTTCATTGAAATTAATTGATTTCATGTCCACCTCTTCATCCTCCAAGATGTTTCTTATTAAATCCTCCTCCATACACTCCTCATGTACCTTTGTGTAGGGGATAGTTGGTGTGAGAAACTCCTTTGCACTAAGAATGAATCCCTCTGTATCAATATGTCTATGCAGGGCCACATTCATTCTGTAATGGTTCAACCAGGTATTCACTAGGTCTAAGGCTCCTTTTCCAATAATGAAATTGTAGATCTTGAACTTCCTAGGGGTAAAAGTACCCTTCCTATATGATGCCAAATGCTCATTATCTGTCAGAATAAGCTACCTGATGAACTCCATTGCAGCTATCCTCGGTGATACATGAAATGGAAAAATATGTGGAGGGTGGGGGAAACCATAAACCCTCATCATTGTAAAGTTCTTTTCATAATAAAAATCCCCCCAATTATGGTTTCCTGGCCATTTGTTAAGGTATTGGCAGGGCCTCAATAATTGAATTAACTTAACAGGGAATCTAGTCTTATTAGCACCTAAACACTTCAAAAGTGGATAGATTATCCAATTTTCAAAAGCACAGAACTCCTGCTCTTTGGATGTATAATTCCATACTTTGATCCAAAACTAAACAGGGATGGGCTGAATATGGTGGAACCTTTGTGGCTGTAGAAACTGACAATTCATAAATAGGAAATTATAGTAGAGAATCAAATGCATGAGGATTGAATAATGCATAAACTTTGGATGATCCTTCTTGTTTTGTATATCTATAAATCCTTGGTGCATTTGATCAATGATATACTAAATGTAATCATAATTGGAAGTAGTATGAAGACTCTGCATATCCAACACCATCATCAAAATGTCTAAGGTGATCCTTTCTTCCCCAACATCCTTTCCAAGCACTCTACATAGTGCATATGATATATACTTAATATAGAAATTAAGGTCTTTGTAACAATATGGGGTTTCTCCTGGCATGGCGGCTATATAAGTCTTCATTTTCTTAGGGACATGATGATCCCTTATTAATTTAGCAGCAATGCCAGATTCTCTAATGTACCTATTCTCTAGGCTCTTCAGATTTATCTCAGTTGCCATAGGATAGTAGACATTAAAATCTTTCATAAAAGTATTTTGGTCTAGGGTGAGTAAAGGCTTTCCATCATCCCTTTTAATGGTTTTGATTAAAGGTTCATATCTACTAGCCAAGTCTAGTATGAAATCAACGTCAATAAAGACATCAAGAACTAGCAACTTGGCTAACCCACAGGCCCAAGGGTTTGAGATAGGCATGGGTTCATCACTATTATTAAATAAATAAGTTAAAAGTGAAACCCTGATGACCCTAGTGTTTTTGCATCCCTAACATAAGCCATATCATCAATTAAAACATCTTTACTAACCTTTCAATTTTGGTTTGAACTTGGAAGCAAAGTGAGGAATTCATTTGAGTAGTTTCTTTTTCCCTTTGACTCATCTTCAACATCTTCACTTCTCCCACTAGTGGAGGCCATACTTTGTGCTTGACTCATACTTCCTTTTTGTTCTTCTCTCAACCCTTATTCATTGATATTGAAACAAAACTACTGAAAACCCTCACCACCAAACTGTGAATTCTCTAAAAACTGTAGCTTTGAACTCTAGAATACTATCAATTACAATCTTTACTGAATTCTAAATCAGGCAACCACCTTTTGAATCACTTGCTACTGAAAAAATTGATCTTTCCCAGAAAACACTAAATCTCTATAAAATCTTCACTTTGAGAAAATAGAAGCTTGGTAAAAATGAAATGACAATAGACAAGTATACTTATAACTGATAATTGAATGCAGATTATCACTTCTAGCTGGTAATTCAATCACTTCACCATTAGCTTCACATACTGCGACATCAATTTCTGATTTTACCTGTGGCATTCAAACTATCATATAATCAATTTCTGATGATTGTTCTTTCATAAAAAACCTTATAAAATTCAAAATGAAATCAAAATCAAATCTGATTGGCTGCATTAAATCATACTATGGCTAATTTCCCATATATCATAATCTCTTTACTTTGATTGGTTAATAACTGCTAATAATGGTGTCGTTGAGAAGTCTATTTTAACTCTGATTCATTTCTAGCGACTGAGTGATCTCCTTGTCGCCTAATAATTTCACTAACTTCAGTTCTTTCAAGAGACTTAGCGACTGCCATAGGATTAAAACTTTGATCAACGGTTAGTGTGATGTCACTTGATATCTTAACTTAACCCTCCATCTTACGGAGACACCGTGACAAAGCATTCTCTTAACTGTTCTTTTACCTCAGGTTTCATCTGGAGACTCAACAACTGTGAAATCTCTATGTCGCTGGATAATTTTCTTTACTCATGCTCAATCAAGAGACCATGTGACTCATCACATTAGTCTCTTAATCATGTGATTAATTTACCTTTATAATGTGCATCAGGAGATAACACGACTACCATTGATTTCCTTTTCCTTTGTATCCAACGGTTGTCGCTAAGTCTCTTAATCCTTAATACAAACCCTAATACTTCATGAGACTTAGCGACAAACAAACACGTGTCATATTTTTCCTTTTGTCTCTTAATCGCTTGATTCCTTTTGACTTTTCAACCTTGTCAAGCGACCACATGACTACCGTTGATTTTACTTGTGTCTGATGGTTGTCGCCTGATCTCTTAATTTTAAACTTAACTCTCTTTTGATCATGAAAATTTGTGACAACACCTTTACTTAAACTCATATCTAACCTTTAGTTTATCCATAGACCTGGCAACCATTTAATCTCCATGTCGCTTGATAATTTTTGAACCACAGTTACAATCAAGAGACTTCCAGATTGTCGTTAGATTAACTTTCTGATCCATAGTTGTTGCGTAATCTCCAAATCTTTTGCTTAACTCACTTTTGATGATGAGACTTGGTGACAACAATATTTTCTCTAACTCATGAACTCAACTCATAACCATGGTTATATTAAGAGATAATGCGACTGAGCGGTCTCAAATTTTCCAAATGAAATAACTAACTCTACTTTTATCAACAGACAAAGTGACTATCATTGGATTATTTTTGAGATCAACGGTCTGCGTTAAGTCTCACAACCTTTTTAATATATTATTTTTTATCACAAGACCACGCGACCAAAGATTTCTGCTAAGTCTTGAGACCATAAGGAATATTCATTTCTTCTAATGAGACTTAGCGACTAGGGAATAAACATATGCAAATAAGCTCAGACTTAAGTCATGTAAAAGTAACATAGAAATAGAACCAGCTTGGAAAATTTAGCGTTTTTTTGCAATTTCGAACCAAATTTACTCCAAGGCTTAGGGTTTTGACATTTTGATCTAGATTTTGAGCAAAAACATTATTTACAGAGATATGTAAATGGTTTCAAACATGAATCTTTACCTTCTAGGCATGAGAATGACAAGGAGTTTAATAATTTTTAGGGTAAACTCTAAAACAAGAAATACAACCAACAACTCCCATATTACAATGGATGTGCATACTATCCACAATTTGGATAATGTTGATTTTTGCATGTGAGTTGGCCAACATTTGAATAGATCAAAAATATGATTTGGTAATGGACCTACCCAATTTAACTTCCTTCTAACCATATCCCAACATTTTCATGCTACCATACATTGAACAAGAAAGTGATCCACATCCTCACAAGCATTTTTACACATCGGACATATGCTTGGGCCAATAAATCCATACCTTTTCCTTCGTTCCTCTGTTAGTATTTTATTTTGGATGGCCAGCCATGCAAATGCCCCCACCTTTGGCAAACACTCTTTATCCCAGCACAATTTATAGGGCCATCCCTCAATTTTCTCATCCCTTGATAATAAGTTGTAGCCAAGTTTTGCAGAATATTGTCCACTTTTAGCAGCACACCATATGATTTCATCTTTTTCATCACAAAGGGTAATATGTCTCTCTCCTATAATATTTTCCCACTATTCTTTATGAGCCTCTTCCATCCCACAGTTATCAATTTCTTTCCAACACCATTTCTCACCCATCGGTCCTCCCTCTTTTCCATATAATCTCAAAATTTATCTCCCCTAGTATTTTTCAAAGTCCTAATAAAATCAATTAAGTTATTGTCATCAACTAACACTGACAGCCCATTCCAAGAGTCCTCCCAAAAGGCAACTCCTCTACCATCACCAATCTGCCATGTTAAATGATTACACACCACTGGTCTACATTCTAAAATAAAATTCTAGATAGAAGACCCCTTTGGAGGATCTCTTACAGTAAATATACATTTGTTTTCCATTGAGTCCAAGTATTTACTTTTCAGAATCCGCACCCATAAATGAGAGGGTTTGGAATATATTTCCCAGACCAAATTTTCCCCCAAAGCTTTATTTATCAGATGCCACTTTCAAAGACCAGCTCCACCTTTCTTCTTTGACTTGCATATAGTGTCCCATGCAACTAAAGGAATTTTTGTTTCCTCCTACCCCCCATTCCAAAAAAACCTTCTCATTTGTTGTTCAATATATATTAGAACCTTTATAGAAATCTTCAAACAACTCATAGAAAATATTGGGATGGTCAAGATGACTGATTGCAACATGAGAATGCAGCCTGCGTATGTAAGCCACTTCCCTTTCCAACTTTCCATTTGTTTCACACAACTATCAATGAGATCTTTCTAAAGGTTTTCTTTGGATGATCCTTCAAACATAGGGATTCCCAAATATTTACTTGGTAACACTCCTACCTTTATGCCTAGGATTCTACAAATATGATGCTGGACCGGAAGGGATGTATTAAAGAAAAAGATCTCTAATTTTTCCCAGTTGATATTTTGTCCCAAAACTTTGCTATATACTTCCAAACATTCTTTTATTATTCTTTCTTCTCTTGTAGATGCCTCCCCCACCAGATATGTATCATCCACAAATTGTAGATGTGTGACTGGGTCAAGTCCTCTGGCCACCTCAATACCTTTCCAATTCCCTGAAGAGCCTCTTAATTTTATCGACCTCCCTAAAGCTTCAGCTAAGCTAATAAACAAGAAAGTAGATAGAGGATCCCATTGTCAAATACATGTATTTGTATCAAAGAAGCCCTGCTGGCTTCCATTGACCAAGATGGATAGCCTAGGTGTAGTAATGCAGCTTGATACCCAATCACACCAACTATTATCAAAGCCAAATTTTTTTAAAACATTCAAAAGGAAGCTCCTGTTGACTCTATCATAAGATTTCTTTATATCTAATTTAATCATCATTCCAACCTTTTTCCCTTTTTTTAAAGAGTGAATGGCTCCATGCACAACTACTATACCTTCATAGATGGATCTTCCCAGTGCAAACCCACTTTGCTACTCCAAAATGACTGTTGGTAGCAGCTCTTTCAATCTATTGGAAATTACTTTTGCTACCACTTTATAAACTGTGTTGCAAAGGGATATTGGCTAAAGGTCATCAAACAACTCCTTTCTCCCTTTCTTTAGAATAAGAGATAAAAAATTGTTATTGAAATCCCTAAAAACTGTTCCTTTTAGTCTTGAATCTTCTACCACTACATGCAGATCATTGCCAATAATATGCCAAGATTTTTGGAAAAACAAGGCTGGAAATCCATATGGGCCTAGGGCCTTATCACTCCCTAGATTATATAGAGCTTCCTTGACCTCTTTCACTGAGATGGGTTTCAAAAGCAGCTAATTTTTTTCCTCCGAAATAACTATAGGGATAACATTTAAAAATTCTGGATCTTCATTCAATTCACGGTCCTCTTGATTGAAGATGAAAGAGAAGAAGTGAATAGCTTTAGCATTAATTAGAGCTTGGTCATTTACCTCATTTCCATGGTGATCCTTGATGGTGAAAATTTTATTGAGGGATCTCCTACCTTTAATTGAGTTGTGAAAGAATTTTGTATTCATGTCCCCTTCTTTTAACCAGAGTTCTCTAGATTTTTGCCTCCAGTATATCTCTTCCCTCTCCAAAAATTCATTATATTGTTCCTTCAATTATTTTTCCTATTTAAATAACTCAATATACATGTCCCCTTTCATGGTTAATTCATTTACCTTTTCTAATTCGATTTCCAATCTGAATTTTTCATCAAAAATATTTTTGAGCACTTCCTGGTTCCACACTTTGAGATGCTCTTTCAGGAATTGTAATTTCTTAAAAAAATGAAAAGTTGTATTACCTGGTCTCTTAGGTGCATTTTTCCACCACTGGGAAATAAGATCCATAAATCCCTATTTTCAAAACCACATCTTCTCAAACCTGAAGGGTGCTCTATCAAGAGTGGCATCATCAACAATTCTCAATACAATTGGAAAATGATTAGAACCAGTTATTGATAAAATCTCTACATGACATAACCAATTAGTATCAGTCCATTCTCCACTAAGGAGATATCTATCTATTTTTTCATCTATGTTTGAAAAACCCATTCTTCTGTTGGTCCATGTAAATACACCATTATTGAACTGCACATCTAGGAGTTCATTAATCATTATAAAATCTACAAGATCCTTCTGACTTTGGCTGATCCACCCTTTACCACCTAATTTCTCCAATGGAGAGGTGATTGCATTAAAATCACCTCCCACCACAAACAAACTATCCTTTTTCAATTGCATATGATAGAAAGGGAGTTCCAAATTTGCTGATTTAGAACCTGGCTGCAAGGTCCATAAACATTAATAACATAGAACTTCATCCTTAACTGAAAGGAGTTAACCTCCAACATCTGCCAAAAATTACCTTCTTCCACCAATTTCACATTCATCACTGAATCCTTCCATAAAATTCCCATTCCACCTGAGGCGCCTTCTGCCTCTGTGAACAAGCATCCCCATTTACTAAATTTCCTCATAAACTGTTGTTTTCCTAACCCACTAAGCTTCATTTCTTGCAATAGAACTAAATCTGGTTGGGTTTGATCAAAACATTGCTTGATCAAACACCTCTTGTTAGGGGCATTGCAACCCCTGACATTCCACAAAATCAACTTCATTTCTTCTGGGAAGAGGGATAACCTCTTCCCCATCTCAGCAGTTTTGCCTAGTCTACCGCATTACTAGCCATTGCTAATTTTGCATGTGTAGATTTGGGTCCTCTTTTCTGTTTGACCTTTATATTTGGCTGCTTCACTTGTGAAGGGGTTTGATGGATAGTTATTTCTTCAATTATTTCTACTTTATCATGCAGTCCCATCTCTTCATGTTTATCCTCCTCCCCTAGTGACTCATAGTCTAACTCTGAATCCCATCCATTATTCATATTTTCATCATTCAATGAAGAATCTAAGTTTCTGATTGGGGATATCTTAATGTCTTGGAAATCATTAATAATTGCATTCCCCCTTGTTTATGAATTATGCTTGCATACATCATAGGTGTCATTTAAAATTGAGTCAGGTTTATAGCCTCTATCTGTGTCCTGCTCTCTATATTTCCTCGGGGTGGTTTGAATCTCCCCTTATTCCATAGTATCTGGGACAAAATTGGGATCTTGTTCATTCCACCTCTCTGTGCAGCACCGCATTATCTTCCACAGGGGTTTCCTTTATGATTTGGGTAGATTTTGAGTTGTGTAAGATTTCATCCTGTAGAGTTGAATCTGCCTGATTGAGTCCATTTGCATTTATCAGTGCATCTGTTTCCTTCTACAGTAACTTGCCTGATTCCGCAATTTCCCCTCTACCCATAATCATTTTTTCCTCATTTCTTATTGACCATTTGGGAAGTCTGGTCTTCTTTGCTTCCATCTCCTTGATCCATTCCAAGTTTTGATTGACCTCCAGCCCTTTCTTTTTTAGGGAAATTTCCACCTCCTCCATGTCATTTGCAGTTTTTTCAGTTTCAATCTTTAACCGCCATTCCCCATATGCTGATCCTAACACCACATACTCTGGGTTCTTATAACAATCCTTAATTTTCATAGGGATTTTGGAATATGTGTGGAAATCATTATCATCCACTGCCTCTTCAGAGCTGATAAAAGTTCCTATGCAGTTTCCTATGGCTATTAGGGTAGCATCATCCTTATATTCCCAAGGTAGATTTGTTAATTTTAGCCATATGGCCACTTCTTTTACTTTTGTTACTTCTGGATTAAAGTTTGGCTTCCAGTCACATATATACAGACCTTTATTTGTCTATCATGTAAGGTCCCCCTTTCATGACCCATTCTTTTTCCATTTTTGTGGGGCATAAAATCATTAAGAATTCATTAGCTAGGGTTTTAATTTCAAAATGATCTCCCCATTTGGATCTTATCCACCTTTGTATTTTTTCAATGGATGGCCAAGGCCCTAGCCATTTTGTGAAGAAAGCTCTATCGGTTAACCAATCTACAGTTTCTTTCCAATAATCATTGATAATCAAAAGGGATGAGACTCTTACCATTTAGAGTTCACTGTCCTTGGAATTTAAGCTATTGTCATCGATCCAGACCTTTAGGTTTTTTGAATCCAGCTTGTTGTCCTTTGGGCTCCAAAACTTCTTTTCAATCTGGTTGAAGTCTAGAGGCTCAGGGTTTATCCTTTTCTGCTGCATCTACCTTAATGGCTCCTAATTATTCTCCCATCTCCCACCATCCCTATCAAAACCAAGAGTCTCCCCTTTATGATAACCTGGTTTGTTACTATTTGGGAGTTTTGCATTTGTATTAAAACATTGCATTCGGTGCTGACTGAAAGGTCATTTTTCCTTTATGTTGTCATTGATCCAAGGAGGTCCCATCCATCTTATGTTCCATTGTGAGAGTCTCTAATCTGTTATTGTAAGTCCCCATGCTTGGTAAGGTCACCATGGTCGCCATTGACCATTATACCCATTGAAGCCTTCGGGCACCATCATTTTTTGCTTGTCAGTTCATCATATTTTATTTATATTATCTTAAACTAATAATAAATAAGTAGATTATTTTTTTATGCAAACTATTTTACTTTATTGAAAATCAAATCTCCTATCGACTCACTGTTGCACACACAAAAGACGATGACTGCTAGTTTATTGTTTTTTTTTGTTTATCTATGTATACATTTTCAGTAGCTTTTATTAGAGCTCACTCAAACATTTAAAGGTGGAAGTGGCCCATTGAAAAATGTGTAAGTTACATTAAGTGTAATTCTTGTAAGTGCATGTCACAAAATGCCTAGAAGGGAATAGAGACAAAAAACCAAACAAGAAACAAAAAATAGATAAACAAGAACTTTATAGAGTGGATAAAGAAAGTGTATATACTGAAAATCTTCCATAGTCTATTGACAATTGGCAAAATAATCTCTAGACCTTAAAATCATACCTACTTATTAAAAAAGGGGCCAAAAATAAATGAATATGAATAAACACATGCATAGAGCCTTAGACTAGAAAATCCTACATCTCAAAGATCATATACATGACATGACATTATAGATCCTATAAAGTTAAGAATGTTAGTTTCAAGTTCAGTAGCTAAGATAATAAATTAGAGAAATGAATCTTAAGTTACATTACATAATTACATAGCCTCCATGAAAATTTTAGTCACCATGCATGTATGTATGCGGTTAGAGTGGAAGGTTGAAGGTAAACAAAAACCTTAAAAGGGCAATATGGAAATCTACTGGCCACTTACCTAGAATTCGTTAGAGAAAAAATGTTACCATACATATAAACACAAGAAATAATAGTGCAGTGTCCACCATAATTTCATATTTCTAGAACATAAGCTAAATTGCTTCATGCCTCTGAAAGCTAAATTGCATCATGCCTCTGACGTGCCACCAAAATCCACTTACTTATGACTTGAGGCCAAAATATGAACATGGTTAGTAAGAAACATTAACCTTATCCAAGATTCTTTCCATACTCATGCTAACATTTGAACCTCAAACCCATTCAAAAAGTCATAGAGTAAGAAATAGGAGAAAAGCATCGTGTTGCATTTTATCAACAAATCCATCTCCTTGGGCATAAATGTATGTAAAATGCAGAAACATAGACATGGTTCTAATTTGTTTCACTGAATGTTTCAAAGAAGTGTGGTCTTTTGAAATCCCATGACAATGAATAAAATAAATGTGTTAAAAGGGGTTTTGGGAACTTTCAAGCAACCTAGAATCCATAACTTGAGCCAACACACTCTCTGCCAAGCTATGAGTATCGAACAAAGCAAAATGAAAGAGGGATTTTAAAAATGAAATGCTACCATTGCATCTACCCAAGCATAAATGTGTACAAATATGTGAGAATAGTAGAGGCATGAAAATTTTTTGAGTTTAAATCTAAACCTAAAGTTAAGATAAACATGAATAGAGAGTAATTTTTTGATCCTCCTTTAAAATATCATTGTGAAAATGTGAAGCACAAAAAATTAGACAAAACAATGCTTATAGTGAATAGATTGAGGTAAATATCTCCAAAATAAAAATCCACCACAAGATTGTTGGATTGATCTTTCAAATGGTGATGATAGTAACAAAGTTAGAGTTGTGTTTATATGATTTGTGCATAGTGGGTAGTAGAAAAAGGCAATTCAAAATATAAATGCACTTACTGTGAAGAATGCTAAAAATGCAAATTGAAAGAAACAAAACAACGAAAGAAGAAACACACGAATTTATTTCACCACAATTTGTGGCTACATCCACACTACAAGGGAAATATCTATTAATTGTAATATCTGATTATTACATCACAACTGTAGCTCCATCTTATTGAACACAACCTAATTGAAATGCCTCCAATAACATGTTTATATAGAGACTCAAAAGAAATGAAGATTCCCTTGAATTAGAGGGAAACAATAATAAAAAATAGGAAATAAAATGAAGTTTGTTGGGATTCACACATACACCCAACAAACCCCCACTTGAAGTCCAAATTCTGTAATGTATGAGACTCCCCTTGTTCCCCTACTGTTATTTCTTTACAATGTCAAAATAAGTTTGACAGAACTCAAACTTCTCTCATGAAACAACCTTTGTGAGTGCATAAGTTGTATTTTCATTGGTGTTGATCTTCATGACTTGAAGTTTTCCCTCCTCAAGTTTACTTCGAATGAAATGGTAACGAACTTCAATGTGCTTGGTCCTGCTATGAAACACTACATTCTTTTCCAAGTCAATAACACTTTTACTATCACAAAATAGAGTTGAACCTTGTTGAGGAAAATCAAAATCACTAAGAAAATGCTAGAACCAAATTCAATATTTTTCCCCTTCAGTGAGAACAATGTATTCAGCCTTGGTAGATGAGAGTGAGACAACTAGTTATAACTTTGATGCCCAACTAATCACTGCTCTAGAAAATGTAAATACATAACCAGTAGTGGATCTTCTATTGTCTAAGTTTTCAGCCATATATGAATCAATGAATCCTTGTAGGGATGCATCCTTGCCACCAAAACACAACAAAAGATCGAAAGTACCTTTAAGATACCTCAAGATCCATTTTACCGCATCCCAATGTTATTTACCCAGATTACACATAAATCTTCTCACAACACCCACTGCTTGGGCGATATCCGGTCGAGTGCATACCATTGCATACATGAGACTGCCCACTATTGAAGAATATGGAATTCCCTTCATATAGTATTTCTCTTCTTGTGTCTTAGGACACATGGCTGAAGATAAACAAAAGTGATCAGCAAGAGGAATGTTGAGCAGTATGGCATCTGCCATGCCAAATCTTTCAAAAATTTTGAGAACATAGTGCTCTTGAGAAAGTTTGATTTCTCTCTTGTGTCTATCACAGATGATATCCATGCCAAGTATCCATCTCACTGCCCCTAAGTCCTTCATTGCAAACCTTTGTGACAAATTCCCTTTCAAATCTAAAATTAACTTCATTGAAGAACCAGTTACAAGCATGTCATCAACATAAAGCAAAAGAAGAACAAAAGAGCCATCAAATAAATTTTTATAGTAGACACACAGATTAGACTGACAATGAAAAAAGTTATTTTCAGTCATGAATCAATCAAAATTGAGGTACCACTGTCTCAGTTCTTTCTTGAGACCAATATTATGAGTAATAGTAGTTTTAAACTGGTTGTGAGAGGCAGGGGTTCAAGAATGGGAGGAGTTGGTGAGTGATTTTTCAAAGACAGATGGACTACCAATTTCTATAGCATCATTATGGGTAGCTTTCTCTTTTTCAAATTCTCCATGTTTAGACATAGAATTTGAATCTCTGTTTTGATTTATGTCACTGTGATTATCATTATGGCTCCACATGCTGGTAGAAGAAGAGGAGATAGGAGATGGAACTAAAATAGAAGTAGGAGAGAAAATAATTGGAGAAGTAGTATTCAAATTTCTACTATCATTTGTGTCATTTTAAAAAATAGAGAAAGGAATGTATTCACTTAGTGACTTCTGTTGGAAGTAAAATAATGGGAAAGAAAGATACTGAGAGGGGGGTGAATCAGATCTTAAAACTTAATCACTTAAAACAAATTGATCCACATTCATACATATATGAATTTAACCTAACATCAGATAGTAACAACAACATGAATATATAAGTCATAACACAGAATTTTGGTAACCTAGAAACCCAAATAGGTAAAATTGGGGTGGGGATGACACCCACAAAATCTTCACTACTATAGCAATAAAGTGTGCCTGTTAGGGCTACAAGAGTTTGATTACAAAATGCAATCTACCTGGTTAAAGGTCTGTTCAATTAAGAACTAAAGATCATTACAATCTACCTTGTCAAAGGATTTCAACTTACAGTAAAGTAAGAACTAATCTAAGAGATTTAAAATGGTTTGCTAGAACCACTCTGTTAAGAGATTTCACTTGATACACTTGTTATAATGTTTCAAGTAGTGATCCTTTGTTATGCACTCAAATGCTAATGACAGATATGCTCTTTCCAATACCTTCTGTGATCTCATAATCTAATATGTCTTTACTCTTCTTTTCACTGCTCTGTCATTTTGCTCGATCTAGGCTTCTTCACAAAATAACTCACTGTTCATCTTTCATGAACAACAACCCTTCTCTCACACTCAACATCTCTCACTCTCTTCACCACTATCTTTTAGGGTTAGAAGCAATCTTATATGTCTTTTTGGATCTGGCAGCAAGATCTAGATCAATGATCAAAATCTATTATTTATGCCCCCAAGGTATTCTGATTTTCTGATTGGCTCCATGCCATGCATAGTATAAAATAATTAAATGCGTAATTAACTTAGTAGACAAATATTAACTATGTACATATGTCAACCCAAATCTCATACAAGTCAACCTAAACATTTCACATCAAAGTTTGAATCAATCCTGACATGTATGCAAAAATTGTTCTGCTCGGCACTTAACATCTCTGTCACTCGGCACTTAATATTCTACTCGGCTCGGCATGATGTAACTCAACAACCTAAAAATTGCTCGGCAATGTTGCTCGGCCTTGAATTTTTAGCTCAGCCATAGTGATAACCAACTAAAATTGCCTAGGTAAATGACTAAGTGTTGGTCACTAATCATCAATAAAACTTAGGGATTAACAATCTCCCCCTTTGATATTAGTGGCAAAAACACACTTATAATTTCTTTCAATTCATTCTATCCAAAATTTTGCCTAAGTACACAATATACTCCCCCTAGGAATGTACACCATACTACATACAAAAATTTACATAGTATACATCCCTTAAAAAAAAAAAAATTTACATTCATACCTATACTGATCTGCTTACGTTGTATCCCTGTCAGTCCTTTCAGATTCCCTGTTGTTTTTGTCACTGATTGCAAGTGGGTTCAAGTTATACTTATCCAAAAACTATTTATGAAGTTGTAAGGTGGACACAAATGCAGTGTCCCAACTGTCCTTAACAAACTTCATAACCTTTATTTTGACTTCTAGCTTGGCAGCTAGACTTACTAAACTTTCTGCAGTGGAGAGATGAGAATCTCTCTTAACCAATTTGTTTGCAACTAAAAGTTCTTTCTGAATTACCTCTAGATGAGGTATTATGTTTGTTTGGATAATAATCAATTTGGTCCTAATCTGACAATCTTTAGCCATGAGCTCAGCTATCCTCCTTTGTGCATAAGTCAATCTGTTAAAATGTAAGTCTAATTGTAATTTCTCTATGGCATGTAGATTATCCTTTGTGAAGAATTCAACATCACATAACTTCTTATACAAAGAATAAACATTAGTTGCAACTTCCACCAAAATTTCTACAAGAGAAGAAAGTTCAACCTGCTTTACCGCAATCTCTCCTGAGATTTTTGCTAGTACTTTGTTCTCTAATTTCCTCTCAGACCATTGCAATAACTTTTTATTAGATTCAATGTTATCATCATTCACCTTTTGCACAATATGAAGTAAATGTTCAAGAATAGGGGCTTGAGGATTGTCATCTTACATATCAAAATATTTTATAAATATGTCATTGATGTCATGTAACACCTGCTTTTGCTTCTGCTCTCTTTTCATTTCCTCCTGTCTTTTCTTCCTCTTGAGTAATTCTCGAAGAGTCTTATTATGTTCATAAGATAAAACATCGGGATCCCATGGTGGAATCACAATAACTTCATCTAATGTGACATTAGGAGTGGGAGAATTCTTCCTCATGATTTTCCTCCTCTTAAGTTCTAGTGAGCTATAGCTCATCTTTGTTTCCTCAATACCTTTTCCTGTATGAGTAGTAGTCATCGTTGCATCTTTTAATTCAGTCAAAATTTCCTGTTGATCAGGTGTACCTCCTAGTTTGAGTCTAGTGGGAGTAGATGATGTGTGGTAAACCAACCAACACTTGCATTGCCTCTTGTTCCTTAGGTTCATTTTCAGTATCCCGCATATCCTCACCACTATCTAAGACTATTTTCACAACCTCTAAAATAGGTGAATGTTGTGTAATTACCTCTTGTTCATCTATTTTCTCCTTTTCTGCTTATTTTGTGCATCTTTATCCTCAGGTTCCTTTTTATTTCTCTCTTCATCTTCCTTTGTACTCTTCTCTCCTTTAGCCTTAGTTGCCTTAATAGGTGATTCTATAGTTGAGTCTCTCAGCTCATCCTGACCCTTGGCATCCAAATTGCTAGAGTCATCAATTGGACTGTCAATTATCAGATCAACAGTGTTTACAAACTTTGTTTGTTCTTTTGGTTCTGCTCCAACCTTGTTAGGCTCAGTAGCAATCTACTGTTGTGCTTTCTGTGGTGTATGGGTCGTTTCAATTTCTTTATCCTTCGGCTCAGATGTTCCTTCATCAGTTTTCTTCTCTTTTGGAGCAATCAATCCAAAGATTTCCTTCCAAATCCTACTACTCTGATGTACTACACTTTCAATATCATTTTTCAAAATAGCACAACCTCTCTGTTTAGGTATGAAATTATGCTTATACTCTTCAACAAATTTTGCTCTCTATTTCTTAGTCAGCTCAGGAATGACTTGAGCTAATGTGCCTTCTTTGATCTGTCTCTTAGTTGAGAGTGCAAATTCCCATTTGCTAGATAGAAACTCATATAACTCACTCAGCACAATGTTTCCTATCTCTATAGGAGCTAACTTGAAGTTGCACATCATATCTAGTAGTGATTCTTGAACTTTGTGCTTATCTTCTAACTTCAATTTCTCATATTTGATAAAGTTAAAACTAGATAACCTTGTGTAATTTCTCAAATTCTCACATACCTCATTAATATTAGTGGGTCTCTTGAATGGTGTTGTTGGGTTCACCAGTTTTAGTCTTTTCTTCATCACTTTCCGAAGCTATATGTAGTTTCCTTCTAGGTCTCTTTACCTGTAGGCTCGGCACAACCTTTGTTGCAAATTTAGTTTTTGATCCAGAACTACTCTCTCCAACCTTCTTCTTTGCATATACATTAGTTTTCACTATTGGAGATGTAACAGTAGATGCCCTTGTCCTTGGACAATTGTCAATGGGAGGGGTAAATTTAGGTTTTTCTTTACTCGGCTTGGTTACCTTGGCTAATGTTGGTTTCTTTCATTTTGCCTTAACAGTAATCTCTTCTTCAGATTCACTAAATTCTACTACTTCTTCTTCAAATACATCTTCTCCTTGTCCAGTAGATATGCCTAGAGGTGCATCCTCTAGCTCCTCATCACTCGGCAATCCAACCATCTTCTTTAGATTTTTCACAATCTTTTTCCTCTTTCTCTCCATGGATATCTTTGCCTTAACTTCATCATAATTTCCAAATATCTTTGCTTTTGTATCAATCTACTTTTCTAGGAGTGCAGTGATAGCTATTAATGTTTCATCAATGTTAACTTCATAGGGAAATGGCTCCAACCATGATACCCTAGGTGTCGCAGCCTGCATGTATGTGTAATTTGTGTCAACTATAAAACATATCTCCTCATAGTACTTTTCCACAAGTGAAATAGGAATTCTAGTCCTCAACCTCATTCTCTTTTTGAATTCCACAAAGTAGTTTCCCATAATACTATTGAAATTATTGCCTAATTGCTGAATACATTCACTAATCTATACAGTAATAGGTCTATCCTTCTTCCAAACAATATTTCCTAGAGTAGGAAATGACTTCTATACATAGAAGAATATGCAAAATAGTAAAGAGTCAAACTTACATGATGAGCTTTTAGCTTTTCTGATCAATAGTAAGTTCTCAGCTAGTTGTGTCAATTGCAGCTCGGCAAGGTTTCTTCTTGACTATCTTCCATTCTTGGTCCACAGCTATGCAAGGAACACTATCCAGTTGGCTTGACTGATAGAACTTGTGTTCAATCACTCTCACTCCAAAGTCAAGCTATAAATATTCAATTGTATAGATAGTCATACCTCTATTATTCCAAACAACTCCAGTGTTAGCTTCTATCTCTTCTTTACTTTGATCTCTCATTGTTTTCTTACCACTGATAACAGGATATCCAGTTAATCGATGAATAATATCTTTAGTGATCTTAACGGGTCCATTGTCCAGCCACATATGCATATTATGAACTCGGCTTAGAATAACCTTGATCCATTCATCCTTGAAGTCTGGTGGAAAATATAGGGCACGAGTTAACCCTTTGTCAGCTAAATGCTTGAATTTGTCTTTCAGAAGTCCATTTTTGCATAACTTGTTATAGGATTTCCTCAATTCTCTATCACCTACTTTGTCAATCTTAACCATGTAACATGATCTAACATCGTGGATCATAAGTGCTTTTGGTGGGATAGATGAGAGGACTTCGTTCAGATCACATAAAATTGCACTTTTGAGAACGACTCAAAAGTTAGGAGGGGCACATGCAACACTTCTTACTATCTTAATTTGTTTCAGCTCCTCCTCCATTCCTTTGACTGGTGTGGAAGAACTTGCAGCCATAATCTCTGAAATTAGGGTTCAAAAATGAAGAACAAGGTACCTCGGCAAGTAACACTTTGACTTAGGGTTGTTGATGACACACTGACGAGATTTTTGAAACAAACTTTACTAAGATCAATTCTGCAACTTCTTCAATCACTCTGTGAATTCTAAAAATTGCAAGGTAAAATAAAGAATAAACTGTTCTTCCTTATGTAGACTTGAAAGGTCAAAGTAGGTAAGCAATAAATATTCTGCCTGTTAGGTTAGTGCAAGCCAGCTGTCATTGGCCGACTAATACAACTTGCATACCACTCGGCTTACCATACTCGACCATCACACAACTTACTCGGCCAACCAACTCGGCACCTATAGTGTAGTTAACTCTTCTCGACACTTGTCACAAACATGTCCTGGTGCATCTCAACTCATGTAGATATGGACTTTGGCACATTTATATGTTAGGAATTGATGTAAGATTTTAAATTTAAATGTAGTTCCTTACATACCTCTATTGCTCAGTTAGAAATGGTGTGATCACCTGATCTATTAGATTGGGTGACCTCAGCTTTAGTGGTTTCACTGTTGCTCAGCTTTGTTTTCCTTACCCATGTCTGGTTCATCTATTCTCTTATTTCTTCAATAGTAGGAGCAGGAACTCTTGTCCTACACTCTCTTTTAGTGTGACCTATCTTCAAACAACTAAAACATACTAGGCTTCCATTCATCCAACTCTTAGATTTCCCTCTAAAATATGTCTTTAAGTAGTCTTCAGGTGCATGTCCATATTCTTAATAGTAATGACAACTCTGCCTTGGTCTTATAATCCTAGTTGTAAGTGTTGCCTTTCCTAGGTGCTTTTGTTTGTGTCTTTGATGTCCATTGTTGTTTAGCATTGGATCTACAGTCTTGTTCTTTATGACCATGTTTCTGACACTTGTAACAATAAACATTAAATCTTGGTTTGGGAGGTGCATCACTTGCTTCATTCCAACATTCATGTGCTTTATGTCCAAATTTCTTGCAATTAAAATAGTAACCATTGAACTTAGGTTTAGGATTGGACTTACCTTTCTTGCTTTGGAAAATGTTTTCTATATGACCTGGTTTTCCACAATGGTGGCAAACAGGCTTGTTGTGCTTTGTCTTTGCATTTCTCCTTTCACCATTCTTAGTTGATTCTCCTTTCTCAGTCGATGTCTTTGGTTTAGTGTGACCTAATCCAAAAGAATCCTTTGGCCTTCTTGATGCTTCCATCAGATTCTCAAAATGAGTCAAGGCTTCATTAGGTTTATTCAGCCTTTCATTCAATTCCTTCTCAGATCTCAAATCATCTTTCAATTGATTGTTCTTAGATCTCGGATTCATCATTTCCATATCTTTCCTACTAATCTCATAATTTGCAAGTAGCAATTCATTTTTCATGTCAACCTAATTGATTGTCATCATTTGCACATCATGTGTCCTTTCATCAAGTCTGATAGTTATCACTCTTTTATCTTCTTCTACCATAGCTTTGTCATCTTCAGCTTTCTTCTTTTGTTCCACTACTTCACATAGTCTCACTGCCTACATTTTTTGTTCTCTTTTCAAGTTTCTAACTTCTTCACATAGTACATTGTTCTTTTCCAATAGATCTGCAATTGTTGCATCGCTCTTAGTAGAATCTTCATTCTAAAATATTTGTTTGGTCAAATATTTCCTATCTGTCAATGATTTCTTCAATTCCTGTCTTGCTATCTCAAGCAGATGTAATGTTAGTTGAATCTCGATCTTTTGATTCTCAATGAATTTACCCAACTTGTAAACCTCCATCTCAAGATCTGTACTCACAAGTTGAATAAAATATTTTGTAGGTGAACTGCGCTCTGATACCAATTGTTGGAAGTACAATAATGGGAAAGCAAGATACTAAGAGGGGGGGTGAATCAGATCTTAAAACTTAATCACTTAAAATAAATTGATCCACATTCATACATATATGAATTTAACCTAACATCAGATAGTATCCATAGCATGAAATATATAACTCATAACATAGAATTTTGGTAACCCAGAAACCCAAATAGGTAAAACTGGGGTGGAGATGACACCCACAAAATATTCACTACTACAGCAATAAAGTGTGCATGTTAGGGCTACAAGAGTTTGATTACAAAATGCAATCTACCAAGTTAAAGGTCTGTTTAGTTAAGAACTCAAGATCATTACAATCTACCTTGTCAAAGGATTTCAACTTACAGTAAAGTAAGCACTTGGCTAAGAGATTTAAAATGGTCTTCTAGAATCACTATGTTAAGATATTTCACCTGATACACTTGTTAGAATGTTTCAAGTAGTGATTCTTTTTTTATGCACTCAGGTGTTGATGACAAATCTACTCTTTCCAATCCCTTCTGTGATCTCACAATCTGACATGTCTTTACTCTGCTTTTCACTGCTCTTTCATTTTGCTTGATCTAGGATTCTTCACAAAATAACTCATTGTTCATCTTTCATGAACAACAACCTTTCTCTCACACTCAGTATTTCTCACTCTCTTCACCACTCTCTTTTAGGGTTAGAAGCAGTCTTATATGTCTTTTTGGATCTAGCAGTGTGAGCTAGATCAACGATCAAGATCTATTATTTATGCTCCCAAGGCATTCTGATTTTTTGATTGGCTCCATGCCATGCATAGTATAAAACAATTAAATGCATAATTAACTCAGTAGACAAATATTAAATATGTACATATGTCGCCCAAATCTCATACAAGTCGGCCTAAACATTTCACATCAAAGTTTGAATCAATCCTGACATGTATGCAAAAATTGTTATGCTCGACACTTAACATCTTTGTCACTCGACACTTAATATTCTACTCGGCTGGCATGATGTAACTCAGCAACCTAAAACTTGCTCAGCAATGTTGCTCGGCCTTGAATGTTTAGCTCAGCCACAGTGATAACCAACTAAAACTTCCTAAGTAAATGACTAAGTGTTGGTCACTAATCATCAACAAAACTTAGGGATTAACAACTTCTCATCTGTAGTGAATGTTGAAAATACCTTTTTATTGAAGACTACACCTCTACTCTATATTATCTTCTTATCAACCAGATCCCAAATTGATCTTCTCCATATCCCACAAATATGCTTCTTTGTGATTTAGGATCCAACTTCTTCCTCTTTTCCTTTGGCACAACTATTCTTCCTCCGGTATGCCAAAATCCAACCGAGATGAGGGAATTTGGTTGATTAAGTATATTATTGTGTTGCATGCCTCTGCCCAAAACTCCTTGCCCAAACTAACATTAGAGAGCGTACAACAAGCTCTCTCAAGGATTGTTCTATTCATCCTCTCTACAACTCCATTTTCTTGAGGAGTGTAAGGAACAACCTTAATTTTACAAATGCCATTATCCACATAGAATGAGTCAAAATCCGATGAACAAAAATCTCCACCATTATCCATTTGTAAACATTTGATCTTATGACCAATCTGATTTTCAACTAAAGCTTTGAAAACCTTAAACTTTCTTAATACATCATAATTTTTATGCAACATATAAATCCACACCTTTCTTGTGCAATAATCAAGAAAAGTAAGAAAATAATTATCTCCTCCAATGGAGGTTACCTCAGTAGGTCCAAACACATCAGAGTAGATCAGTGCTAAGGGCATGCTCTTCTTTTCATGCCCAAAATTTAGGAAGCTGACTTGTTTCTATTTTCCATAGAGGCAATGTTGACAAAATTGCATATCAAATGATTTCAGC
Source organism: Thuja plicata (assembly GCA_018584345.1). Taxonomy (NCBI): domain Eukaryota; kingdom Viridiplantae; phylum Streptophyta; class Pinopsida; order Cupressales; family Cupressaceae; genus Thuja; species Thuja plicata. The sequence goes on along the minus strand of MU228368.1, from coordinate 2,855,290 downwards.
CCCGATAGTTGTTCCCTCTTATGAATCACATCAAGGCCTTTCTTTCTTATGTGACCAAGCCTTTGATTCCATAACTCAGAATTGCTATTCGCAAGTGTCATGGCTTCCCCTACTTCACCAATGTTTTCCACAACATACAAACTCCCAACCTTGTCTCCTTTTGCAACTAACATGGATCCTTTTATGACTTTCTATTAATTAGCTAGAGGGGTGAGAAAACCTTGTGTGTAGAGCTGACTTATAGAAATCATATTTCTTTTTACCTTTGGAACATGATGCATATCTTTTAATAACCATTTAAAACCTCCTTTCAATGATAACAAAATATCACCTTTTCCAATTATTTCACATGCTTTATTGTCTCCTAAATATATCGTACCAATTGTACCTTCTTGATAGTTTGTGAAGTATTCCATACATGGGGAGGCATGGAATGAAGCACCAGAATCCAATACCCAAGAGGCTGAAGTATTCTCACTTGTTGATAGTATCAATGCACCATATTCTTTGTCATAGACCATATTGGCCTTGCTATCACACACTCTTTCTTGTGCTTTTTAATAGTTTCTGCAATCTTTATTTATGTATAGCCTGTGTTCTGTATGCTCAATAATGAGGGCTAGTAGCTTTGATTTGCAATGAAAATAAATTAATCAAACTACTAAGAAAAAAGTTATGAATAATAAAATGACAAGAAATCAAGGATGAATACAAATGAATGCAAACCAACAAATCTTGAATCTTCTATTGTCTCTCTCTACTCCTTCTGAAATGTTGTGTGTGTGGTTTTCAGTATTGGTATGGGCAACATCTATGACTTGGGAGCGTCGATAATATGATATTGAATGCATGATCACAAGAAGGCTTGATGCTTGAACCAATCTGGCAAAGTAAGGGCACATAAAAGCTTGAAATCCTGGATCTTTGATTGCAAGAAGGCTTGATGCTTGAACCAATTTGATAGAGTAAGGGTGCACGAAAGCTTGAGATATTAGATCCTTTAAATGGTTATGAAGGGTTGATTATATAGAATATGGAAATGATATGAATGGTTGAGATCAATCCCAGAGATTAGAGGATGAACGGTTGAGATCAAAGGGTACTGGAGAAGCCATCAGTAAACTCCACCTCCTCAACTTGGAGGAGATAAAGTTTGGTTAACTGAACAACTGATTATGAGTTACCTTTTGAACTGAAGAGGTAATTTGGAGTTACTATTTTGAACTGAAGAGGTAGGTGGAGTAATTCATGCAATTATAGATTTGATCAAGAGTTCTCTTTTTTGAACTAAACAAAGGATTTAATTGAATATTTAATTCATTTTTGTAATTAAAGTATTCAACGTGTGAGATAATTAAATTGTTTTTGGTTTAGAATTGAATTATTGAATGAAATTAAATTAATTTAACTTATTAATTTAATTAGAAGAATTAATTAATAAGTTTAAATATTTAAATTTAAACTTTAGGAAATTTAATTTAATTAATTAATTAAGGTTAATTAACTAAATAAAATTAACTATTTAATTAATTTTGGAGATTTGATTAGATGATTTGGGGAATGAAATTTGAAGAAAGTAGATGATTAAAAAAACCATTAATTAATAGATGAAAATTAGTGTTTGTAATGTAAGGTCACAAGTACGTCCACTTTAGGGTGTCTAAATTTGCCCCTCTTTAATACAATGTGATTCATCATGTTGTGTTAAAGAATTTTCAGATTTGATCCCGCCCTAGCTTTCCCTAGTGATAGCAGGTGGACTATATACCCCATCAACAAATTAAGCATAGAAAATGCGTCGAATGAGCATTAATTTGTTGAAAATGTGAATCACTTGTTGACGGGTCTTTATGACCGAGTCTGCCAACAGAGGTAAGTTGTCACCAGGTATCGGGGTACCAACCAACTTCGAATGTAAAGGTTATCTGGCGAAATGAGATTCCCCAGGCCTCCAAGCACATGAGAGTCGAGTCTCAATAGTGCGGGGATCAATTGGGAGATGTGACTATTTTGTTTGAGGGGGATAGCTAGTTATCTTAACTCATCTTCTTTGGGGATTCAGGTAAGTGAGGTTTCCTACAAGCACGCATTCATTTTAACAAATAAACTTCAAAAGATACTACAGAGTTAGAAATACTTCATCTACCTATAGTTATACTAAACATTTAGAACATCGACAATGCTCTAACACACTACACTGAATACCAAAGAAACACAAGGCCATCAGCTCATATTTGATTAGTAGCAAAGGAAAGGAGGTCGCTAATCTACTCTAAGTATCAGAGCAAAGGACATAAAGAACACAAAGCATAAAATTCCATTAACCCAGAAGCCAGAATGCCAACAACATCATTGATAGAACTCCTCCTTCTTCATTAACATATATTCTAGCAAGCACTGGTGCGTGTTACAATGGTGTCTCCAAGGGAGCATTTAACTACTGAAAGTTTAAAACTATTGAGCATTGAGCTCTGCAACTAAGAACTGATAAGAATAGATTTCTATTAGCTATGGACTGCAAAATCATCAATTTCACTGACCCTTGGAATGAGGCCAAACTTATTATTTATACATATCATTTGACCTAAAACTAACCTAACTTATTTTACACTTTTACAATATAATACTATTTTTTGATGGCCAGTACTACCTGCGCCACGCTACAAAAGACCTCGAGATGGAAAAGGTTTGACATGTTAGAATAAGACAAGGAGGGAGGTATGGAAGAATTGGCCTCAAGAAGAGAGTTGGGAAGAGAAAGAATAAATCTGATCCCCTAGGGATCGAGGTTACATGCCTCATAAATAGGAAATCAGTGCCCTGTCTTTGATGTGCCAGGTGTAACGTTGAAGCGGCACCCTCAGAAGGCCATCTATCAGAAAACCTCTTGTCGATCCAACATGCCTTGTTGCGGTTACCTACCTTCTGAAAACCTTTATTAATTGCCTTGAAAGTGACTAGTCAGCCTTGGGAATTAGGACACAGGTCTCTTAAAGAATACAAAAATGCGGGATCCAGAATTTTGGGATCTGGGAACTTATGTTATGAAAGAATGAATGAATACAAAAATACATCTCCTTATGAGATTATCCAGGCTCTGAAGAAATTTATTGTTCCTTATGATTTTTCCCAACCTTCCAACACTTGACCTATGCTTTCTTTGTCTACATCTCTAATGTTGTCCCATCAACTACGAACAACCTCCAATGCCTCCTGAACATCTTTAGCCCCGCTCTGGAATTTGTCCACCATCTTGATGGCATCATGTGATTGGATCATTATCTTTGACAATCTAGATAACCTACCCTGGTCAAAATCTCTGGCAGGCAGATACAAGGAGTCCATCCACTCATCAAAATTGCTAATGACATAGTCCTCTGGGGTACATGTCCCAGTGGTGAAGAGATTGACTTGCAATACTCCAACCACGAATGCTTTAAACAGACCCATGGGGTATTGGGTGGCTGTCACTTTCTATTTCAAGGCCTTAACCAGTTCCTTGCATACCTCACCCCTGAGGACAAGTCTAGAGTACTGGGCCTGGAGGGAATCATATGATTCATCTCCCAAAATAACTACCTCTATGGTGACTTATTCACCTATTGTAACGTCCCCGCCAGGGAACCCATAAGGAATCAGGTCTACAACCTTTTTTTTTTCTTTCTAACATTCTAACATAACATCGTTACCATTCACAAGTACATTCCTTAAGGTTCCCTTAATGAATTCAATTACCATTATTAAATATTTCATTTTATTACTTAATCAAACAAATTCTATTTCCACT
>MU228368.1:2829226-2847619 GCA_018584345.1 Thuja plicata | reverse complement strand
ATACAAGCATATAAGTCTATCAGGTGGTCCTTTTAGCATTAAGGTCCTAAACTATCTCTGACACATATGAAGATATAAAGGAACATATTTGTGTAAATATTATTATTTCCCCTATTAAAATAAGAAGTTATGGTGAGTTGTAAGAGGTTCGGTTTAAGCTACCATCTCAAGAAGGATCATTCTCGCATATAGCTCTTCCTAATTTATAGTGAGAAAAGCCAGGACTTGACAGGGTTGGAGGGGCATTACACCTATGTTTCGGATCTCTTCTAGCCCGACCTTCCATTTTTCATACTTTGCTAAATCTTTCTCCCATATAATAGCAGAGCTCTTTGCTTGGCTAAGAAGAACATTGACCTGATAAAGGTCTGAGAGGGACACTACCAAAAATTATCTCATAGTGGTCACTTGCTTGGCGGCCCACCCATCTACAGCTTGTGCTTTCTTGTTCATAATCTGTAGAGAATCCATATCACCCTATGCAAGCATAAATCTAGAGGAAGGGGTTCTAGGGTGGACCTCAGATAAAGGTTGTGAAAGTTCTGCCAAAAGCGTGAGGAGATTGGAATTTGTTTCTCTTTCCTCTTTCAGCTTCTGGCCCTGTTTGATGTACCTAGCCTCTATTACTTTGGTGGCTTCTTTCAGTAGATCCAGCTCACCCTATTTGTCTGTCCTCCCCAATTCTACTTCTTTTATGTTATAATCGTTGGGCCTTACGGTTGCTGCCTCTGCATCTGGTGGGGGTGTTGCAATAATCGCAACTGCACTTCCTACTGGGTTAGTCTGGAGAGTATGGATTATCCATGCTTTCTTGGGCTTTCTAGCCTCTACATTCTTGGCCATCATTTCTGCCAATGACAGCATAGTGCCTGAGGTTGTCACCGGGGTCTTCCCTTTCTTTGATTTGACCAGCCATTGGGGCGGCTGGGGCGGATTTTCTATTAAGATCCATTCACTGGGATTCCTTTCAAAATCCTGCAACACATTCCCAGAGTGGAAATTGTCTTCGGGCTCTTTCTCTACCTCTTGTTCCGGTTCCTTTTCTTGTTCTCTAAAACCTCCAATGTTTTCTGCCATACTGGCATCTTTTGTCATGCTATTCGGGACCTTTTCCCCAGTTTCTATATCATCTATATTTTCAGGGACCTCATCCCTCCCGATGTCAGCTGACTCTGCATTTTCATTAACCAGGACCTCCATATCTATCTGCTTCTATTGCTCTTGGGCCTTATTGGCCTCATTTGTTGGGATATTCTCCTCCACCAGAATATCTTTTGGAGGTGGGTGAGGTCTCTAGCCAAAATTTAACAAGGCAGCTACCGTTAATACCTCACCGAATGTGCTCCAGGGCACTTGATCGCCCAGAGTTACCAAAGGCGTTTGGAGCGTGATGATTGAGGGCACAGTTGATCCCGTGGATCCGGGTTCCCTGATCATCAGTTGCTTGTCTTTGGATTGCCTTGGTGTGTTCTCAGTCTCTTGGACCGGTATCCTCTCCTGCTTGGGCCCCATTTGATGTACCTCTTCCTGAGCCTCTTGCTCAGATGTACCCTTTTCTACCAAGATTTCCTTTTCTATTGGGACCTTTTCTTTGTCCTGAGCTACGATCTCCTCCACCGCATGACCCATATCTTATTGGAGTTCCATGAGTTCCTTTGATGAGAAAGTGTCATCAAAATCATCATGTAGGGGTGAGGAGTCTGAAACATCTTCCAGTTTGGGAGAGTCTGAACTAACATCCGCTGGGGGCATCTCTGGCATATTGGGACTATCGGCTGCACTTGGTGCAGAGGGCACCTTCTTCTTCTTCTTTCTTACTAGCGGATCCCCGGTGTCCAGAATACTAGTAGACTCCACCTCAGGGAAATTTTGTCTGCTCATCATGGCTACCAATGATGGGGATCCCACTGGGTGATCAGATGTCATTGGATCTACAAGGAGGCCAGAGGATACCTGCATACTTAGTTGCTGGCTAGTCAGCTTTGCCAACTCCATTTGTTGATGTAGTTGAGCCATTAGAAGGGTAGGAACTTTTGGAGGCACTTTGGGGACTGGGATGCCCTCCTTCTCTTTTCCTTTGCTTGTACTTGGTTCAGTGGCCACAACAGATGAAGAAGGTCAGGTGTCGACTGAAGAGAGAGTAACTCGTTTAATCGTTGGCTTCTTTTGAGCACTCTTTGGACATGCTGGGGTGAAATATTGGTGACTTGCCTCTATAATGGGGTGACATACCCCTTCAATTGTTAGGTCCTCAGGGGTGGCCCAATCCACCGGAGGAAGATCTAGCTTGTCTAGTCCCTGTTGTTTATATGCTGGATTTTACAGCGGCCCATCATCTTTAAAGCCTTTTGAGAAAGTCCAAAGGTTGAGTGCTTTCATGAGCCCTTTGCTCATCCATGAATGCTGTCGGGCCCAGAGATCAAAATTGTCTTGGCAGTCCGCCTAGAAGTCTTCAATATCCACTTCGTGGGGAGGGATGCCCAAGGAAGTGTTGTGGCAATCTTGTTGAGAGGATTGTAGTTTTTTTGGGCGTGGTGGAATTCCACCAGCTCTAGGTTCTTCAATTTACTGTCTGCCTCTCAGTTCATGACGAGGCTGCATGTATAATTCCCACATGAGAATGGGAATAGAATGTTGATAACCTTCTTCAATGTGAAGAGGGCATGTAGATCCATCATCTGTCAATAAAGCTCTAAAAGAATAATTCTATCCCCGCAATACTGGGGAAGGAGATGGGGCTTCCCATTGAAGCCTGTCACCCAAATGTAGGTGTGATGTTGGAACTAGATGAAATAGTAGCCGTAGGAGCCGACCAAAGTCATCACCGCCTGTGATAGTCGGTACCCAGAATCCTAAGTAAGTGTTAGAATGTTTTTGTAAATGAAAGAATCATTTACCAGACATAAATTTGGGAAATTGAGTTCCCATTGCACTTGGGGATAATGATCCCATGGTGTCATTTGGCCCAGGTCATTTCCAAGATCCCCAACTATTCCCAAACCTATAAAAGTTGGTCTTTGTTGTGCCAACACCTATAGCAGGTATGACATCATATAAAACTTAGAGTTCTGGGTGATCCCATTCAGCTGCTTCTCTACATGGTTGGATATGAGGGCCGCCCAGTTGAAAGTCTCACTACAAGTGGTGATGTAGTACAAAAAGTAGTACATTCATGCCGAGAAATTTTGGGCATGGGGCAATTTGAAGATCCTACATAAAAATACAATGCCTACCTAAATGGGCTCTTTGAACTCCTCGTGGGGAATTTCCAACTTCATCCTCTTGTAATCCCTCTTTGGGACTTTCAGCCAGTGGCTGTTGATATGTTGCCTGGAAATAAGTTCGACGCCCTCGAACTCCTGCAATGTCTGGAGTCAATTCTGGATAATAGATCCATTGAATTGTGGGATCCCCAGCCCTGAGGTGAAAGTTTCCACATCCAAGGTGATGATTGTTTCTAGGTACTATAGTGGCCAAGGATCTAGGAGTAGGATGGTCTGAGTTGGTGTGTTGTATAGTATTGCCAATTAGAGTATTAACTCCGGTGATTGCACCGAACAGGGGAAGTTTACCGCCTTGATGATACCAGAGGTGGCGATCTGAGTGGCCAAGTTACCTCCAGTGGCCTTCAATCTATAAATGGCTTGAATCAAGCCTTGCATTTCTGCCCAAGGCCCAGGTCCTATGTCTGTTATCTCCTGAACTTTGGACTCTATTTTTGATCCCATGATGGCACCGTCCTTGGGATATTTGAAAGTCAAGGGCAACTTTGCCAAAAACCTCTCAGCCTTAGTTTTGGTGGCCACTCAGGTGGACATGGTAGGAAGCTCTGAGCTGGAAGGAGGGGTGATCACTTCAGACATCTTCCATCAACTTATCTGCAACCTGCAAGACCAAAGAACCATTAGAACATGATATATATAAAATAATATAAAAACTCTGGGGAAATCATCACCACCTTGCACTTGTTCAACAAGTGTTAGCATATATCAAAAAGTCCTGGAATACTTGCAGTAAATGTGAATAGGACTTTGTGGGAAATCAAACCAAACGACAAGGGGAAACATAGGACAAGGGATTACTTGGGGCCTGAATCTCAGATAATCTAGCCATTGTCGTGCCAATGTGACCAGTAAGAAACTATATTCAGCTGACGTGGGTTGGCACGTGGTCAGGTGACAGGCAAAATAAAGGCATTAATGGTGATAAGTGGGCTGACACAGGGTAAAATAAATGCCAGATGGGACATGGTTTGAATTCCCACTCATGGGAAATTAATCCCACCATTAAGGTGATGAGATGGAGGAGAGAGAAAGCTATCATGGCTCGAACCAGTGAGGTGCCAAGTTTGAACCGTGGTGACTTCATCTCAATAAGCTCGGTCTCATGGATAAAAATGCAATGATGGAGTGTGAGTAATTCATGAGATTGGAAGGATATACAATGTATATACACATAAACACAGAGAGTCAAAACATATATACATGTGATATACAGAAAATACACAGTATTTATAGATTTATACAAATTTACAACTCTACACATATATGCATGAACTAATCTAGGGTAATGTACATTATTGACATTTAATCTACAACTGCGCAGAAGGTGGACAACTTCTAGTAGAGCCAACCCACCAACGGGCGGCAAAACCCAAAGAAAAACACAAAACATGAAACCAGTAGAACCAGCAAAGACCAAAGAGTAGAGAAGGAAAAGCAAGGAAATCACAGAAACAAACAGAAACCAGAGAACCTACCTAGAAATCTAAAGAGGAGCAGGGATAGAACACACTAGGAACACATCTGCAGCAAGCTCTACCTTCAACTAATCATGAATAGGTACCTTGAATCATTGGATAATTACCCACCAAGAATTGAGTAATCACAACTTAATCGCAATTGGTCACCTAAGAATCACTCTGAATGCACAAGTGTTTAATCACAGTAACTGTAAAAGTGGTGTGTAATTACTATTTATGCCCGAGGTAAAAATCTAGTTACCCTCTTTTTCGGGAACTCTAGAATAGGCAAACCTCTGGACTCTAGGCCTGGGGATTCCCTGCCACCATACCTTCTTGCGAGGAGAAGATATCATGGCAAAGAATCCTAAGGTCTGAAATCCCACTCTGGAAAAAACAACCAACTCTAGGACCAGGTCGCGGAGACATGAAAGACAAAAGGCAAAAAGAAACCCCCCCCCCGGGAAGTAAAACACGGAGAAGGAAACAAAGAATACAAAAGACTAGGCAAGAGCCAAAGTGAAAAAAAGGGGGACCCAACATTTTGCACACAAAATATAGGGATGAGTATGCAGGGCATAAAAAATGGTGACTATCTGGGATGAATTCCTTAGCGCATTTGAGAACCATAGAGTATCTGATTAGCAAAACCAAAACTAATCGTTACTCAGAGCATCCTGTTTGTAAGGCGCGAAGCATCTGAGAAAATTTGGCTCATATATGATTCAATCCTTGGTCTTTTGTCAGTTGTGTAGTGTGTTCTGTGGAAGAAAATCAAGTCAATGACCTCTAGGAGAAGCAAAGAAGAGGTACTAAATCTATCGATCCAAAGTCTTCAAATTTTCTTGTTTCTCCCGGATACTAGAGTTTCTCCATCCTACCTTTTCTTTCCTTATCATTTTATTCTTTTCTAGATGGGAAGGTGGTACTTCTTTCACCATTTAAGCTTAAGCTTAGCTAAATTTAATGGTGGTACTTCTTTCACCCTTCCATCCACCTTAATTTTCTAAATAGGGAGGAAAAACTCCAGACCCAAGAAGAATTTTAAAAGTTTAGACTTGGGCCAACAAGCTAGTGCGACCGATCTACTCTCGGTGTGTCTGATTACTTGTTCCTTTTGATTTTAATTTAACTGATTGCCAGACTTTAGGGGATAAATCCAATGAAGATTACTCATAAATTGTTACCAAACTTACAATAACTCTAGAGACTGGACCAATTCAACCATGTTAACAATAGATTCCAAGTTCACCGTAATGCAAAAGGTACCATCCCGAAGACTAGATGTTATGCGAGGCATACCAGCCTACAAAAGGGGGAGAAAAAACACTGGAAACCCAGATAAGAAAGAAAAAAGCTAAAAGAAAAACAAAAGAAAAGGGGCGGTCTTGGAGGACAGCCAGCAAGACTATTTACAAGACAAGGCACTCCAAATGGAGCATTGAGAAAGAAATATTTACAAGAAAGAAGATTTACATATAGTACAACTCCAGACAAACCTGTCTCATTTGAAATAATATTTGAGAAACTATCCATTAATGAGAAATGGGAATACTTCTTCAGTCATGGTACTGAGGCGATAGGTATTTGCCCCGTAGATCTCTGAGATCAAATATGGTCCGAGCTAGAGCCGTTGAAATTTGGTGTGTTTTCCTTTCTTTTCCTGGGCCTTATCCCACAAGAGGACCAAGTCTAAAATCTGAAAGGCCTTATACTAGGCTCTTCAGTCAAACCATAATTTTGTTACTACCTGGTGACATGGAAAATGTTCAAGGGCAACATCTCTTTGTTCTTCCACATACACCAGATTTAGGAGCCGAACCTCCACGATATTGTCTCGGTTGCTGAATTCCTGCATAAACTGTAGAACCAGGATTTGTAAGTTAACGAGGAACACTGGGTTCTGGTCGTAAACCAGATGGAATTGGTATGTCCCAAGGGCAGCCTTAATTTGAATATGATTCATCCAGAGGGAAAATCTCATCTTTTGGTGTCAGTCCTGGGGATTCTGTTCTAACAAGTGTTTGATCACTTCAAGCAATTTTTTGTTGGTTGATTCAGCCACACCATTCCCCTAGGGGTAATAGTTGCTAGAGAACTTTAGAGTGATCTTCCAATCATAGGTCCATTCAAGTAATTATGCCAAAGAAAATGCTGGACTGTTGTCACATACTATAGCGAAGGGCATTCCAAATTTTGTGACAATGTTTTCTTCCAGGAATTTTATAACTATGTCCGCTGTATTGTTTTTACAAGGTATTGCTTCAGACCACTGTGTGCAGTCAGGATGTACCAGTGGTTGGTAGATGAATTGAGATTTATTTCCCTGATGAATTCAAATTCCCATTGGGCAAAGGGTCTAGCTTCAAAAATTGGTTGTAAAGGCATAGCCAAGTTCTACTCACGATGTGCCGCGGTCTGACAAATATGGCACTTCCAGACATGAGTGTAGACATCTTTAAAGATACAAGGCCAATAGCATCTAGCCTGAAGGATTTGATGAGAAGTGGCGTCAGTTGAGCCATGCCCAGTTCCAAACTACTCATGAAATTCTTTGATTATTTTTGTAGCTTGAACCCTATCGATGCACCAGAGGTACACTCCCTCATAGTTCCTACAGAAAAGCATGGCATTTTTTATCATGAAGTGTGCGCTTTTCAACCATAGGGTGCGACATTTATTTGGAGGCAATCCCTCCGAGCATCTATTATTTAATAATAGGTACACCAGGTCTATGTACCATGGATCTTGAGTGATGGACTTTATGGTGTATGTCGAACATTCGATGTGGGGAGTCTCTTCTGCCATTTCTCTACATAGTCCTTGGCCTCGAACTATCTTCATGGGTTGCATTTCCAAATCGTATTCTTGGAGGATGGCCATCCATTTCCCCCGTCTTTCACCCCATTCACTCTACATCAGCAGAGATTTCACTGCCTAGTCTGGGATGATAGCATGCACCTTGCTCCAGAGAATATAATGCCAAAATTTCTTCACGGCGTGAACAAGAGCAAAGGCCTGCTTTTCCAAGGATGAGTACTAGACTTCAACATTCTTGAAGGGGGAGCTCATGAAAGCTATTGGTCACTCTTCCCCTTCGATCTTTTGGGTTAACACTACCATGACAGAATGTGGTGAAGCAAAGGAATAGATATAGAAAAGGAGAGAGTAGTCCAGACTAGCCAAAACTGGCGTGTCCATTATCGTTTGCTTGATCTAGGCGAACACCCACTTTGCTTCAGGACTCCACTCAATTTTGGTATCTTTCTTCATCATTTTGTTGAGTGGTTTTATGATCTCATCAAATCCTATGATGAATCACTACACAAAATTGATCTTTCCAAAGAAAGACCTCATTTCATTCTTGTTGTCGGGCATTTGCAGGTTTAGCAGTGCTTCAACTCTCTCAAGGTCAATGGATGTACCCTTCTCAGAGACAATATGCCCAAGAAAATTCCCTTCAGTGACCTTGAATATGCATTTCTTAGGGTTGAGGGATATTCCATACCAGTTACATCTCTTACAAATCTGGGCGAGGTGGGCGGAATGATCATGCCTATCTCGAGAAAAGATGGTCAAATCATCCATGTAGATGATTATACACCGGTTCACAAGGCCCTTGAATGCAATGTCCATGGCCTTCTGAAATGTATCCCCTCTGCTAATCAAACCAAAGGGCATTCTCTGGTAGGAAAACATTCCCCACTTGGTGGTAAACATCATTTTGTCTCTATCTTCAAATTTAACCATGACTTGGTTATATTCGGATTACCCATCCAAGAAAGACATCATTTGTGATCCATTCACGATTTGCAAAACCTCATCCAACGAGGGGAGAGGATGATTATCTTTCTTGGAGGCCTTATTCAAATTTTAAAAATCCATGCAAAGGCAAATCTTGCCACTTTTCTTCCTCACAGGGACTAGGTTGGCAACCCATGTTGTGTGCCAGATTGGAAATATTATCTGGGATGATAGCAATTTTTGGACCTCCTGATGAATCAGAGGTTCAATCAGTGGGTTGACCGGTTGCTACTTTTGTCAGAAGGGCTTAGCATCAGGTTTGAGTAGGATTGTATGAGTCATAATGGATGTATCATAGGTTTTTAGGTCTTCATACCCCCACGCGATTAAGTCTATGTATTCTCAGAGAAATGCAAGAATCTTCTCCTTCTCCTCAAGGGAGGAGGTGCCAATGTGTATCATTTTCTCTTCACCGGGCTGGCCGATGTTTACTTTCTCAAATTTCCCTTCCTCAGAGGAGGATGATATCTTCTCCCGGCCCTGGGGGTCTGAGTTGAAGATTTGTTCAAGTGTGACCATCCCCTTCACGATGGTGTTGGTTGGTAGTTCCATGATCCCATCATCTTCATCACCCTGCCCAGTATCATTGTGGTCTCTCTCTTCCACTATCTAGTCTTCAAAGACACCAACATTGGCCATGAAGGCTAGAATATGCTAATCATCCTCAAAGACCTAAAAATGGGTGACATTTTTCTAGAATGGACGGGGTGGGGATCATCTCAACAGAAAATCTTTGGAGTCACGAGCCTGCCATGGGCTCAAGTGTGCTGGCAGAAACAGCAAGGGCATTCGAGACATAATTCCATCTCTGGGGAATAAGATATCAAAATCCTCAATAAGGCTCCATGCCTGGTTGCGGTATGCAGCCAACCTTTTATCATGACAGGTATATTGACTCTGGACCTATTTAACAATCAACTCTGAATCACCCAGGGCCCGGAGGTGAGTGATTCCTTTCCTTAGTGCAAATATGAGTCCCAGGACCAAAGCCTCATACTCCATGACATTATTCATGTAATTGAACTATAGCCTATAGGATGTGAGGAAGGATTTCCCTCGTGGGTTGATTAGTTCCACTCTGGCCCCACAGCCTTGTTTGGATCAGGACCCATCAAACTTAAGGGTCCATAGGTCATCATTTGTTATCTGGGGCTGGAAAGACGAAGTGGGTTTTGGATTATTCTTGGGAGGTTTGGGAGGAGTTTCCTTCAGCACTGATGGTACATGGGTGAGGTTTGCCTCCAGAGATATTTCTGGTTGGGATTCCCAGACATGCAGCACCGAAAAGGTGCTACTAGGAGCACTGGTTCTTGGGGAATCACATGTGTGTTCTTTCTTTTGGCGGGTATTGATATGTCAGGTGGTAGCGTCTAGGCAAGGTTCACACTCTAGCTCTAAATGTTTCTGATAATGCACCCGACACCAAGTTCCGGACAAGAGTATGGTGGGGGTCACTGCAGCACCCTGAGAGTTAACCTCAACCCTCAATTTTTATTCCAGGTCCTGAGTTCTCTGTAGAACTATGGGATCCTCCCCAGGGGTGAAATTGAACGTTAAGATCTCAAAGGGTTGGTACACCCCAGGGGAAGTCTCAAAGGATAGGACCTCATTCACCCTCCTGACTTTGGTGAGGGCCTGTCTCATCCAGGGTTCACTTTCAACATAGATCTTGTTAGATTCTCCTTCCCAAGGGAGCCATAAGTGGGAGAAGTCGGTTGAGAAGTATCCGTTCAGAGACTTGGACTAATTCTGACTTAATAACATCTCATAAGTCTCTAGGATGTCCACAACTTGGATGTCGATTGTACTAGCTATCCTGGGGTCCTGGATGAGTTGAAGCCGGACATTCTTCAGTTCACCCATCATTTTTATAGCAGTTTTATCTAGTTGGATTACTGCACCGTCAGACGGGGTGGGTCAGAATCTGAGCTTCTGGCATATGGATAAAGGCATGATGTTTTCTGAAGCCCCAGAATCTACTATGAAATTATGTATGTTTTTCCCTTGTATGTTTAGGCCTAGTAGGAAGGGAGGATCTTTAGTATTTCCCTGGAAGACAATCGCATTGGCATCCTCAAAAGAGATAGTCTTGGGTGGGTGACTGATAGCTTCCGGGTTTCCCAAGAGCTTCAGAAGAGACTTCTTCTGCTTGGGACAGTTCAGTAAAACCTCCATATAGGTCATGGAGGTGGTGGTTTGTTCTAACACCTTCGTGATGTCAAACCTCCCTCCCAGGAATTGGTGGCTTCCCTCGGTCGGGTCCTTAGCTTGGTTAGAGCTAGGGCATTTTGGAGGGAAGAACCGATCGGTCACATTGTCCTAGGGAGGAGTGTCCTTAGGAGGTATGGGAATATAAACTAGCCCTTTACCAACCTAACTCTGAGTGTTGTAGGGATTCAGTGGGTTGGTGAAGGCATTGTCCTCAAAGGCCAAGATAGATTCATCAAAGAACCCCTGTAGTTCGGATTCCTCTTCGTCTTCCTTGGCAGTCCCAAAGAAAATGGTCTCACAAGCGAAGGTACTGTGAGTGGGCTCTTTTATAGGAGGTTCTGGGGTAGTAGGATCAGAAGATTATTGTCTATCTAGCTAGGAAATCATAATGAATTTCTCCAGTGTAGCGCAGTTTACCTCATTGTGGAAGCCGGTGTGGTGCAATCTACACCAGTTGGTCATGGACTGGAAATCTGTGACTGGCGTGAAATGGGACAGTCTAGCACCACTCTGATTAGTGTTTTGGTTTAGAGGGGGACCTCTGATGCTAGCATTATTATTCCATTATTGTTGGTTAGGTTGAGGTCCATTGTAGTAGTTTCTTCCTTCAACATTATTTTTTTATTGGCCGGATAAAATATTCCCTCTCTGGGAATTAGAATTTTGGGGTGCGTAGGACCCTGCCTTTAGTTAACCCATGTTCACAGTCAGCGTGGACAACATTTTCCAGAGGGATTCAACCTTGGCAATCAACTAGGTATTTGTGTCACAATGTGACAATTATTGTTGTTGGTTCCTTGGAAAAGCGGCGGCATTCGCCAGAGTCGAGGGTGACAATCCTCCAGTCACAGACGAATAGAAGAAAGGTACTCTGGGTGGTTGTGTTGATGGTTGTTGCATTTGCTGCGGCTGATTCCAGGGGAAATATTCTAGACCCGGTGCTGTCTGGGTCTGAGATGGATACACATACTGGGCGTGCTAGTCTATCGGCGGTGGTGGAGGCCTCATGGCCATTGTGGGGGAACCCATTGCCTGATTGGGGTTATATCCCTTGGTGTACGAAGTTCCATCAGGGATCATGTTAAATGGCATTTTCTGCCCAATCCCACCCAGGGATTTGTTAAGGCCACAAGACAACTCCAAGGATAGGTTGTAAACCTTTGCCAAAGTATCTTAGTCGCTGGGGCTGGTGATTCTCCAAAGGAGAGTGGCAATGAAGGGGTCCATCATGTTGAGATACATCTAGATAGTTACATCTACAGATGGGATGAAGGGACCCATGCACCACTTCAAGGCACATTGGAACTGGTGGTTGAATGTTGCAAGGGGCTTATTCGGTTCCTTCCTTATAGAAATGAACTGACTATGAGACCACACTGGGTCCACGTGTATGTGGAAGGCAGCTAGGAAGGTGTCCTCCATGTCCTGCCAACTGTTGATGGAGTTGGCAGGAACGTTAAGGTACCAATTTAGTTCATTTTGTCCCAAGGAAAGAGGGAACATCCAGGTCACAACATCTTGATGTTGGATCCAGTGTCAGTTTATGGCATCTTTATATGCCTGCAGATGCTCTTCTGTGGTTCGTGAGCCTAAGTGCTCATATCAGGGAAAAATCTTTTTGGGGTGAGAGGGTAAATCGTTGGTTGTACCAGGAAAAGTTCTCATTGGGGACTTGGTATTTCCAAAGTACGCAGCCATCGGGAGTGTTGGTTTTTGACTACGCTAAGTGCTAATTCCTAGGATCACCTGGGGGACTTGGGTATTCTGTGGTATGCTATATCCCTAGACAATGGTGGTTGATTTGGATTTTGGGGTCTGTTTCTTTCGAGCGGGAGGCTCAAGTTCGACAAACCTTTTAGGGTTGGGGGTTGATCTAAGGACTCTTTTGAATCTTGCTGGTGAAAATGATCCAATCCCACTAAAGGCTTGACTCCTAAAACTATGGCTTGGGGAACCCTAGGGCGGTGTGAAATCTAAATCCTCAGAGGCGAATGAGGTCATGCCCTCCTTCTAGCATTAGTTTCTATTGACAGGTCTTTGTGACCTAGTCTTCCAACAGAGGTAAGTTGTCACCGGGTACCGGGGTACCAGCCAACTTTGCTTATAAAGGTTATCTAGGGAAATGAGATTCCCCGGGCCTCCAAGCATGTGAGAGTCGGGTCTCAATAGTGCATGGCTCAGTTGAAAGATGTGACTATTTTTTTGAGGGGGATAGCTGGTTATATTAACTCATCTTCTCCGGGGATTCAGGTAAGTGAGGTTTCTTGCAAGGCCATCAGCTCATATTTGATCAGTAGCAAACGAAAGGAGGTCGCTAATCTACTCTAAGTATCAGAGCAAAGGACATAAGGAACACAAAGCATAAAATACTATTAACCCAGAAGCCAGAATGCCAACAACATCATTGATAGAACTCCTCCTCCTTCATTAACATATCTTCTAGCAACCACTGGTGCATGTTACAATGGTGTCTCCAAGGGAGCATTTAACTACTGAAACTTTAAAACTATTGAGCATTGAGCTCTGCAACTAAGAACTGATGAGAATAGATTTCTATTATCTATGGACTACAAAATCATCAATTTCACTGACCCTTGGAATGAGGCTAGACTTATTATTTATACATATCAATTGACCTAAAACTAACCTAACTTATTTTACACTTTTACAATATAATACTATTTCTCGGTGGCCAGTACTACCTGCGCTATGCTACAAAAGACCTTGAGATGGAAAAGGTCTGACATGTCATAATAAGACAAGGAGAGAGGTATGGAAGAATCAGCCTTGAGAAGAGAGCCGAGAAGAGAAAGAAGAAATACAATCCCCTAGGGATCGGGGTTACATGCCTCATAAATAGGAAAGCGGCACCCTGTCTCTGATGTACCAGGTGTAATATTGAAGCAACGCCTTGGGAAGACCATCTATTAGAAAACCTCTTGTCGATCTGACATGCGTTGTTGTGGTTACCTACCTTTTGGAAACCTTTATTAACTACCTTGAAAGTGACAGGTCAGCCTTGGGAGCTGGGACATGGGTCTCTTAAAGAATACAAAAATGTGGGATCCAGAATTTTGGGATCCGGGAACTTATGTTCTAAAAGAATGAATGAATATAAAAATACATCTCCTTACGAGATTCTCCAGGCTCCAGAGAACTTTATTGTTCCTTATGATTTTTCCCAAGCTTCCAACACTTGGCCTATGCTTTCTTCATCTACATCTCTAATGTTGTCCCATCGACTGCGGATAGCCTCCAATGCCTCCTAAACATCTTCGGCCCCGCTCTGGAATTTGTCCACCATCTTGATGGCATCATGTGATCAGATCATTATCTTTGACAATCTAGATAACCTACCCTAGTCAAAATCTCTGGCAGGCGAATACAGGGACTCCATCTGCTCATTGAACTTGTTGAGGACATAGTCCTCTGGGGTACATGTCCCGATGGTGAAGGGATCGACTTGCGATACTCCAACCACGGATGCTTGAAACAAACCCATGGGGTATTGGGTGGCTGTCACTTTCTCTTTTAAGGCCTTAACTAGTTCCTTGCATACCTCACCCTTGAGGACAAGCCTGGAGTACTGGGCCTGGAGGGAATCATATGATTCATCTCCCAAAATTCCTACCTCTGTGGTGACTTATTCACCTATGTTATGGATCTCTTCCAGCCCAACCTTCCATTTTTCATACTTTGCTAAATCTTTCTCCCATATAATAACGGAGCTCTTTGCTTGGCTAAGAAGAACATCAACCCGATAAAGGTTTGAGAGGGATGCTGCCAAAAATTGTCTCCTAGCAGTCACTTGCTCGGTAGCCCACCCATCTACAGCTTGTGCTTTCTTCTTCATAATCCGCAGAGAATCCACATCGCCCTACACAAGTGGCAATCTGGAGGAAGGGGTTCTGAGGTGGACCTCAGACAAAGGCTATGAAAGTTCTGCCAGAAGCACGAGGAGATTGGCATTTGTTTCTCTTTCCTCCTTCAGTTTTTTGCCCTATTTGATGTACCTAGCCTCTATTACTTTGGTGGCTTCTTTCAGTAGATCACACTCACCCTGTTTGTCTCTCCTCCCCAATTCTACTTTTGCTATGTTGTAATCTTCAGGCCTTATGGCCGCTACCTTTGCATCTAGTGGGGGTGTTGCGATAATCACAACTACACTTCCTGCTGGGTTAGTCCAGAGAGTATGGACTGTCCGTGCTTTTTTGGGCTTTTTAGCCTCTGCATTCTTGGCCATCATTTCTGGAAATGAGAGTGTAGCGCCTGAGGTCGTCGCCGGGGTCTTCCTTTTCTTTGATTCAACCAGCCATTGGGGCGGTTGAGGTAGATTTAATGTTAAGATCTATTCATTGGGATTCCTTTTAGAATCCTACGACACGTTCCTGGAGTGGACATTGTCTTCAGGCTCTTTCTCTACCTCTCGTTCCAGTTCCTTTTCTTATTCTCCAGAACCTCCAACATTTTTTGCCATACTGGCATCTTCTATCGTACTATCCAGGACCTTTTCCTTGGTTTCTATATCATCTATATTTTTAGGGATCTTGTCCCTCTTGGTGTCGGCTGACTCTGCATTTTCATTAACTGGGACCTCCATATCTATCTGTTGATGTTTCTCTTGGGCCTTATTGGCCTCATCTGTTGGGATATTCTCCTCCACTAGAATATCTTCTGGAGGTGGGTGAGGTCTCTGGCAAAAATTTAACAAGGCGACCATTGTTAATACCTCACCGAATGTGCTCCAGGGCACTTGATGCCCGTAGTTACCAAAGGCATTTGGAGCATGATGATCAAGGGTACGGTTGATCCCATGGGTCCAGGTTCCCCAATCATTGGTTTCTCATTTGTGGATTGCCTTAGTGTGTTCTCAGTCTCTTGGACCGGTATCCTCTCCTACTCGGGCCCCATTTTATGTACCTCTTCTTGAGCCTCTTGCTCAGATGTACCCTTTTCTACTGAGATTTCCTTTTCTATGGGTGTCTCTTCTTTGTCTTGAGCTACGATCTCCTCCTCCACATGACCCATATCTTGTTGGAGTTCCATGAGTTCCTCCACTAAGAAAGTGTTGTCAAAATCATCATGCGGGGGCAAGGAGTTCAAAATATCTTCCAGTTTGAGAGAGTCCAAACTGTCATCCACCGGGGGCATCTCTGGCATACCAGGACTGGAAGCTGTGCTTGGGGCAGGGGGCACCTCCTTCTTCTTCTTCTTTCTTACTAACAGAGCCCCGGTGTCCAGAATACTAGTAGACTATGCCTCAGTGAAATTTTGTCTTCTCATCATGGCTGCCAACGATATGGATCCCGTCAGGCAAGCAAATGCCATTGGAGCTACAAGGAGGCCGAAGGATACCTGCATACTTAGTTGCTGCCTGGTTAGCTTTGCCGACTCCATTTGTTGATGTATTTGAGCCATCAGAAGGGTAGGAACTTTTGGAGACACTTTGGGGACCAGGATGCCCTCCTTCTCTTTTCCTTTGCTTGTACTTGGTTTAGTGTTCATGGTAGATGAAGAAGGTCAGGCGCCGGATAAAGAGGGAGTAACCTGTTTGATCATTGGCTTCTTCCGAGCACTCTTTAGACATGCCCGGGCGAAATATTGGTGACTTGTCTCTATAATGGGGTGACATAACCCTTCAATTTTTAGGTCCTCAGGGGTGGCCCAATCCACCGGAGGAAGATCTAGCTTGTCCAGTCCCTGTTCTTTATATGTTAGATTTTCTAGCGGCCCATCGTCTTTAAAGCCTTTCGGGAAAGTCTGAAGGTTGAGTGCTTTCATCAGCCCTTTGCTCATGTATGAATGTTGTCAGGCCTGGAGATCAAAATTGTCTTGGTAGCCACCTAGATGTCCTTGGTGGCTACAATCATCATATTCTTGATTGACTAATACATCTATATATACAAGATTTTGACCTAATTAGGTTTCACACTTTTCTTGAATAACTCTAAGATCAAAGGTTTACAAATTGACCTTGATCTCCTAGTTTGCATGAATACAATCAGTTAAACTAATTAAATCCATCATTTACGCTTTTCTTGATCCATAAGAAATAGTTGTCCAACTAATCAAGAAGCTATTTTAAAGACTAAAGTGGTTTAGCTGACGTGTAGTTTGAGATCCCATTTTTTTCGGTGAAATATTGTCTCTCAGTGTAGACTTGTGCTCTGTGATGTCTTTGTAAACTGGTGCTCAGTGATGTCTCTATAGATTGATGCTTGGTGATGTCTATGTAGACTGATGCTTGGTGATGTCTTTGTAGACTGAAGCTCGGTGATGTCTCTGCTCAGTGTTCAAATCATTTCGGTGACCACTGCGCTCGGTGAATATTATTGCTCAGTGAGTGTTGTCACTCGGTGATCATGACCTACCAAAGCTGTTTGTTTGTATACTAATGATAAATTTTGATCCTTCTAGGATTATCAATCTCTCCCTTTGGCATTAGTATAAAAAATTGACATGTACAGTATATACACCAAGTATGTTATACTTTTACAATGACTCCCCCTATGTGCATGCCTTGGTATGTAGATACAATGTATGTACATGTTTCCCTCTTTTTTGAAA
Source organism: Thuja plicata (assembly GCA_018584345.1). Lineage (NCBI taxonomy): Eukaryota > Viridiplantae > Streptophyta > Pinopsida > Cupressales > Cupressaceae > Thuja > Thuja plicata. The sequence continues at coordinate 2,830,296 of MU228368.1, read as the reverse complement.
GTAATGACAAAGATGTATAACTTACAACTTGTCAATAATGTGCTTATGAGATTACTTGATGTCTTCCATCAACTTTTCTCATTTCTCCTTCAAGTGCTCTAGAGTCATGTGCTCCAATGTGAGTTGAGCATGCATGTCATAGATGCTTTCAGCTACTGACATCTATGGGGTGGAAATTAGAGTCTTTTTCGTAGTCATATGTGTTATTAGAAATGTGAGATTTAGTAGTAACATGGCTTGTAGCTCGGTTACTTCATCTCTGATTTTTATTTCTTCCTTTTGTATTTCAAGTCTTAACCATTTAGATTCAACTAGCTTTTCATAATGCAATTGGAATGCAGCTAGCTCGGTTGAAAGATTTTGTGCACTAGCTTATAGACCTTCAGTCAAATTAGCTATATGTGTATCTTTCTCAGTAGTAAAGTTCTTAATAGTGCAAAACTTTTGAACTAATGTAATTAATTCTATAATAACAGGTTCTAATTGTATAATGAAACCTAACCTGTTGGGATCACGCTCAGACATGCAAACGTTAGAAATAAATATTAAATAACAACTTTATGCATATCTAAAGTATACTACTAAAAATAAGAAGACTTTCATTACAACCTCTGATGAGCTGAACAAGGGCACCCAAGACCTTGTTGATTTTCTCTTAGAGAGGTGCGTGGGTGTGCTCTCCCAACACAATATCTAAATCCCACTATTTGATCTAAAAATGCAACTAAGAGAGTGAAAGACTCAAGAGCAAGTATGAGGAACTTGTCTCAAGTATTTACAAATGATTGAAATGAAAATGCAAGTTACACTAAGATGTTATGCAAGATCACATGAAAACTAGAAACTAGATTCATTCCATTATCCTAGCATATGATTTCTATATTATGAACTAAAGCATGAAAGCATGAAAATGAACTAAGAATTCTAGAATTATTTTAGCATGATAACAATGCATAAAATGAAGATGCTTTGCTCTTGAGAAAGGCCTCTATTTATAGATTTTTTGGAGGAGAGAGAGGGCTTGGATGAGGTGGAGCTCATGTGGCATCCACATAGGTGCCACATGAGGG
>MU228368.1:2790065-2800585 GCA_018584345.1 Thuja plicata | reverse complement strand
CAGTTTCTTCATTCTCATTATGACTAGAGATGTGTGAGGATTTCTTACTGTGGATTGAAGCTTTGAAGGCTGTTTCATTCTTAGGTTCAGTCTTCAATCTTGATATCTCAAATGCAGAGATTTTGCTAATCAAAGTCTATCTCTTGAAGTTTTGTGAGAATTGCATAGTTTCCTCTAGAATGTTGATCTTGTTTTCATAGTCTAGTGTTAAAGTAGTTAACAACTTATCCATTATATCTTCTTCTGATATTTCACCACCATTGTTCCTGATTCCGGATACTGCTTCATTTATTCTTTGATTGTAAGCTCTAATGTTTTCTTCTAGTAACATCTCAAGACTATTGTATTTCTTCTTCCATGTCTTTCTGTGTGCATTCTTAGCTTGAACATCTCCTTCAAACATGTCTTATAAATACTTCCATATGGTATATGCTTTGTTGATCTTCTTGATTTCAGAAAATTCACTGTCAGATAAGGCACTGATTAGGGCTTCTTTGGAAATTGTATTATTGGTAAATCTTTCCTTTTGTCTATTAGTAGCATCATCCTTTGCAAGGTCTTTCAGAGATGGAATTACAACTTCTTGTGTAGCAATCTCAAAGATCTCAAAGCCAACACATTGTAGATGTGTTATCATTTTGTTCTTCCAATCTAGATAGTTCTCTCCATCGAACTTAGGACTCTCTTTTCTGAAGTATGCCATCTGATCTAACTTAAGCTGTTAGGCTTTCTATCCAAGGCACTTGGCTCTGATACCAATTGTTAGAATACTTTAGGGATAATTGAGAGGGGGGGTGAATCAGTTATCAACAACTTTATATTTTTCTTATACTTATTAATCTTGATTGATACAAAGTAAATGCACATTCAGATAACACATTGCACAACACATCAATTTGGTTATGGGGAAACCAAATGGTAAAAACCCCGGTGGGAATTAGTACCCACAAACAACTATATTGTTTATAGTGATCCCTGTTAAAAGATCTTCCAACCCTGTTAGGAGTTGTTCATTACATGCAGTAGTATAGTGACCTGGTTAAGGGTCGGACCCTGTTAGGAGTCTTTTACAATAACCCTATTAGGGGTGGTGGACACACTTTCCAAGGACTCACTGTCCAAGTGGTGAAGGCTACAACCTTCTGGTTATTTGATACACATTGTATCAACAAGGTGAACTGTTGTTTGTGACACTGCTTGTATGATCAGTTCCTTTTGTGCACTGATGCTTTAACCTCTTGTAAATCACTACAACAATATTATCTGTATTCTGAAAGCTTCAACTTCAATATCTATATTATCAACATATGATAAATATAGCTCTGTTGTTTTAACACTCTGCTCTGCTTTTCTTATCGCTGGCTTTTGCAACTCTTCTTATCACAAATGACCTTCTATAAGTATATACACCAAGTATGAGATCATGGGACCTATAGGACAACTCTTCTTAACATCCTTGTCAACTCTACTAAGCGCGCAAGCATAATTATAACCGTGCAAGTATAAACTGAATAGACACGTCGCTTCACTAAGTCGGCTTCACCAATTTAATCATAACTTTGCAATCTTCTTGAAATACGTTTGGCACCTTTAGATCAATATCAAAAAATCATAACTCATCATGAATATACACACACATATCCTGAAGAAAGATGCAACTCAATAAACATGTTACATACATCGGCCTTAAACCATTATTCCTCCAGAACTGTAACCATCACTAACAGAATTACTTATCTTTACTAAAACATCATATCTGGGTCTGTGTGTATGAACATAGCATAATAAACATGTCAATAACATGTATCTATCCATGCAAGTCTTCATGTCATCATATGGATAAGTACATACAGAAGTGCTGCTGTGTATTATATGTTGTCATCAATGACAAACATACAATCAATCAATTGTTCAGAATCAAATCTCCAACAGCCATGACTTTTCTTTCAGCTAATAACTCTTTTATTTTGTTTCTTGCTTCTTTGTATTTCTCAAAGGAAATATGTATTTTTACTTCTGATTCTCAATATTTTTATCAATCTTATACCTTTCCATTGTATGATCTTCTCTCTCAAGTGATTTAAACTTTTTTAAATAAGAGATCTAGCTCTGAAACCAATTTTTGGAATAATGGAAAGGTGTGTACTGAGAGGGGAGGGGTGAATCAGTACGCTTAAAACTTTTATCAATTAACCTTTAGTGCTTATTACTTGTATAACTGACCAATATAGCTTTTCTACTTCATGCATGAAATATCATAGTATAAATGTAAATGCATGTAAACAAACATTGAAACATTCATGAAACTCATTAACTCATGACACAAGTATTTGATAATGCAGAAACCCTTGTTAGAAGATAAAAACTGTCGTGGGGATGAAACCCACAAAGCTTCACTATCTTTAGAATGGAAGGTGTGTGTTAGGGCTACAATTTGTGATCACTTCTGTTGATCTTACCCTGTTAGGAGTAACATGCTAGACTTGTTAAGTCTACTTGGTTAAGAGATTTTAGCAACACAATGTATGTGTGCACTCAGTTAAGAGATTTGCATAAAGACTGTTAAGTATACCTTCTTAAAGGATTTTACTGCTTGCTACAATTGTTAGAGAGTAAAAAAATATGTATGACTTGATAAATTACAATCTTGAATTGCTGATTATAGATTCATTAAGTTCACAAAGTGTATATCATCTATTGTGATGGATAATACCTTTGTTATGCTTGGTAGCCTTGAATGTGGTTATTCATAACTGAATTATTTTTTATCTATCCTTTTGCATGAAATCCTCTGTCTGATCCATAGATGTCCTCGACAACTACTAGCATCATGTACTTGATGGACTAATACATCTATATATACAATATTTTGACCTAATTAGGTTTCACACTTTTCTTGAATAACTCTAAGATCAAAGGTTTACAACTTGACCTTAATCTTCTAGTTTGCATGAAAATAATCATTTAAACTAATTAAATCCATCATTTACACTTTTCTTGATCCATAAGAAATGGTTGTCCAGCTAAGCAAGAAGCTATTTTAAAAACTAAAGTGCTTTAGCTGACATGTAGTTTGAGATTTGCTTTTTCTAGTGAAATGTTGTCTCTCAGTGTAGATGGGTGCTCGGTGATGTCTCTGTATACTGTGCTTGGTGATGTCTCTATAGACTAATGCTCAATGATGTCTTTGTAGACTGATGCTCGGTGATGTCTCTATAGACTGATGCTCGGTGATGTATCTGCTCGTTGTTCAAAACATTTTGGTGACCACTACACTCAGTGAATGTTGTTTCTCGGTGAGTGTTGTCGCTTGGTGATCATGACCGACCAAAACTGTCTGTTTGTATACTAATGAAAACTTTTGATCCTTCTAGGATTATCATATGGATGCATTGATTATATGATTTACTATGCACATGCTTTAAGTTTTTCTTATGCAATAAATGAATACAATCTACTATGCACAAAATATTTGAGTAAATGCATGTGTTAGTTATAAAAAAGTTAGTGTGAAGTTATCTCTGGAATGGTTTGATAGAGTGGAATGATAGATATGATGGGTGGCCCAAGTCATTGCCAAGTTTTCCAATTTTGTTCATCATTGTACCTGATTATAAAAATGGAAGAGAATCCAATACACCCAGATATTTCTCATCTAGATACCGCTATGATCTCTTGATAACCAGAAGGAGTAGAGAGATTGAACATAAAGAGAACCAAATGCACCCATATATTGACCATCTAGATACTCCTATGTTCTATGATTTTGAAAATAAAGAGAACCAAATGTGCCCATATATTGACCATCTGGATATCGCTATGATCTCTAATTTTGAAAAGAAAGAGAACCAAATGCACCCATATATTGACCATTTGTATACCACTATGATATCTGATTTTGAAAAGAAAGAGATTTAAATGCACCCAAATATTGACCATCTGGATACCGCTATGATCTCTGAACAATCTAAAGTCAAAGAAAAAAAACTAAGATAGAAATCCAATGCACCTAGATACAAACTATCTGGATACCGCTATGATTCTATTAGTAGCAAGCAGCAAATAACATAAAAGGATTGTGCAATTATCTTATAGGGTTAAGCTCAGATCGTGGAACTGTGCGACTGTCAGATAAGTGACAATGCCTATCATACTTATCCTAAATCATCATTTCCCAAGAATCAAAACAAAACATTCCACAAACATCAATCAAAGAAAATAAGATCATGATCCATCATAGCTACTCTCATCACTTGATGGTATCCTAGAGTAGTGTAAGAAAATAACCGCGAAAGATAGAATGACATTCGACTGACATGACTGACCTAGTCAACAGTTTATTGGTCCTTTATTTGCTTGATTCTTTGATGCTTCATTGTGTCTGGTTTCAAGAATGGATGACTCATATAAGACTGATCTGTCTAGTTTCGAGCATATCTGTCACTGTGTAAGACTATTAATTTGTTTGATTTGAATATTGATTGATTGATTTGGTTTGATTCATTTAGAATACAGATTGTTTTTGCTGATGAAGTTGAGTCATATGAGTCCATTTCTGATTTGTGAAACTCATGATTTTGACCTTGATTGATTGGCTTGAATTTGATCACCATTCTCTTGTTGATAGATTGAATAGCTGATAAAGCTGAGTCATATGAGTCTAATGTTGAATTGTGAAGCTTGTGAATTTGACATTTATTGATTGGCTTGATTGCCATTCATTTTGTTGATAACTGAGGTGGTTTTATTGCTTTGAGATTTTACAATTTTTTATTTTTTTTATGAAGATTGATTTTTTCAGGACATTTTGCTCTTTTTAGGATTTTTTGATGACTTTAGAATTGCCCCCTAGGCTGGTGGACCAGTACAAACCATGGAAAAGTGTTGATACTCAAAGGGGATTATGCTTCTGAAAGTAAGCTTGGGTATCCAGTCTTGCATGTAGGGAGTACAAGCTTTGATCTTTGGAGTTCATTGATGGTGAAGTAGGATTTGAACACTTGGCACCTGTTTGCCAGGTTTTCACCAAGGTACATACTCAATAGCTCCTATTTTCTAGGTTTTCACTGAGAGATTGATTATGTTTCTCTTTACTTTTCTCTTTTTTTTTTTGTCGCCAAGGCGCCTGTTTGCCAGGTTTTCACTGAGGTAACCTTCTGTATATTTTGATTTTTTTGTATTTTCTGGATATGTAGATAATTACCTTAACCTTGAGACCTCAAGCATAGAAACTCTTGAGGTGTATGATGTTTATGTATCCTAGGATTTGATCTCCTTCTGGTGTTTCCAGTTGGTATGCCCCACTATTGCAAGATGTGACAATGACATAGGGTCCTAGCCAGTTAGGCTTGAATTTTCCTAGTTTTACCCTTCTGCTTGGTTCTTTTGATTTTCCATAAGTACAAGATCTCCTACCTCAAAGGTTCATGGTCTTACCTTCTTGTGATAGTTCCTTCTAAGGTGATTCTCATAGCCTTATAAGTGGTTGAGTGCATTTTTTCATCTCTCATCCAACGATTCTAGTTCACCAAGCCTTGATAATCTGTAGTCTTTATTTGAAATGATGTTTTTAAATGAGATTCTCAGGGATGGGATTTCAACTTTGATGGGTAGGACCACCTCTGATCCATATACAAGTGAGAAAGTAGTGGCTCCTGTGGGTGTTCTCACACTAGTTTTTTATTCCCATAGTGCGAGCTTGAGCTATAAATGTTAGAATAGTCCCAAAGGATAACTGAGAGGGGGGGTGAATCAGTTATCAATAACTTTACTTCTTTTTACTTCTTTATCTTTAGAATACAATAAAGTAAATACACATTCAGATAACATAGTACACAACACACAATTTGATTATGAGGAAACCAAATGGTAAAAACCCTAGTGGGAATTAGCACCCACAATGAACTATACTTGTTTATAGTAATCCCTGTTAGAAGATCTTGCAACCCTGTTAGGAGTTGTTATTTACAAATCAATAAGTATAGTGACCTGGTTAAGGGTTTGACTCTGTTAGGAGTCTTTTACAAATAACCCTATTAGGGGTGGTGGACTCACTGTCCAAAAGCTCACTGCTTCAATGGTGAAGGCTACAACCTTCTGTAGAATAGATATGCACTATATCTAATGATGAACTGTAGAGTAGACCTTCTATCTTGATCAGTTCCAATGTGTTGTAATCTTCTACTTCTTCTTCACATAGACTCTTGATGAATGAACCACAACTGATATTCTGCTCTATAGATTTTTTGTCTCTTTTTGTATCATTCACACTTAGTGTATCACAAATAACTTGCTATAAGTATCTTCCTCAAAGTATGAGATCATGGGACCTGTAATACAACCCTTCAAAACATCCTTGTCAACTTTACTAAGCACACAAACAATGTTAAGTCCGCGCAACACAAACTGAATAGATGTGATGCTTCACTAAGTCGGCCTCACTAAATTAACTCTAACTTTGTAATCTTCTTGAAACATGTTAGGCGCCTTTAGATAACAATATTCAACTCATAAATAACCATGAATATACACACACATATCCTGAAGATAGGTGCAACTCAAGAAAAACATTACATACGTCAGCTCTGAATAGATACTCTTCCAGAACTGTAAGTGCCAATAACCTAATTACACAACTTGACTCAAACATCATATCTGGATCTGTGTGTATGAATATAACATACTAAACATGTCTACAACATGTATCTAACCATGCAAGGCTTGATATCATCATTCTTGTAAGTACATACATAATCACTACTATGTATTATATGTTATCATCAATGACAAACATACAAAAAAAATCAATCAACTGCACAGAAACAAATCTCCAACAATCTCCCCCTTTGACATTGATGGAAACAAATGATATTAAAAACATCCTCTGTTTATGGTGTTCTCTTTCTTATACAATCTTCTCAATATCCTCATCAAGGATTCCTCTACACTACTTTAGTTCTTCTGACTATTTTTATAGTCCCCTAGAGTACATGCTCCCCCTTACTATATACTCCTCCTTTGACATCAATGGCAAAGGGTGCCATAAACTGTTAAGCATAGGTACTACTCCAAAAGTAGAGTATTCAACCATTCATCAGTCACTAAGGATTGATGTCCTTGTTGCTTTGTCTAATCAGACTCAAGAGAGGGAATTACTTCCAACTTCTCCCTGAGATACTCAAAAGTATCTTTTGATAAAGGCTTTGTGAAAATATCTGCCAACTGTTCTTTGGTACTCACATAGTCCAATTTCACTTCTTTGTCTGCAAGATTTTCTCTTATAAAATGGTACTTGATCTCTATGTGTTTTGTCTTTGCGTGCATCACAGGGTTCTTAGACATGTTAATAGTGCTAGTGTTATCACAGTGAATCACAATAGGATAATCAACCTGAATGCCAAAGTATTTAACCATCTTCTTGATCCAAACCATGGTTGAACAATTCATTGCTGCTGCAACATATTCAGCTTCTGCTGTGGACTAAGAAATACAGTTCTTCTTCTTTTGTATCCAAGAAACCAACCTATCTCCAAGAAATACTGCTCCTCCTGAAGTACTCTTCCTATCATCAATACATCCTTCCCAATCTACATCTGTATACACATGAAGTTGTACATTATTTGATTTAGGATACCATAAACCATAGTCTATAGGTCCCTTTAGATATCTAAATATCCTCTTGATTGCCATTAGGTGATTCTACTTGGGTTCAGCTGCAAATCTTCCAACAATGCCAACTGCATTAGATATGTCAGGTCTAGATTGAGTTAGATAAATGAGTTTTCCAATCATAGATTTGTAAAATGTCTTATCAACTGATGTGGAATCATCATCTTTTGAAATCCTACTTCCTGTTATCATAGGGGTGCATACTGGCTTACATTCTTCCATCTTGAAGGTCTTCAATATTTCTTTCACATGTTTTGACTGATTAATGAATATACCTTTATCTATATGTTTTACATTTAGTCCCAAAAAGTATTTTATAGGACCAATCATGCTCATTTAAAATTCATTATGCATTTCTTTTGCAAATGTTGTACTAAGCTTGTCATTACCTCCAAAGATAATGTCATCAACAAATATGGCAACTAGTAGTAAACCATCAGGTGTCTCTCTTGTGAATAGGTTACAATCTACTGCACCTTTCTTGAATCCAATCTTGGTAAGATAACCATCAAGTCTCTCATACCAAGCTCTTGGGGCCTTTTTAAGACCATAGAGTGCTTTCTTCAATCTGCATACCATGTCTAGCTTATCTAAAAGATTAAATCCTTTAGGCTATTCTATGTAGACTTCTTCCTTCAAGTCACCATTCAGAAAAGCTTATTTTACATCAATTTGATAAACTTTAAAGTCTTTGAATGTTGCATAGGCCAAGAAAAATTTAATGCATTCCAGTCTGCTCACAGGGGCAAATGTATCAATGTAGTCTATTCCTTCTCTCTACACATATCCTTTACATACCAATATTTCTTTGTTTCTTACTATTGTACCATCTTCATTCATCTTGTTTCTGAATACCTACTTTGTTCCAATCACATTTTTGTCACTTGGTCTAGGGACCAATTCCCATATATCATTTTTCATTATATGATCTAATTCTTCTTTCATTGCATTCTTCCAATTAGAATCATTACAAGCATCTTCAACACTTAAGGGTTCAATCTGTGAAAGTAAACATACCTCTTCATCCATTGATAGACTTTTAGCTTTTGATCTGGTCAAAACACTGCTGCTCTAATCTCCAATGATATCATCTTTAGAGTGGTATCTTGATGTGATTTTAGGAACCTTAGGTGTTACTTCTTCTTCTATAATATGTGATTCTTCTCTGCTTGATTCAGGGTCATTGCATGAGACATCAATACAATCAAACATTTCTTCAATAATAGTATCTTTGCTTCTAGGCCTGCGTTCATCTTCAATCATAGGTGCATATTCATAGTACCTCTCTTGAACCATAAACTTTTCATCAATTTTTACATGAGTACTTTCAATTATCTTTTTCAATCTCAAATTGAAACTTCTATATGCTTTTCTTTTTGTAGAGTAACCAAGGAAAATACCTTCATGACTCCTGGCATCAAACTTACCAACACCATCATCTCTCTTGATGTAGCACTTGCTGCCAAAGATTCTGAAATACTTTACTATAGGTACATTACCAAACCAAAGTTCATAGGGTGTCTTATATGCACCTGGCCTCAATTGAGTTCTGTTGATAGTATAGACTATTGTATTCACTACATCTCTCCACTATGTGTGTGCAACTTTTCCTTCAATCATCATAGTGCGCGTTGTATCAAGTATAATCTTGTTCCTACTTTCTACAATCTCATTCTGTTGAGGGGTTCTAGGAGCACTTAACTATCTTTTTATTCCATGTTCTTCACAGTAATCATAAAACTGATCAAATGTGAATTCTCCTCCTCTATCTGATCTCAGACATTTTATTTTTAGTCTAGATTCATTCTCAACCTTAGCTTTGAATATTTTGAACTTCTCAAAGGCTTCAGATTTTTCCTTTAAGAACGCAACCCACATCATCCTTGAAAAATCATCAAAAAACAAAATGAAATACCTTTCTCCACAGTATGATCTTGTTTGGGTAGGAGCACATAAATCTATATGCACTAGGTCCAATTTGTTTTTGGCTAAGTTCTGCTTTCTTCTGAAGGAACTTCTTATATGCTTTCCCATAACACATTCCCTGCACATCGTGTCAACTGGTCTTGCAATAATTGGAAGGTCTCTGACTGCCTTGGCATTACTTATCTTTATTATGTTATCAAAATTGATATGACATATTCTTTTGTGCCATAACCAACTCCAAATGATAACCTTTGATAAGTATTTGTCCAACACTTAACAAATTATGATGTAATCCATCAACATACAAAACATCATCTGTCTTGTTCTTTCCATCCAAGGTGATAGAACCTCTGCCTATGATAGGTTTAGGAGTGTTATCTCCAAATCTAACCATACCACCTTTGTATTTGTCTAAATGAACAAATCTGTTTTTGTCACCTATCATATGATGAGAGCATCCACTGTCAATGATCCAATCAGTTTTGATGTCTACTTTGGAAATTAGGGCTAACTCTTGTTCCTCTTTTTCATTTGCAATGTCCATTTCCTCGAGCAACTTTTCCATGTCTCTAAGGACAATGAATCCAATTTAATCTTCTCTTGAATCTTCATTAGTTACACCTTCTTCAACATGGTAACATTCCTTCTTAGATTTAGGTTTGTAATCAGATCTAAACTTTTTGACTCTTGTGGGACACTTAGATGCAAAGTGATCAATCTTTTTGCATGAAAAATATTTGAATGGAAGTTGTCCTTCATATTTTCCTTTTCCTTTCTTTTCTCCTTTAGTAATCATAGAAATGATATCTTCTAGTTCTTCATCAACTTCTTCTTTCTCATTATGGATAGAGATGTGTAAGGATTTCTTACCATGGACTGAGGCTTTGAAAGTTGTTTCACTTTTAGGTTCAGTCTTCAATCTTGAT
>MU228368.1:2768199-2790015 GCA_018584345.1 Thuja plicata | reverse complement strand
ACTTTTAGGTTCAGTCTTCAATCTTGATATCTCAAATGCAGAGATTTTGCTGATCAAAGTCTCTCTCTTGAAGTCTTGTGAGAATTGCATGGTTTCCTCTAGAATAATTATCTTGTTTTCATAGTCTAATGTTAATTTAGTTAACAGCTTGTCCATTATATTTTCTTCTGATATTTCTCCACCATTATTTCTGATTCCAGAGACTGCTTCATTAATCCTTTGATTGTAAGCTCTAATGTTCTCTTTAGGTAACATCTCAAGACTGTTGTATTTATTTTTCCATGTCTTCTTGTGCGCATTATTTGCTTGAATATCTCCTTCAAACATGTCTTCTAAATACTTCCATATGGTGTATGCTCTGTCAATTTTCTTGATCTCAGAAAATTCATTGTCGGATAGGGCGCTGATTAGGGCTTCTTTAGCTTACATTATTGGTAAATGTTTCTTTTTGTCTATTAGTAGCATCATCCTTTGCAAGGTCTTTTAAAGATGGAATAACAACTTCTTGTGTAGCTATCTCAAAGATCTCAAAGCCAACACACTGTAGATGTGTTATAATTTTCTTTTTCCAATCCAGATAATTTTCTCCATCGAACTTAGGGCTCTCTTTTTTGAAGTAAGACATCTGATCTTCCTTAAGTTGTTAGGCTTCTTCTCCAAGGTACTTGGCTCTGATACCAATTTTTAGAATAGTTTTAAAGGATAACTGAGAAGGGGGGTGAATCAGTTATCAATAAATTTACTTCTTTATCTTCATAATACAATAAAGTAAATGCACATTCAGATAACATAGTACACAACACACAATTTGATTATGGGGAAACCAAATGGTAAAAACCCCGGTGGGAATTAGCACCCACAATGAACTATACTTGTTTATAGTAATCCCTGTTAGAAGATCTTGCAACCCTGTTAGGATTTATTCTTTACAAATCAATAAGTATAGTGACCTGGTTAAGGGTCTGACCCTGTTAGGAGTCTTTTACAAATAACCTTGTTAGGGGTGGTGTACTCACTGTCCAAAAGCTCACTGCTTTAATGGTGAAGGCTACAACATTTTTTAGAATAGATATGCATTGTATCTAATGATGAACTATAGAGTAGACCTATTGTCTTGATCAGTTCCAATGTATTGTAATCTTCTACTTCTTCTTCATATAGACTCTTGATGAATGAACGACAACTGATATTCTACTCTGTACATTTTCTCTCTCTTTTCGTATCATTCACACTTAGTGTATCACAAATGACTTTCTATAAGTATCTTCCTTAAAGTATGAGATCATGGGACCTATAATACAACTCTTCATAACATCCTTGTCAGCTTTACTAAGCACACAAACAATATTAAGTCTACGCAACACAAACTGAATAGACGTGACGCTTCACTAAGTCAACCTCACTAAATTAACTCTAACTTTGTAATCTTGTTGAAACACGTTAGGTGCCTTTAGATAACAATCATAAAATCATAACTAATCATGAATATACACATGCATATCTTGAAGATAGGTGAAACTCAAGAAACACATTACATATGTTGGCTCTAAACAGATACTCTTCCAGAACTGTAACTACCAATAACAGAATTACACAACTTGACTCAAACATCATATCTGGAACTGCGTGTATGAACATAACATACTAAACATGTATACAACATGTATCTAACCATGCAAGGCTTGATATCATCATTTTGATAAGTACATAGAGAATCACTACTATGTATTATATGTTGTCATCAATGACAAGCATACAATTAATCAATTGCACAGAAACAAATCTCCAACAATAAATGCCAGTCACTCCCTGATTCATTGGTTGTTTTCTTTAAGATCTTCAAGATAGTTTTGTTTGTGGATTCTTCTTGACCATTCCCTTGGCGATAGTAGAACAAAGAGAAACCTTGTTTAATGCGAAACTTCTCGCAAAGATCTTCAACATCTTGATTTTGAAAACTTGTACGGTGGTCTGAGTATGGTTTGAGGAACTCCATACCGAAAGATGATGTTGTTTAGTATAAACATGGAGATGTGCTTACCAGAGATGTAGGTGAGAGAAATGGCTTCCACCCATTTAGTAAAGTACTCCATTGCTATAATTATATGCTTGTGTCCTTTTGACAAGGTTGATGTAATCTTACCCACTAGGTCAAAACCCCATTAAGAAAATGACCATGGTGAAGTGATGGGATTGAGTTCTTGGGCTGGCGCATGGATGAGATCTCCGTGAATCTGGCATTTTATACACCTTTGCACATATTTTTTGGCATATATCTCTATTGTGGGTGAGTAGTATCCCATTCTGATGATCTTCTTTTCTAAGCTATTTCCACCTACGTGGGCTTCACAAACTCCTTCATGTACCTCATACAAGTCTCTCTGGGATTCTTTGGAAGTGAGACATTGTAAAAGCATTCCATCTAGACTTCTTCAATATAGAGTACTAGCGAGAAGGGTGTACCTAGAGGCTTGGCGGATGAGGGACTTCTTTTGGTTCCTAGAAAAGTCATGTGGTAGAACACTATTTTGGAGGTAGTTGTACATGTCATGGTACCATGGGGATTCAGGACCAACAAGGATACACACTGACTCTGTGATAGGATCTTGATGTGTCGGTATGATGAGTTTCTCTACCAAAAACTGGAATCTAGTCTCATTGCTTGGCATGTTGATCAAGGATGCTAAGGTATCCATCACATCTGCTGCTTTGTTTTGAACTCTTGGTACTTGCTCGAGTATAATGAAATGGAATGAAGCTCACATCCTGTCCATCTGTTCTCTACATGGGATCAACTTTTCATCTTTTTTCATGTAGTCATTGTTTACTTGGCTAATGACCAATTGTGAATCACCATAGACTTTGAGGTTCTTGATCCTCCATTATATAGTTGTCTTCACTCTGATAACTAGTGCTTCATACTCAACTATATTGTCCATGAATCAAAAGTTGAGTCGAAAAGACTTAGGGATCACATCATTATTTGGAGTAATGAGTACTATCTCGGCTCCTTCACCATGGTTAGTGCATGATCCATCAAAGAATAGTTTCCAAATCTCTATTGTTGGTTGTATTGTGAGAATGGACTCATCTAGAAAGTCGAACACTATAGGATGATGATCCTATATGGGTGCCTATGCTAGTTGGTTCACAATTACTTGCCCTTTGATCGCTTTTTTTTTCATGTACTCTAAATTAAATTCACTTAAGATCATCACCGATTTAGCGAGTCATCCGGTGAGTGCTTCTTTTCTCAATAAATACTTCAAGGGATCAGTGTGTGTTATCAGTCTGGTTTGATGGATCAACATGTAATCTCTCAGCTTCTAAGAAGTAAAGACTACTATGAGGCATGATTTTTCAATTGGTGAGTAGTTGAGCTCATAGCCTACCAAAGTTATGTTGAGGTAGTAGACAACTCTTTCCTTGCCTTGGTCATATGTTGTGTCAAGAGCACTGCTAGTGCTGACTTAGTTGCCAATATGTACAAAAATAGTGGTCTATCTTGAATGGGTGATAGAAAAATGGGATACTTCAATAGATAATCCTTAAATATTTGGAATGCTTGCTCGCATTGTTCTGTCCATATGAAGGTTAAATCCTTGTGTAGTATATGTTGGAATGGATGGCACTTGTCTACTAATTGGGTGATGAAATGCCTTATGGATTGAATCCTACCTTGTAAACCCCTTAGTTTGCTTAGATTGGTCATGGGTGGCATGTCAAGGATAGCCTTGACCTTTTCTGGGTCTACCTCGATGCCTCGATGTGACACAATGAATCCCAAAATCTTTCCTATGGTAAGCCTGAATGCACACTTTTTTGGATTTAGTCAGACATTGTATTCTTGCATTTGATAAAATATGGGTCCCAACACTTGTAGGTGATTATCTCTGAGCATTGACTTGGCTAGTATGTCATCAACATAGTCTTCTATCATTTTGTGAATGAGATCATGGAAGATCATGGTCATATCCCTTTGATATGTTACTCCTGCATTTTTAAGGCTAAATGGTATTACATTCCAGTAGTAGGTGCCCCAAGCACATGTAAATGCAGTCTTGTGTTGGTATTTTGGTGCAATCCTTATTTGGTTATATCCTAAGAAGTTGTCCATGAGTGATAGCATTTGGTGTCCTATTGTGAGATACTACATGTCAATATTTGGTAATGGAAATTCATGTCCTTGGGACCAGCTTTGTTTAGATCTTTGAAATCTTTACAAATGTAGATCTGACCATTATGCTTGGTTACTGGTACCATATTAGATATCCAATCTGCATATGGGATTGGTCGTATGAATCCAGCATCTAGTAGTTTCTTCAGCTCTGCCTTAACAAGTAATGTGACATGCAGGTGCATCTTTCTCAAAATTTTCTTGGTAGGTTTTGCATTTGGTAACAATGGTAGATGATGTAACACTAGCTTCGGATCTAGGCCCGACATGTTAGAGTAGGACCATGCAAAGTTGACTTGCCTTTCTTTGAAGAAGATAATGAACCGCTCTTGTCCTTCTGATGTAAGTGATTTTGCCAAATAGATATTCTTGGGATTCTTTTCATCACCTAGGTTGACTTCTTCTATTTTTTCAACTAGTAATGCTAACATTTCCTCTGTTATGAAGGGTTGATTATATAGAATATGGAAATGTTATGAACGGTTGAGATCAATCCTAGAGATTAGAGGATGCACAGTTCATATCAAAGGGAACTGGAGAGGTCATCAGTAAACTCTGCCTCCTCAACTTGGAGAGAGGAGATAAAGTTTGGTTAACTGAATAGTTGATTATGAGTTACCTTTTGAAATGAAGAGGTAATTTGGAGTTACCTTTTTGAACTAAAGAGGTAGGTGGAGTAATTCACGCAATCAAAGATCTAATCAAGAGTTCTCTTTTTTGAACTAAAGAAAGGTTTTAATTGAATATTTAATTTGTTTTTGTAATTAAAGTATTCAACATGTGAGATAATTGAATTCTTTTTGGTTTAGAATTGAATTATTGAATGAAATTAAATTAATTTAACTTATTAATTTAATTAGAAGAATTAATTAATAAGTTTAAATATTTAACTTTAAACATTAGTAAATTGAATTTAATTAATCAATTAAGGTTAATTAATTTTAACTAAAACTAATTATTTAATTAATTTTGGAGATTTGATTAGATGATTTGGGGAATGAAATTAGAAGAAAATAGATGATTAATTAATGATTAAAAAAACTATTAATTAATAGATGAAATTTGTGTTTGTAATGTAAGGTCGCAAGTGTTAGTAATAACTGAGAGGGGGGGGTGAATCAGTGGCCTCAAAAATTTATCCTTTAAACTTTAATCCACCAATTATTACACCTCAGATTATTAAGTCCCTACAAGATGTATGCCTTGAAATACTTGAAATAATTAACTTTCTGTCGGTTTACCTTGTCTTTCCTTATTCTCCTTGATTACCGATAAGCAGCAAAACTCATTTACCGATACTCAGTAAAAATGTAGAGTATACCAATCAATCCAGAAATGCATATGTGAAATGTAAAACAATGTAGTAATAAACCATACACACATAACACATTGATTTTAACGTGGAAACCCTGTTAAGGGAAAAACCACTAGGACCGGTACCCCAAATTTTCACTCTTCTGAAGTGAGCCCTGTTAGGAGCCAACCATGTTAAAGGTTACAAATACATGGTTAAGTGCAACCTTGTTAGAGGGTTTTTATACATAGGTTGTCACTTAGTATATGGCATCTACGCTACCATCCTTGAATCAGCCTCCTTCTTAGTTTGTCAATAGGCTTTAGGTAAGACCACTGCTACTATCATGAATCAACCTTTTTTGGTAATATGTTAGGATATACCTCAATTATAGAAGACGGTTAAGTCCTGCTCTATTAAGATACTTAATGCTTCAATGGTTAAACTAAAACACAATGACTTGTTTCTAATGCAACTTTGAATTGCAGATATTCAGATCTAATTATGTACTTTACCTCTCTGATCAATGTATCAATTCAATTCCTTTGTACTTCACTCTTTCTACTCTGTGATGTTGTGCTTCATTGTTCTTCGATGTCTGTAGAATTCTTTAGCTCTCCCTTAGCTTGATTGATCAGGACTGTATGAAGTTTATCCTTCACCAGTTTCTCTTCAGCATCTTCTTTCAATTCACTCCCCTGTGTATCTGAGTGCTTGTGGAAATGAATTATGCTTGTCTCTTAGATAGACATGATTTTCCTTGATTCTTGATTCTTGATTCTTGGCGTGAAAAACAATCCAGCCAATTTGATTTATGACTTTAACTCTTGATTTATCTTGTAGTTATCTTCTTGCCAACTGTATAAATCAATTGCTTTAACTGTGGTTGAATAAAACAAATAAAACAACCAGTTAAGTCTATCTTTAAGCTTTGCCAACTAGATATTTTGTCATTTTCTGATCTCTTTGTTTTGTCAGTCAATTCTACAGTTCATCACCGGTGACAACTGCCAGTTTCATCGGTGTATCTTCAGCTAGCTTCAGAATCTCCTTCCATCAGGCATCATTGGATCTTGCTCGTCGGGCAAATCTATTTTCAACTTGTCAGGCATCTTGTGATTCTGCTTCATTAGGAAACATTGTCTTCTACTCATCGGGCATCACTGTGACTTTATCTCTTTCTTTATCGGTGGTGTGCACTCCGTTGGTGTTGTCTGTCACTTAGTGAATACTTAAATTTTATGCATTGCTAAAAGCATAATCATTGTTCCATTGATTCTCTGAAGTCTTTGGCATTATGTATATGACCATACAGATGATATCAAGTTGACATCAATGACAATACAAACCATTAACTGATTTAATGTCTTGCATCATCTTCAACTTAACATTATCAAACATTCAATCAGTTACATGTCATCAGCAAGTATGTCCATTTTAGGGTGTCTACACTTTACATGGCCAACTTTGCCACAAAACCAACGATCTCCTCCTTTTCTTTCCTTTGACTTTGAACATTGAGCTGATTTGGATCTTCTATGATGAGTGTGACTCCCTTTATAGTGGCTTCTTCCTCTATTATCAGTGCTGACCATCGTTAAGGTTTCACTGGATTAGGATTCTTTGTTGCTTCTCCGCATATCCTCACTACGTAGAGTGGCCACTACTTCATCATAAACCATCTTGTTCTTCCTAGAAATTGAAGTGCTAACTATTGTAACTACGCCATCCCAGCGATTGGGTAAGGAACATAACAAGATGTCAGCCTTGTTTTAATCATCTTGATTCATGCCAATCGAAGTTTCTTGACATAAAATAGTGTTTAACTCATTTATTTGATTTGACATCCTAGTCCTTTCCTTCATCTTCAACTTGTAGAGCTTCTTCATACTAAAATTTTTATTAGTTGTTGATGTTGTTTCATACATTCTTTGGAGTTTGTCCTAAGCATCCTTTATTGTTTTTTCATTCAATACATTGAATAAAATATTTTGTCATAACAAGAGAAGGATTGTTGCCAACGCCTTTTCATCAAGATTTTCCCAATATTCATCTTTCATAGAAGCTGGCTTCTTGGTTTTTCCCCCAATAGCAAGTGAATGTATTTTTTTAACTAGTAACGATCGCATATGCACATTCCATAAACTGAAATTTTGTCCAGAGAATTTCTGCACTCTCAAATCTTCCATGACCTCGGAATTTTAACCACCAAAATCACTCCCAACAAAATCTGCCAAGATCTGATACCGATTGTGAAGAATGTTGAAAAATCAAATTGAAATAAATAAAACAGCGAAAGGAGAAACACACAAATTTATTGTGGTTCATCAAAATTTGTGGCTACGTCCACCCTACAGGGGAAATCTCTATTAATTGTAATATCTGAATATTACGTCACAACTGTAGCTCCAGCTTATTGAACACAACCTAATCAAAATGCCTCTAATAACATGTTTATATAGAGACTCAAAGAAATGAAGAGTCTCTTCAATTAGAGGGAAAAAATAATAAAAATAGGAAATAAAATGAAGTCTTTTGGGCTTCACACATACACCCAACACTTAACAGTCCAAATAAGTTTTCATGACAAATTACCAAGCATGTCCTACCCATGTTTGTCCTCCACTGCACTGATGTTGTTTAGATGGGAAAAAATATTTGTGGAAGAAAGGTTTAGAGAGAATGCAAGAACAACAAGCAACATTCTAGAAAAATTAAAAAGCATACAATAATAATCGCAAAAAAATAATTGTAATTGTGGAAAATTTCTATGCATTTAGGAGGTTATCTTTTGCTTGTTGTTGTTACCCAAATTTTCCCTATTACAAAAATTTTGGCTACACATGGAGTAAAATGAGGCTCCCACGAGGGTTGAGCCCAGCCTGTGAGAAAGACCTTATTTTTTCTGGTCTTGGTTGTGTCCTTTGCAGTCTTTTCAGTCTTAGTTTTACTCCTGTCCATGCAAAATAACCTAAGTGTTGAAGAACCTATGTATTTGATAAGCCCTAGTTATCCGGAACTTGTTCTATTTCCTCATTCCCTTTTTGGGAAACTTAAGTTCTTCAATTTCCATGTGTGTATTTACACTTTGCATTAGGTCTCTAAGTCGCGCGATAAAAATAGAATATTCCAAATCATCCGACGACCCGCAGACTCCCTCTAGTCTCTAAGTCTCATAAAGGAAAAGCATATTCCATTTTGATCAGGAGACTTAGCAATGATTGTTGGATCAAAATTCGATCAGAGAGAAGTCAGGTAATCTCCTAATATAACCTAGAGTTAACAAAGTTTTGGAGATCACATGACTCAGTGTAATTCCCAACTTCATATGTGACTTGAGTTTAAAGCTGAGTTAAGTTACAGACTCTCTCTAGTCGCATGATCTCTCTATACTCCCAGAGTTAGGAGAATGATTCAGAGACTCGAAGACATAAAGGTTTTGGTGAATCATGATTAAAGAGAATAGTCAAAGTGGAGTTAAGGCTTGAAAGCAATGCAAAAGGTAATCTTCGTGTAGGTTTGTAAAGATCTGATGACTGGCATAAAGGCTTGATGCTTAGATGCGCGAAGTTTAACTTATAAGCCATTAATCCATGATGCCATGTGTTCCTGATCAGATGTACATAGTTGCCAAGTCTCGAGAAGGAACTAAGGTTAAAGAAAAGGTCAAGAGACCCAGCGACAAAGGGAAAAGGTAGCCAAAGGTAGAGGCACGAGTTAAAATCACGGTCATATTAGAAAGGAAGGTCAGCGGTCACATTTTAAAGTAAAATAATTTTGAATCTCGGTTGTGGATGAAATATCTCACGCCAGCTATGACCGTTATCTTTCAAACATTTAAAAAATTCAAATATTTGATTCGAGTAGTTATGACAAAAATGACTTTCAGAGAACTAGATGGATCGGTTGACTTCTTAGAGGCAGAATTATGGCAATGGGAAGGATTTCAAAGATATATCTGATTGATCAAAGATATTTTTACGATGCATTTATGAGCAAAATTGACAGTGTTAGGGTTTTTTTATTATTCTATTGCAATCAATTGTAACCCTAATATGATCGGATTGACTCCAAGCCTGCATGCTGGGGAGCATATATATCAGTTTTGGGAGCTTTTAGAGCTCAGATTTTTCCTTACTTAGAAGTTATCCATGGCATTTTTTCTACCCTCTGACTTTTACAGTCTGTAATCTTTCATTGATATTCAGATATTGCAAAGGCTTTTTGTGACATTTTCTTTGTCCCTGGGATTTCTTGTCTGAATTTCTCTTACTGAATTAAAATATATTGAATGATTTTTCAGAGAAATATTGGAGTTCCTAAGCCCTCTTTCTTTCTGCAATTTTTGTGTACTATTGTGGATGATCTGATTTAGATGAGTTTGTGGATATTCTTTAGTTCCCTATCATTTTGTCTCATTCCTATGCCTGATTGCAGAAGTGGATGTTTGTTTGCGGGTCATAGTCTGTGTCTACTTATAGTGAATATGCTATTGTTTATGAAATTACTTCTTTCCCTGAATAGCCTCTATTTATCTCAGACCTCTCTATGAGATACTTATGCAAACCTATCTAGAAGGTTGTGTTCTATTAGATCCAAGGTTTCATGCTGAGATTAGTTAATGTGTTATGATTCAAGTTACCTTCGGTGGATCACCTAGTAGGATAATTTTCTTTCAATCATTTCCCTTTCACGCATTCATTCTATCCCTTTTCCCTCAAGAATTTATTTTTATGTTAAGAAGCAAATTTGGGTGACATATCAAGAGGAACCAGCCTAGAACTTGGAGGTCTTGTCTCGATTAGCTAAAGGTCCCACAACCTTGAGACAATTCCCATGTTACACTAGATTACCAAGACTACAAGAGCTTGGATAAGGGTGCAAATCTAGGTGTTCAACAATTATGGCACGCTCGGTGGGACTAGAGATAAAAGTAATAAGTTCATCTCTCTAAGAGCATACTGGTTTTCAAGATCAAATACAGACCAAGAAGTGGTCATTTTCAGTATACCCCACCTTGTCTACCAAATAACAGTTCTGGCACAATCAGTGGGAACACAACAATAAAAGTTTACTTGCAAAGATTATGTTATCTCTGATATATTGGTTGCATAATAAAGACCTAAAGAAGTTTTCCTGTCGAGTATATCTGGAGACTCCATTAGTGAAGAACAGAAGATCTAGTCATGTTCAAAGTTTATGAGAAACATTGAAACAAGAAGCTCAAAGCTTTCTAAGTTCTCATAGCTACCTCTGAAAAGAAGTTACCGCAGGTCATCTCAAAGAACACCCCCTACAAGGAGGGTATAGTCTACACCACCTAATACTTTAGAGAGGAGACCTTGGCTTTTTCATTCCAAAAGAAGAGGAAGATCCTTAACTAGAGAGCTACAAGAAGATTCAGCTCCACCTTTAAATACAACTCACGCAGTTGTTACTCAGCAAATCATAGCTCCTACAATGGCTAGGCAGTTTGCTTTTTCCCCCTTTAATCAAGGAAGCCGCTTGAACTTTTCTCAACATCATGATGTGCCCTTGGTAGTGCTCAAAAGTCTACCTAATTTCATAGGTGAAGGACAAACAGCAGCTTTTGTGCACATAAGAGACATGACTACCATCTGTAGTATACATAACATTACAGAAGAAGATGTGGCTGCCAAGCTATTAGCAGCCTCTTTCAAAGGTAAGGCCTTAGAATGGTTTAGAACTCTCAATTTTGGTTCCATTAATTCATGGGATAGATTAGGAGATTCCTTAAGTAAATACTTTGAGGATAAACCAGACAACTTATCTCTGGTTGAGCAATTAATAACCATTAAAAGGGCTCATCGGGAACAAATGACAAATTTCAATAGCAGATTCCTTAAGACATGGAATAGAATTCCTACCTCAGTAAGACCTTCAGCTAACCATGCCTTCCTATATTTCTTGAGAATTCTAAATAGAAATATTTCCATCATGATTCAATCTATGGGAGGTGCTTCATTACCAAAAGCTTTTGACATTGTCGTCAAGGCAGAGAACTATTTAATACAAGATGGCATGATAGCCCCGAGGCCACCCATGCCCATAGTCCCTAATATAAAACCAAGCATGCCTTTACAAATAGCTCCATTTACTCCAATACCCACTATCATAACACCTCAAGCAAATACCAGTTATGGGGAAACAAGGGAGGGTCCTTCTCAAGAGCTATTAGAATTAAGAAGCAGTCAGCAAGAGATGAAGAAATTAATGAAAAATATGAGTAATGAGCTGACTAGTATAAAGAAACAAGGATAGGGAAGTAGGTCCCCTCTTTAGCAGAAAAATCAAAGTCCCAATCCACAATATCAGAATCAGGGACAATCTTATCAGTAGAATAGACCCCAATATCAAGGAGGTTATCAGGGGAAAAGGCAAAACTACAATCAGAGACCATCTCAGACTTACAATCCTACCCCTATTAATTCTGCGAATCTCATCAGGGATGTGGTCCCAAGTCAAAACAATCTTGTTGTAGAGATGGACTGGTGTTACCCTTGCAATCAGTCCCATAATCAGACAATATGCTTAAATGGGAGGGTACACCAAGCACTAATGGTTCAAAATGCCTCACTTACTCAATTAGAGGCTTATTCCAGCAAGCCACCTCCTCAGCAAGAGGCACAACATGATGAGACTGCTCTTTTCAATTGGGAGCAACAAGATTTCAATGGAGTAAATGGTGAATCCACCATTGCTGCCAACACCAGGTCTAAAAGAAGAGCTCAAGGCATGGAGCAAATAGGAGATAGGGCTAGGACTTCTACATTTGTAGAATATTCACAACCTTTTACTTCTGTCATACTGAAGAAGGCCCCCATCATTCCAATCAAAGAAAATCGACCTTCCAAGGAGGTTGAGCCTATCATAGTAAAGACACACCAAAGAGTACACATAGCAGTACCCTTCAACATTGTGGACAACATGAAGAAAGTAAATGTCACTATGTCCATTTGGGACTCTTTGGCTATTTCGGGACAACCTGAGATATTGAAGAAAGCAATGACTGAAGAGGTAATTCCTTAGTAGCCTATAACAAAGGAAGTTTCTAAGCCAATGTTGGTTAACACTGATCAAAAGGAGGAGACTCCCAGCAGCAACTCCAAAGATAATAACATGCAAGGTAGGAACTCAAAACCAACCCCCTTTTATGTATCTTTAATTATTGGAAAATCTTTAATAAATAGTTGCATGGTAGATAGTGGGGCTACTAGCACTGTCATGCCTAAGAAAGTGGCTGACTGATTGGGTCTGAAATATGAGCCTTTCCAAAAGAAGGTTACCCAGCTTGATGGTTCCTCAGTAAACACAATAGTTGTAGCTAAGGATACCAACCTAGTCCTCCATGCAAGCCCCAATTTCTCTATCCTACTCGACATATACATCATAGACCTTCCTGCCTTATTTTCCATATGCTTATCGATGGAGTTTACAGCCAAGATAGGAGGCTATCTTTCCTATGATTGGTCTCACATGATTTTCCATACAAGGTGTAGAACCAAGGTCACTATCAAGTCTGAATTATTGGCAGCACACCATATAGAACCTTATGTGTCCAATGTACTCAATGCGAGTTGTCTTGCACTTGATGGTGATGACTTCCCAATCATCAGAGAGACAACCACCAAATTAGAAGGTATCCCATATATCTATCTAGATGAATTAGAATCTCAGAGAACCTCTGAGGCCCAAGCCAATGTTATTTGGGATGCTGGTTTGGGGACTTATTTGATTCAAGAAGAAGGTTGCATAGAGCCAAATCTTTCCAAGGAAAACACTGAGTTAGAAGATCAATGCAGCCAAGTTTGGGAGCTATACTTTGATGGTTCTAGAAGCAGACATGGTGTTGGTGGTGGTGCAATGCTGGTTTCTCCAAAAGGGGAGAAGTATTATGCAGCCTTTAGGTTCAATTTCTCTTGCACTAGCAACACTACTGAATATGAGAGTCTAGTGAATGGATTGAAACAGGAAAGAATAAGAGGGGTCAGAGCCCTAAAATTATATGGTGATAATGAGTTGGTTGTCAGCCAAGTAAGAGGGATAAGTGCAACCAAAATTGATATAATCAGGGCATATAAGCATCAATTTTAGGATGCAATTGAAGACCTCCATGCTTTCAATATTGTTGCAATCCCTAGGAAATTAAATCAGAATAGAGATAGATTAGTTGTTGTTGGATCTCAATATGACATTCCTAGTAGTGTTTCAAAAGAAAGGGATCAATAGCATATCAAAGTGATTGTCAGACCTTCTATTCCTGATAACAATGTCAATTGGAGAGTGTTTGACAGTGACGAGCAAATTTTGTAGTTCTTATTTGAAGAGGATGACTTCTCAGAACATAACCAAGATAGAATATTACAGAACTATGGTGATCAAGTGATACAACTAAGATCTAATAAGATTCCTAAGGGGCTTGTCACCCCAGAATCTGTCTTCAACAGAGATGACCAAACATAGAAGAGTAAAGTTGGCCTGGTAGTCCAACAAGAACATTGTACTGAACTAGAGTTAGAGCCAGGTAAAAGTTTACAATTTGGGAAGGTAAATACTAATTTAGAAAGGCAGTCTTACACATGATTATTTCAAGAATTCAGTGATGTGATTACATGGAAATATGAGGACCTCAAGGGGTTTAATCCTTCCCTTGCTCAACATACCATTGAATTGGAGCCTAATGCCAAACCGGTCAAGAAGAAACAAAGGCCTGTAAACCCCAAGTTAGAACCGCTTAGGCATAAAGAAGTACTCAAATTAAAAGAGAGTGGTATCATCTACCCCACTAAGCACACTAGTTGGGTTTCCAACCTTGTTCCTATTAGGAAGAAGAATGGGGAGTTGAGCTTATGTGTTGACTTTAGAGACCTTAATATGGCATCCCTGAAAGACTACCATCCATTACCCTCTATGGAGAAAATTCTACAATGTGTCTCTGGATCCAAGATATTTTCTTTATTGGATGGCTATTCAGGATACAATCAGATCCTGGTTCATAAAGAAGATCAATATAAGACTGCATTTACAACCAAGTGGGGGACCATGGCTTATCAAAAGATGCCCTTTGGTTTGTCTAATGTAGGTGCTACTTTTCAAAAGGAAATGGATATGGCCTTTAAAAGCCTCATGTACAAATTTGTACTGGTCTATTTAGATGACATAATTGTTTATTCTAAACATGTAGCAGACCATATCAAACATCTGAGGAAGATATTTGAAAGGTGTAGAGAATTTGGGAAATCTCTTAATCCCAAGAAATGTGTGTTTGCAGTCCATGAAGGAAAACTATTAGGATATATAGTATCCAAGAAAGGAATTACAATGGACCCTGAGAGGATTGTAGCTATTCTAGAGCTACCCCTACCACATCATAAGAAAAGCCTTCAATCTTTCATAGGAAGGATTAACTTTGTCAAGTGTTTCTTGCCTAATATTGCAGATCTACTAAAGCCTTTGACAATAATGTTGAAGAAGAATACATCTTTTTGTTGGAGCAAAGAAGGGAAAATTAGTTTCCAAGCTATCAAAGAGCCCCTGACAGAAGCTCCTACCCTGTTAAACCCAAATTTTAGTAAGGATTTTATCCTTTATGCTTATGGAGGATCTAATGCTATTTCTGCAATATTGACCCAAGAAAATTTTGAAGGATTGGAGCAACCTATTGCTTTCTTTAGCAAAGGTTTAGAAGAATATGAATAAAGATATTATTTTGTGGAGAAACACATACTTTTTATGGTGAAGAGCCTTAAAAATTTTAGATATCTGTTAACCCACAACAAGGTACAATTGAAAGTTACTCACCCTAGTGTCAAAGATTTCTTGCTTTCCAGGGACCTGAATGAAAAAAGGGCTGGTTGGATTACCAAGGTCATAGAATATGACATTGATATCCAAATCACCAAGCTAGTTAGAGGAAGAGGTCTTTGTGAGCATTTGACAGAGGATGAGAGTTCAAAGAAATCAGAGCAAATGGATGCATCTCTAGTTATGCATTCAACAGAAGATCATGCCCAGGCAGTAGGTTGGTTGCCTAACATGATTCACTATTTAAAAATAGGGGAATGGCCTCTGGATCTAGACCCAACAAAAAGAAGATACTATAGATTAAAATATGTTCCTTTTGTGTTAATAGATGAAATTCTTTTTAGAAAATATCACAACGGTGTCCTTTTGAGGTGCATAGGTTCAGAAAAGATAGCACGTGTCCTATTTGAATTTCATGATGGACCTTCTGGAGGTCACTTCTCTCCTAGGACTACTACTTTTAAGATCATGAGAGCTAGATACTATTGGTCATCTATCTTCAAGGATAGCCATGATTATGTAAGAAAATGCATCAAATGTGCCATGTTTGCGGGAAAATAAAAACTTGTAGCCTTGCCCCTTTATCCCATCAGAATAGAGAAACTTTTCATGAGATGGGGCATAGATTTCATCGGCATGATCAATCCTCCATCTAGTGCAGGCAATAAATGGATAATTACTACAACAGATTATTTCACTAGATGGACAGAGGCAGTTGCATTCAAGGAAGCAAATGACAATGTTGTCCTAAGATTTTGTGATGATATAATTCACAGATTTGGTGTCCCTAACTCCATTATTTCAGATAATGCATTAGTATTTACAGGCCTAAGAGTGACTGAATGGGCAGTCAAACATGGTGTTTATTTGAACACAAGTTAAAACTACTACCCTTAGTGTAATGGCTTGGCAGAATCAACCAAAAAGAACTTGATCAAGATAATCAAGAAGACCCTACAAGACAACCAAAGAGATTGGCATGCCAAACTAAAATCTGCCTTATGGTTAGATAGAATTACCCCAAAGAAAATCATTGGGAATTCTCCTTACATGTTAGTGTATGGAAGAGAAGCTAAGTTGTCCATTTTAACTAGATTTCCAGCCCTGGACTTAGCTACTCGGTATGTCTTGTTTGAGGAAGGAGATCCTTTACAGGTTAGGTATGCTCAGATTATGGAATTAGAAGAACACAGAGATAAATCCATGAAAGATATGGAATTCCATCAGATGCAAACAAAGAAAAGTTTTGACAGGAGAGCCAAGGCTAGAAATTTCAAGATTGGGGATGTAGTCCTCAAATGGGATGAATTCAAGTCAAAGCCTAGCAGACATACTAAATTTGATTCCTTCTGGGGAGGTCCCTTCATCATCACAGAATGTATGGAACATAATGCTTTTCAACTATCAACTCTTGGAGGAGATCCCTTTCCCATTTCTATAAATGGATTCCATTTGAAACCTTGTTTTGAGGTTTGTCCTTCCTTGTAATTATTTTAAATAGTCTCCCTGTTCTTTGTTCATGCTTTCTAGATTAATTTCCTGCTTTCCTTAAAGTACTCGTGCACAGTTAGTTGTTTCTCCTCCTGGTTTCAATCTGTTTCCAAGTTTCTATTTTTTTTATCAAGTGGTGACTCTATGCCCAATGGATGTCAAAGGCTACTGGTTCTCAATGTCTAGCAAGCAGACATCCCATAGAAATTTCCAAGAACGTTACCCAAATTTTCCCCATTATAAAATTTTTGGCTACAGGTGGAGTAAAATGAGGTTCCCACGATGGTTGAGCCCAGCCTGTGAGAAAGACCTTATTTTTTCTGGTCTTGGTTGTGTCCTCTGCAGTTCTTTCAGTCTCTGTTTTACTCATGTCCATTCAAAATAACCTAAGTGTTGAAGAACCTATGTATTTGATAAGCCCTAGTTATCCAGGACTTGTTCTATTTCCTCATTCCTTTTTTGGGTGTCTTAAGTTCTTTAATTTCCATGTGTGCCATTAGGTCTCTAAGTCGCATGATAAAAATAGAATATTCCAAATCATCCGGTGACCCACATACTCCCTCTAGTCTCTCAGTCTCATAAAGGAAAAATGTATTCCATTTTGATCAGGAGACTTAGCAATGATCATTGGATCAAAAGTCGATCGAAGAGAAGTTAGGTAATCTCCTAATATAACCTAGAGTTAACAAAAGGTTTGGAGATCACGTGACTCAATGTAATTCCCAACTTCATATGTGACTTGAGTTTAAAGCTGAATTAAGTCACAGACTCTCTCTAGTTGCATGATCTCATTATAAACCCAGAGTTAGGAGAGTGATTCAGTGACTCGGAGACATAAAGGTTTTGGTGAATCATGATTAAAGAGAATAGTCAAAGTGGAGTGAAGGCTTGAAAGCAACACAAAATGTAATCTCTGTGTAGGTTTGTAAAGATTTGATGGCTGGCGTAAAGGCTTAATGCTTAGATGCGTGAAGTTTAACTTATAAGACATTAAGCCATGATACCACATGTTCCTGATCAAATGTACATAATTGCCAAGTCTCAAGAAGGAACTAAGGTTAAAGAAAAGGTCAGGAGACCCAGCGACAAAGGGAAAAGGTAGACAAAGGAAGAGGCATGAGTTAAAATCATGGTCAGATCAGAAAGGAAGATCGACGGTCATGTTTTAAAGTAAAAACATTTTGAATCTCGGTCATGGATGAAATAGCTCACGCCGACTATGACTGTTATCTTTCAAACATTTAAAAAATTCAAATATTTGATTTGAGTAGTTATGACAGAAATGACTTGCAGAGAAGTAGATGGATCGACTGACTTCTCAGAGGTAGAATTATGGCAATGGGAAGGATTTCAAAGATAAATCTGATTGATCAAAGATATTTTTATGATGCATTTATGAGAAAAATTAACAGTGTTGGGGTTTTCTAATTATTCTATTACAATCAATTGTAACCCTAATATGATCGGATTGACTCCAAGCCTGTGTGTGAGGGAGTATATATATCAATTTTGGGAGCTTTTAGAGCTCAGAGTTTTCCTTAGAAGTTATCCGTGGCATTTTTTCTGCCCTCTGACTTTTACAGTCTGTAATCTTTCATTGATATTCAGATATTGCAAAGGCTTTTTGTGACATTTTATTTGTCCCTGGGCTTTCTTGTCTAAATTTCTCTTACTGAATTGGAATATATTGAATGATTTTTCAGAGAAATATTAGAGCTCCTAAGCCCTCTTTCTTTCTACAATTTTTGTGTACTGTTGTGGATGATCTGATTTAGATGAGTTTGTGTATATTCTTCATTCCCCTATCATTTTGTCTCATTCCTCTACCTGATTGCAGAAGTGGATGTTTGTTTGCAAGTCATAGTCTGTGTCTACTTATAGTGAATATGCTATTGTTTGTGAAATTACTTGTTTCCCTGAATAGCCTATGTTTATCTTAGACCTCTCTATGAAATACTTATGCAAGCCTATCTAGAAGGTTGTGTTCTATTAGATCCAAGGTTTCATGCTGAGATTAGTTAATGTGTTATGATTCAAGTTACCTTCAGTGTATCACCTAGTAGGATAATTTGCTTTCAGTCATTTCCCTTTCACACATTCCTTCTATCCATTTTCCCTAAAGAATTTATTTTTATGTTAAGAAGAAAATTTGGGTGATATATCAAGAGGAACCAGCCTAGAACCCGAAGGTCTTGTCTCGGTTAGCAAAAGGTCCCACAACCTTGAGACAATTCCCATGTTACACTAGATTACCAAGACTACGAGAGCTTGGGTAAGGGTGCAAATCTAGGTGTTCAACAGTTTTAACATCATAATATGTGTTTTAGGGTTGCGGAGAGTCTATTTTTACTCAACCACAAAGATATAAGTAATGAAAGCATTTATTTATGTATGGTAATAATCAGTGGGGCACCATATAAGTTTGGGTGAATGAATCAATAATTACTTTTTGTGTTCACCTTATCTGACAACTTTTAACTTTCAATCAATCTTTTCTATAAAGATAACACACATTCTATGATGTCCCTTCCATCATAAAGCCACCTATATCTATATAAAATGTTGAATGGTGTAAGTTGGTGAAGTAAGGCTATGCACTAAAGAAAAACATTCATAAAAGAAAGTACAGAGTACCCTCATAAATTGAGAGGTGAATTAAATGTCACCCATACTAAGAGTTAAAGATCTGCAAATAAAATAGTACAACTAATAAACAATGGTGGTTGAAAATACATCTGAAATAGTTTATAAAGGTTTTGAAGGCAAATGACGTACTTTGTATAAATTTCACCTAAAATCTCTTTGGCTACTAATGTCATATATGTTAGGTGACGTGAAAAGCTCATTGAGAAAACCTACAAAAGATGGTAATCAAAAACTTAAAATGATTTGTAGGTGTGAGCCAATTTTTGGTTGCAGACAACCCCAAAGGTTAATTATTACCAATGTAGGGATATACACTCTTAAAGTAGGCATTTCCAAGTTTGGACATTTTTGGGATTTGTTCATGTTGCATTTCCTATTGATTCCTGATTTACCATTTTTTAAGATTTGAGATTTTCAGAGATTGTATATCATTTAATATTTTTTTACAATGTTAAAGTGTGCTTGGAAATCGTCTTCACAAAATTTTTGTCTCACTTATCATGAAGAATATGTATCTTGTATCATATTTAGAAAAAATAAGTTTCCAAGAGATGTTTTCTGATACAATTTGATAAAGAATTTTGATTGAGTTATACCATGAAACTTGGTTAAAGTATTTATAATATTTATTTATGGTGGGTGACAAAGAATGGGGAACTGTTAGGCTTCAGATGCTACAACTGTGATTATGGAGCATCCAGGGGTAAAATTGAAAATATTTATTAGTCTATCAGTGCAAATGAGGTGATGGTTTTGAACCCTGAGCACTATGTTAGAATACTTCAGGGATAACTGAGAGGGGGGGTGAATCAGTTATCAGCAACTTTATCTTTTCTTATACTTATTAATCCAAATTGATACAAAGTAAATGCACATTTAGATAACACATTACACAACACACAATTTGATTATGGGGAAACCAAATGGTAAAAACCCTGGTGGGAATTAGTACCCACAAAGAACTATACTAGTTTATAGTAATCCCTATTAAAAGATCATTCAACCCTATTAGGAGTTGTTCATTACAATGCAGTAGTATAGTGACCTGCTTAAGGGTCTGACCCTATTAGGAGTCTTTTACAATAACCCTGTTAGGGGTGGTGGAATCACTGTCCAAGGACTCACTGTCCAAGTGGTGAAGGCTACAACTATCTGGATATTTGATACACACTGTATCAACAAGATGAACTGCTGCTTGTGACACTTCTTGTCTAATCAGTTCCTTTTGTAAGCTGATGCTTTAACCTCTTGTAAAGCACTATAACAATCTTATCTATATTCTAAAAGCTTCAACTTCAATATCTATATTATCAACATATGATAAATATAGCTCTACTGCTTTAACACTCTGCTCTGCTTTTCTTATCTCTGGCTTTCGCAACTTTTCTTATCACAAATGACCTTCTATAAGTAGATACTCCAAGTATGAGATCATGGGACCTGTTAGACAACTCTTCATAACATCCTTGTTGGCTCTAATAGGGTGCAAGCATAATTACAATCGCACAAGTACAAACTGAATAGGCGCGTCGCTTCACTAAGTCGCCTTCACCAAATTGACCATAACATTGCAATCTTCTTGAAACACGTTTGACACCTTTAGATTAATATCAACAACTCATAATTAATCATGAATATACACATGCATATCTTGATGATAAGCGTAACTCTAGAAACACGTTATATACGTCAGCCTTAAACCGTTATACCTCTAGAACTGTAACCGTCAATAATAGAATTACATATCTTTACTAAAACATCATATCTGGGTCTGCATGTATGAACATAGCATAATAAACATGTCAACAACATGTATCTATCCATGCAAGTCTTCATGTCATCATATGGATAAGTACATACAGAAGTACTGTTGTGTATTATATGTTGTCATCAATTACAAACATACAATCAATCAACTGTTCAAAATCAAATCTCCAACAATCTCCCCCTTTGGCATTGATGGAAACATATGATAAAAACAACTTCTGTTCATGGTGTCTTCTTTCTTTTATAATCTTCTCAATATCCTCATCAAAGATTCATCTACAATGCTGCAGTTACATGGACTATGTTTTATATGTATACTCCCCCAGAGTATAAGCTCCTTGTATGTGTTCCTTATTTTCCTTGTTTTTAGTACATATTCCCCCATTGACATCAATGGAAAAGGGTGCCATAAACTATTATGCACCGGTACTACTCCAGAAGTAGAGTAGTCAACCATTCATCAGTCATATAGGACTGATGTACTTGTTTCTTTCTTTAATCATACTTAGGAGAGGGAATGACTCCCAACTTCTCCCTTAGATACTCAAAAGTATCCTTTGCTAAAGGCTTTGTGAAAATGTCTACCAACTGATCTTTTGTGCTTACATAGTCCAAT
>MU228368.1:2751105-2763700 GCA_018584345.1 Thuja plicata | reverse complement strand
CTCTTGTAAAGCACTATAAAAATCTTATCTATATTCTGAAAGCTTCAACTTCAATATCTATATTATCAACATATGATAAATATAGCTCTGCTGCTTTAACACTCTGCTCTGCTTTTCTTATCTCTGGTTTTCGCAACTTTTCTTATCACAAATGACCTTCTATAAGTACATACTCCAAGTATGAGATCATGGAACCTGTTAGACAACTCTTCATAACATCCTTGTTGGCTCTACTAAGTGCGCAAGCATAATTACAACCACACAAGTACAAATTGAATAGGCGCATCACTTCACTAAGTCGGCTTCACCAAATTGACCATAACATTGCAATCTTCTTGAAACATGTTTGGCGCCTTTAGATTAATATAAAAAACTCATAATTAATCATGAATATACACATGCATATCCTGATGATAAGCGCAACTCCAGAAACACATTATATACGTCGGCCTTAAACCCTTATACCTCCAGAATTGTAACCGTTAATAACAGAATTACATATCTTTACTGAAACATCATATATGGGTCCGCGTGTATGAACATAGCATAATAAACATGTCAACAACATGTATCTATCCATGCAAGTCTTCATGTCATCATATGGATAAGTACATATAGAAGTACTGTTGTGTATTATATGTTGTCATCAATGACAAACATACAATCAATCAACTATTCAGAATCAAATCTCCAACACACTATGTGGCTCTTGTTACAACAATTTGTACAAAGAAAAATGATTTAATGCCACAGAAATAACTCAAACTTCTTTGCCCTGAAGATATTGTGCATATAGGCCATAACTACTACTTGGTTAGCTTTGAAGGTTTGTTTAAGCTGAAATGATCTTTTTATGAACATTTTTTAATGTAGAAGTTATTTTAAAAAGTATTCTTTGAGATGTATTTATCTAAAGAATTTTTTAAGTATAATTTGTTATTTTAAAATATGAAGATTGTAGTTTTATAACTATGCGATGTTACTTGCACCTCCTCTTTTTAAATACTTCAATTTACTTTCTTTCACTTATTTAAGCCAATCTTTTGCTTCTCAACAATTTTATATTTTTCACTTCTAGAGGTTAAGAGGAAACAAGTAATATTTATTGATACAGATACAACATTTCCTAATGTGTTCTAATGCATTTTAGTGCTACAGTTTTTGGGAGGACCTACAAAGAGTAAATTATAGTGATACTTTACATTAAAATCATCTACATTTAATTATGTTATATACAAGACTTCCTTCTACAATGAAGCATGTTTGTAGAATGAAACTGTAATACACTCCCTTCTATTATGTTAAGCTTACATTATGCGTCCACATCAAAGACTTATCAGCGTCTCCCTTGCACCTTCTTTCGGTACAAGTGCTAGTTATTACCAATGTAAGGATATATACTCTTAAAATAGGCATCGACTATCCAGCCGACAATTCCTCCCCATCCCTTATGTCTATGTCATACCATCCATACTGCATCCCTGTCATCACAATCATCTAGTCAAAATTGTATTGTCAGGTAAGCTAGGTAAGTTGTTCTGAATGACCTACATTTAATATATCGCTTGGTTCCGTTGTCTTATCCATGCTAGACTATATTAAAAAATGTGATAAAAGTAAATTTTGAATAAACGTGTAGCCAACTTTGCAAGCGTTCTTAAATGCTCAACACACCAAATGGTTACCTATGTTCTCCAATGCTTAACACACCAAATGGTCATCGATTCTTAATAAATATCAGTTTGTCCTGCTCTAAATGCAATCTGTAGAGAAACTGAAATTCCTTTCTAAGTTGAAGAAATGATCATCCTCTTAACAAGGCATTGATCATCTGAGTTTGATAATTTGGGCCCGCATTTATAATGCCTGGTTGAATAAGGTACACAAAGCCTTATTTTCCTTATCTAGAAATGAAAGACTATTATTTTTTGTTAAACTATTAATGGAAGATCTATTAAATGTCAAGTTTATTAAATTGGTCAATTACTGTAGGAAGGTAAAAAGAGAGGGGAGCCAGTGGGACCATGACTTGAGCAGTCAGATAGTGTTTCCAAGATCCACTTTGATCTTTATGAGCATCAAAAAGAGAAAAAATTCAAGGCAAACCTCGCACAGGTTGGTATATTTTATGCTTTTCATTTAGCTCTATTTATGTTCCTAGTGAAAATGTAGGGATTTTAATAGAATATAGTTATTAGTTAAATTATAAGGTTATCCCAAATGAGAAAATTTGACTTCCAATCGTCCAAAGATAAAAGAGAAACAATGCAAATGTAGAAGAGATTTAGATAAAAAAAATTAAAAATTGATGAAAGCTTAGAGGGTAATTAGGGACCTAATTAATATATTCTTAATAAAAATCTCTTTTATCATGGATTAATCACTCTAGAAATTGAAATTGCTTAAGAACAAACGACACACTTATTCAGCCTTAGTACGGTACCAATGGAATTAGTAGCATAACATATGATTGCAAATGGATGAGAAATCTATGTAGTGAAACAAATTTCAATAAAAAAATCTCATTTACATCATTCCAAAGGAACATTCTTGTGGGAAAACATAAGACAAGTCTGTAGTTGAACCATGAACTCCTAAGTGGATAGGGGATCATTTCAATGTACCCAATTATATTCTATTTTAATATAAGTTAATTTAATACATTAAAAATAAAGAGTAGAGTAAATAGTGTTTTAAAAATATTTCATTACTATTTTTCAATTTTTTTCTTTACTATTTCGTAGGTTGGTTATCTATTAAATATTTAGATTATATCCTTTCAATTAAATTTTATTTTATTTTTTAAAATTTTAAAATTATTCATTTATTTTATGTAGAGCATAATAAGATTTTCCACTTAGGTCAAAATCAAAATAATCAATTGATAACAATTGACAAATGATTGTAAATTTTTAAAATTAATATAATTTAAACTAGCATGCTAATATTTCGAGAAACAAATGTAGAAGAGATCAAAAGATATTATTTTAGAGGTGTGTATTTTTTGAAAAAAATAAAAAAAATAAAATAGATAGTATTATAATTTAGAAGAAAGATTACATAGTGTAGATATTTCTACAAATTTTAAATATGTGTCACAATTAAGTACATTACATGAAATGTTGATGCAAGAAGAAAAATACACAATTGAATTAAAAAATACTAAAAATCATAAAATAAAATCTCCAAACTAATTTAATGAAACTGTTAAAATTTAAATATGCTTTCTATATTATATTAATTTAACTATACTTATCTAAAATAAAATAGTGCTACTATAAATTAAAATTCAATAAAAGATAATATTTAACAAACTCAAAAATTCTCAATTGGAATATAGAATGTTGATCATAAACCCAATTAAATTTATAAATAATTCATTGCATAATACACGGTCCAATCGTGAATGTAGAAAATAACACACACAATTGGGATAAATAATGTGCAAACACATAACTGTTGTTTGGTTTTAGGAGTAGCTCCAAAGTTAGATCTTTCAGATTAATTCATTTCAAAAATGAGATAACTATGGAAGTGCTTTGATTTAATTGTAAAGCATTGTTTTGAATTTAAAAAAAAAAAAGGATTTCACAATAAATAATATTTGTGTTATTTATCTATCCAGTTAAGGAATTTAAACCTAAAATTTGAAAAGATGGACGAAACATTACAATGAAGTGGTTTTGATATTATCTAATTTAACTCTATCCCCTAAATGAATACTAATTAAACCACAATGATAACATAAAATATAATTATTTTTAACCCCTAAATGAATACTAATTAAATCAAAATGATAATATAAAATATAATTAATTCTTAATACAAGAACCAATATACTAACACTTGCACCAACAAGGTGGTGCTATGGTTAGCCAATAACATGATATGCTATAAATATCATACTAATAAAATAATATTGAACTGTTATAAATAAGCTTTATGCTAAAAAATAATGATTTTTTTAAGACACACATTTACTATTTTACATACATTTAAATAAAACTGAACTTAGATAAGTTTTTAATTTATATAAAATATTGTAAATAATTAAATATATTTATTTAAATAATATTAAAATTTTAATTATTATTATTTATATTTTAAGATAAATTATTATTATTTAAAAAATTTCTTTAAAATATTGATAAGTTTAAAAAAAATGCAACTTCAATGATATACCTACATTCATTTACTAATTAAGCCGATCAATCTTTTGGATAAGAACTTACAAAAAAGGCACTAGGTCTTGCAAAATCTTCTTCCCTCAATTTTAATTCCCTTCACTCAGTTTTACAAAGATGGAGATACTAAACCATAAAACACAGTTACCTTGACAAAAGTAAATGGGTAATGTGACTTGAGATGAAAAATAAGGAGCTGAAGGATGAATACAACAAATTCTCTCTTCAAAGTAGTACATTTTCGAGACTAATCCCTATCAATTGACCAGGAATTCAAATACAACAAATAATGGATGAGCTTAGTGGACAAGAAAAGAATTTTCTTGGTTGCAGCTCACAAATGATGAGTCCACTTTGTTTGATACTATAGATGAAGCTTTGTGCTAAACTTGGCTAGGGTAGGTACTGCCATATCCAACCATGTAGCTGGTTACCCTTGGGTTATCTCCAAGAATATAATCAACCTACGATGAAATCATGAAAACATATAATAGCTTAGCAGGTAGGTAAACAAAATTTAGTAAAGAGAAAAGGCTAAGAAAT
The DNA here is from genome assembly GCA_018584345.1 of Thuja plicata. Lineage (NCBI taxonomy): Eukaryota > Viridiplantae > Streptophyta > Pinopsida > Cupressales > Cupressaceae > Thuja > Thuja plicata. The sequence continues at coordinate 2,758,973 of MU228368.1, read as the reverse complement.
GCTCAACTTTTGAGTGCAGTTCAGAAGGAAGGGTATACAAAAAGATCAAATAAACAGATAAAGTTTTCTATGAGCATATACAAGTCTGAGCAATGATATAGATCCAGTTCATATTTACCTGAGATTTGGCTAAGGCTAAAAGCTCAAAGGGTTGCACAGAACCTATTAGGCATTGGAGGATTTTGGTAGCAAAAGTAAGGTAATCATAATAAACTGAGAGGAGGAATGATACACTTGTCACAAACTGAATATTTTTTCATTTTTGCACATACAGAAGCCCACCAAGAGTCCTTTGCACATTTCAGTTTCCTTTCTGCATACATGCACACATGAAGTACTTTTCTTTTCCCTGGTAGCCTTGCAATACATACTCACTTTTCTTTCCTCTACCTTGCATAAGGAACTACAGATCATCCAAATAATTGCACCAAAAGAATTGCTATCATTGAGTAATCATAAACAAACCATAGATAAAAGTACATTTTTTCATTGCCCACCTTGGATGCTAGAGCTTGAACTCACTTGACATCCCAACTGAATTCTTTGATTTCCCACCCAGTGCTATGTAGTTAATTAGATACTCCATGTAAGATAGATCCCCATTAGCTTCATGAATCCATGCAACTGTCCAAAGAAGCTCATCGTGGAAGAGTTGCAAGTAGAAGTTTAATCAGCTAAAACTTATGAAATAAATGCAATTGTCATAATTTTCCTTCTTAGACAACAACTGTTAGAATAACTGAGGGGGGGGGGGGGGGGANGGGGGGGGGGGGGGGTGAATCAGCGACCTCAAAAATTAATCCAATAATTCAATCCAAAAATTTATACCACATATATAAGCCTCTATTTATCTTCAATCCTACAAGATGTATGCCTTTCTTTATCAAATAACTATTGCTCAGAGTATAATGTTTATCCTTTTCTTAAGCATTACTGAATAGTAGTCCTAGCCTTTATCGAAATACAGTAAATAACTTAGTGTTTACCGATCAATCCTATTTTAGTAATGTGTAAATCAAAACATTAAAGAAATGAACCATATACACATTTGACACATGGATCTTTAACGTGGAAACCCTGCTAGGGGAAAAACCACTTGGGACCGGTAACCCAAAATTTTCACTCTTCTGAAGTGAGCTCGGTGAAGAGCCAACCCTGTTAAAGGTTACAAACACATTGTTAAGTGCGACCTTGTTAGAGGATTTATCACTAACAATTTATCACTTGACCTTGCATTCACTATGTTGTCAACATGAAAACCTTTTGATACTCCTTGGGATGTATCTCAATATATAAAAGGATGGTTAGATCCTACTCTGTTAAGAGATTTTCTGAATCAATGGTTAAACTGAATCAATATATGATATGTTCATAAATAGAACTTAATCTTGCAGATGTTCAAATCTATTGTAAGCTCATAATACCTTTCTGATCAATGTTTCTCTTCTATTTCTTTGCTCCACTTCTTTCTTATTGGTGAATGTTGCTGCTTCTCTATTGCTCGGTGTCTGCATAAAACTTTAGCTCTGTTCTTCAGCTTGTATGATCAGGTATGTATGAATACTTCTTATCTTCACCAGAATTCTCTTCAGCATCCTCTTCTTGGTAATGAATGATCTTGTCTCTTTTCTAGACATGATTTCATCATTTCTAAGTCCTTGTCTTTCTTGTTCTTGACGTGATCCGCAAATCTCGCCATTCTTTCTTTAAAGCCTACTTTAGTTTTATCTCATAGATTTCTTCTTGACAACTGGAATAAAACTAGCTTTAAATCTCTAGCTTATCTTTATCTATTAATTGGTCGATGAAAACAATGTAATCAAACAATTAACTCTATATTTAGCTCCAGCCAACTAAGTATTTTGTCATTTTTACACTTCAGTTCTGATCGGTGTTTAACTCCTTGTTTGCTCAGTCTTGACTTCAGTTGTCCTCGGGCATCTCTATCTGTCAGGGTTGTTTGTCCGTCGAGTAACACTATGACTTTTAGCTCTTCTCGGGTATCACTTTGGTTCTGCTCGGTAATGCTTGCTTGGGTATCACTATGACTCTCCTCGGGGTTCTCTATCCATTAGTGTGCACTGTTTGTCAGTGTTTGTTGTCACTTGGTGTATACTGAACTTTTATGCATTACTGATAACATAACCTTTATCTCTTTGGTTCTTTGAAATCTTTGACAATATGAATATGACCAATCAGATTGTATCAAGTTGACATCAATGAAAATACAATACATTAATTGATTTAATGCCTTGCATTAACTTTCTGTAGCTCAGAGATTATCAACTTAACATCTTCAAACATCCAATCCGTTATAGTTCATCAATCTCTCCCTTTGGCATTGATGGCAACATACTACATAATACTAATACAATATGAAATATATCAGTTGTAGTTCATCAATCTCTACCAAACTTAATTTTCTATAACCAATACAAATGTCTGACTCTTGGTTAGCTCTTATAGCTTAGATTTGATTCTTGCAGAGTACTTTCTTCATTCTTCATTCTGTTCACTAGATAGATGTAGCAACTTCTGATTCTATCTCTTCCTTTGTTGTAGAATCTTCTCTCCCTTAGATGGATGTTTATTTGAATCTTTCTTTGATGTTTTCTTTCTCTTTGAATACTTCCGATAGATATTTCATATGGATATAATATCTCCCTTAAGTCATCTCTCCCTTTGACAACAATGCCAAATTAAATATCTCTCTTTTTCATAATATATTCCTTAAATTTCCTCTGCATCAGCAATATAATAACTCTGGTGTTCGATGCAAATAAGTACCTTGCTGTGTACTGATATATCTTTGTAGTCCATCTCTTTGCTTGCATCAACATGAATGATCTTCTGATTATGTGTAGGTTGATGCAGACTCCTAGTCAGCTTAGTGACCAATAGACAAGGGTCGGACCCCTAGTCTCTTTCTCAGGTACTCAAATGTATCTTTAGGCAATGGCTTTGTGAATATGTGTATTAATTGTTCCTTAGATTGAACATATTCCAGTATCACCTCTTTCTATTGCACTTGTTCTGTTAAGTAATGATACTTGATAACAATATGCTTTGTCTTAGCATGCATGACTGGGTTCTTTGAGATGTTTATTGCACTTGTATTATCATAGTAGATAATTACTGGTTCAAGAATTTTCATATTCATACCTTCCAGTAATTGCTTGATCCATGCAATGTTAGAGCAATTTGTAGCAGCAGCCGGGTAAAAGTACAAACTTGTGTCACACTTTTATAAAGGAAAAAGACCACAACATGCAAATTGTTCAACTTTAACAACATAAAAAGTGGCATTTGTATTTAGAATTTGAGGATGATGTAAACTGATGAAATGTGTAAAAATGGATGAAGTTTATGCCTATAATTTTTAATTTTTTTAACAAGAATTGACATAGTTTTTTAATTTTTGAACAAGAATTGAAATAGTTTTTTTTTTTTTTTTTTAACAAGAATTGGCATAGTTTTTTTACCTTCCAGTAATTACTACAATCAATACACAGACATATTAGTATTTGGAGAATTTGTTAAAAAAATGACAAAAGCCCAAAAAAAAACCTTTTGATTGCTCTATATTTAAAAATGTGCATTTTCTTGACATCAGCAGATGAAATTACGTGTTGTCACACATGTGAAGCATGCATGATATGCACAGCTGGGTTGTAGGTTGTGAAATTATGGGATTATTTATTTTGTTAAATTTTGATTATTCTATTAAATTATGAGGTTAATTTTCTTAAATTTTGATTATTTTTTAAATTATGAGGTTAATTTTGTTAAATTTTAGTTATTTTTTAGATTATAAAAAGTTAGTTTCAAGTCAAACGTGGTCAAGAAAAGCATTTCTTCATATTCACACCAAAAATCAAGTACATTTGTTCATAGTAGGCTTCTTCTTCAATCTTTAAATTGCATTAACTTTTATGTAATAACTCTTTTTTCTAAGATTTTTTTTAAAGTTCAATTTTTTATAAAGAATGCAATGGTTTTGTTAATTCTTTAGTTTGATGGATTATTTTGTATATTTTCAATTGGTCGTTTAAAGCAACTTCTTTTCATCAAAGTTTAAAAGACTTTAAAAGTTCCTTATTGTAAGCCAAAGAATTAAAGCATAACAAATTAAATAAATTAAAGGTTTTTGTTTTCAATTGATCAAATAACACATTCATACTGAAAACTTAACCCTTTTTCTATCTGCAAATATATCAAATATCACTTCATTTTTTGTATTTAACAAATTGATCTATCTATCTTGCATTCTTGGTGCACTTGCACACTCTGTCATTAGAACCTTTTTTTATTAGAGAGGCATGTCTAGGAAAGTGATCACCTCAGAGGATGACCTCAAATTGACAAAACCCTCTGTACTAGAGTTCAAAATTGTCAAAATAGCTATACTTTTTATATGTGTGTTTTCTGTGTTTACAACAATCAAAACTTTGTCAAACCTTTGTCACAGAGGAAACAACACAATTATCATTGATCATATGCAACTAAAAAATTTAAAACCACATCTATTATTTTAAACAATGCAACTGTCAAATTGAAAATTAAAATTGCAATTGAAAATCATTCAACACAGTCGCCAGATATAGAGACACAATCAACTATATTATGCAACGTAATTGTCTATTTTTTTACCAAAATAGAACATTGTATTATATCACATTTTTACAAATCAATTAACAGTAACAAACAAAATGATAAATCTAAAAATCATTCAACGCAGTTGCCTAGTAAAATTAGGATTTCAAATCAAAACAATTTCACAATAAATCAAGGATAATTCACAAATTTACACAGTATCTGTTAGCAAGTTGGAAGTTGGATGTGTTTTCATTGATGTCAACATATCAGAGGAATTGATCAGAAAGTTTGTTTGTTTGTTGCTAACTTAACTGTTGCAGGTTAGCCAATGAAATAGGATGTTTAGAGGTCCGATGAGGATCAGATATTGCAGATACAAGGTCGCACACATATGAGATTGTTGAAGAAGGTCTATACTTAGTTCACTCCAATTTTTAGAGGATATTATGAAGATTTGGGCATGATACAAATTCAGAGTTGGTGACTAGCAGATAGAGTGATAAACAATGTTGACAAGAAGACATAAAGAGGTTTGATGTGCACAATCAAGTTGGAATTTTTTGGTGCACATCTAGGAGTGTGTTTGGGACATACTCATGTGTCTTCAATTCATAGGGTTTGTACTTCATAGAATTGCATAGCATATTTTTATTGTCTCAGAGCCTTGTTGATTGTGTTCTTGAGATTCGGTAAAGAAGGGCTAGCAAATTTAATGGCTGTGGTGGATTTGTGTGTTTGAGTGTTGATCATGATGCTATAAAATATTCTTGAAGTATGTTCTTGATGAGTTGGTGATACACATGGATCAGAAGGATCATATTGGTGGAATTTTTGGTCAATAATAATATTTTATTATTATCTTTTGTTCTTGGCCAACTTGGTTGGTAAATCATGTTGTGCAAGTGCTAAAGCGTGAATTCAGGGAGATTTATGATCTCAAGGTGGTTGTTATAGGTCATGACAATGATTTAACAATCATAGATGAATTTGAGACATGAAATTTGGCACGATGATTTGAAGAGATGGAGAGTTAGGTTTTTTCGACCTAGTTCTTGACATAAGCTGATGAATTAGGGAAAAATCAAGGTGCAGATCGTGGATGCAAATGTTAGAGATTGCTAGAACAGAAAGGGATCGATTTAATGGTGATCATAAGTGTTTCAAAAAGGGGTTGAACATAGATATATATTATGATACATAGGATTTGTATCAGACATATGGTAGATATCATTTTCACAGTTCACAAAAATCTTAGATCATTGTAGTGATCTTTTGTAAGGCAGTGAGCCTTCCTCGAGGTTGTAGCCCAAGGATTTTCATTTGAGTAGTAAGCTCTAGTTAGTGAGCCTGAATGCATATGCATTCCCCATTATTGTAATATTTTTATAGTTCTAACAAGGTATTTACTTATTGTGGGTAATCAACACCACTGTGGTTTTTCTCCTAACAAGGTTTCCATGATAAAATTCTCTATGTCAAGCATTGTGGATGTGTTTCTGATTTGTGGATGCTTCTATATTTCATGATTTATTAATCAGATCAGATATTATGAGTTAATACATGAATATTTTGAAGGGTTAGGGTTTTGAAGTTGAAGTTTGGTAACAACTAATGCACCCCCCCTTAGTTGTTCTCTTCCATATTATCATCAATTGATATCAGAGATTTGGTCCATTGGAGAAAAGTTTAACATCTTGAGGGAGATGAAGCTTATAAGAAGGACACTCCTAGGTTTGAAGGCATAAATTATTCCATATGGAAGGTCCAGATGATTAATCACCTAAGATACATTGGATAATAGTATGGGACAATCACTAAGACATCTTACACTCCTACAAATCTTTCTACAACTACTCTAGGAGAGAAGAAGCAATTTGAGTACAATATCAGAGAAAAATATGAATTTCTAAGTGCCCTATAAGATATTGAATATACAAATTTTATGGAGTTAGAGACCGCTCTTCAGATATGGATAAATCTCGAGACTCTACATGAAGGTGATGCATTTGTTAAGCAAGCCAAATTGCAAAGCTTGAAAGGAAAGTATGAATCTTTGAGAATGTCTAAGGATGAGAATGTCAACTCTTATATGCAAAAGGTAAATGAAATATTTTGTGGAATCATATGTGCTAGTGATACATTGGAAAACAAGGAAATTATTTCAAAGGTACTAATATCTCTACCCCCTACTTACAAAAGCAAAGCTGCTACTATTGCAGATATCAGAACCATTTCTCCAGTGACTAGAGATACATTGGTTGGTAATTTATCTACCTTTGAAATGAGTGAGTATGGTGACTCTCTTTCCAAAGTTTAATCTACTTTTAAATCTACTATATCAGGAAGAGACATGCATATATTAGATGAGGGTGAAGGGTCTACAAGAAGAGTATCAATATTTGAAAAGGAGATGAGAGAAATTGAAGAAGAAGAGAAAGAGCTTCAGGAATTAGAAGTACTGATTGCAAAGAGACTATCAAAATCATCTAGTAAGTACAAAGGGAAAATGTGTTTTAAATGTTTTTCTTGTAAAAAGATAGGACATTATTCCTCTAGATGTCTAGAGAGGTTTCCTAATTATAAGTTTTCCCAGTCTAGGTTTGATAAAAAGTGTCATTATGTTGTTGATGATGAAGGAGTCACTGATAATAAATCCGATAATGTTAAGAGTGATGATGAACTTGTGTTTTTACAATCCAAGAGGATGAACCCAAGTCTGTAAATATTATGTCAAGTATTATTTCTATTGATGTTGTTGAAGATCTTATGTTTAATGATGTTGTTAGTAATGTGGTTAAAGAAGGAATATCAATTGCTCAAGTTGAAGAAAAGGACCTAGCTACTCAAGATGTCAAGAAAGATAAATGGGTCATTGATAGTGGTTTCTCTCATTATATGACTGGTGAAAAGAGAAAGTTTATGGAATACGAGAAGTATGAAGGTGGTGTTGTTAAATGGGGAGACAAGTCTAAAGGAATGATCAAAGGTAAAGATACCATTTTCTTATATGGTAAGAATACAACTGATTATGTTCTATATGTGGACGGATTAATGCACAATCTTCTTAGTGTTGGACAACTAATGGAAAAATGATATGGATTTCACTTCGGGGATAACAAATATAAAATTGTCAATTAATGTGGAGTAGAGAATGAATTAGAATCCAAGAGAAAGAAAAATGTTTTCCATCTGAATATTGAAGGACCAAGATTGTTAGTAATAACTGAGAGGGGGGGGGGTGAATCAGTGGCCTCAAAAATTTATCCTTCAAA
>MU228368.1:2732160-2744187 GCA_018584345.1 Thuja plicata | reverse complement strand
TACAAAACAATAAAGAAATGAATCATACACACATAACACATGAATTTTTAATGTGGAAACCCTATTAAGGGAAAAACCACTGGGACCAGTACCCCAAATTTTCACTCTTCTGAAGTGAGCCCTGTTACGAGCCAACCCTGTTAAAGGTTACAAACACACTGTTAAGTGCGACCTTGTTAGATGATTTTATACATAAAGGTTGTCACTTAGTATTGGGCATCTATTGCTACTATCCTTGAATCAGCCTCCTTCTTAGACTATCAATAGGTATCAGGCAAGTCCAATGCTACTTTCATGAATCAACCTTTTTGGCACTCCTTGTGATGTACATCAATATATAGAAGACTGTTAAGTCCTGCTCTGTTAAGAGACTTGATGCTTCAATGGTTAAACTGAAACATTATGACCTATTTCTAATGCAACTTTGAATTGCATATTTTCAGATCTATTTAAGTACATTACCTCTCTAATCAATGTATCAATTCAATTCTTTGCGCTCCACACTTTCTGCTCTGTGATGTTGTGCTTCACTATTCATCGATGTCTGTAGAATTCTTTAGCTCTCCTTCAGCTTGATTGATCAGGACTGTATGAAGTTCTTCTTCATCAATTTCTCTTCAGCATCCTCTTTTCATTCACTCCCCTTAATCCCCTTTCCGTGAATGTGTTGTTACAAAAATGAATTAAGCTTGTCTCTTATATAGACATGATATTCGTTGTTTCTTGATTCTTGTTTCTTGGCATGAAAAACAATGCAGCCAATTTGATTTAAAGCATAAATCCTAATTTATCTCGTAGTTATCTTCTTGCCGACTATACAAATCTTCTTTAAATCGATTACTTAACTCTGGTCGAATAAAAAAAAGAAAACAACCAGTTAAGTCTATCTTTTAGCTCTTGCCAGCTAGATATTTTGTCATTTTCTGAACTCTCTATTCCATCAGTCAATTCTTTAGTTAGTTTTCAGTGACAACTGATAGTTCCATCGGCATGACTCTAATTAGCTTCGGGATCTCTGTTCATCGGGAATCATTAGATTTTTACTCGTTGGGCAACTCTTTTTTCAGCTCGTCGGGTATCCTATGGTTTTGCTTCATCGAGCAACACTGTCTTCAGCTCATTGGGTATCACTGTGACTGTTCTACTTTTCCTTTACCAATTGTGTGCACTTTGTCAGTGTTTGTTTGTCACTTAGTGAATACTTGAATTTTATGCATTGCTAAAAGCATAACTTTTGTTCTATTGATTCTCTGAAGTCTTTGGCATTATGTACATGACCGTATAGATGATATCAAGTTGAAATCAATGACAATACAAACCATTAACTGATTTAATGCTTTGCATTATATTCAACTTAACATTATCAAAACATTCAATCAGTTACATGTCATCACAAGATATCTAATTACTCATATTGAAGAAGGAAAGACCAAGTCATAGAAAGATGGACAAGATGTCAACATTAATCAAGGACTGCAACAACTAAGTCAGAATCAGATGACAAGTCTCTTGGTGAAGAATAATGATAAGGATGATACAAATAAAGGAGAACAAACAACATAAGAGTCACAAGTAAAGGTAAGAACACCAAGGTATGATAATTTGAGTTGTTCTGAAGAAAGTTATTTGACTACCCAATTTAGTGAAAGTAAGTTTGGTTATTGGATAACTCAGATAAAAAAAGTATTGGTGTATGTCATGGAATTAAAAATCTTGTTGAGAATCAAACTCAGAGCATGTCAAAGAAATAAGTAATTCAAGAAGAAGGAAAAGATGATAAGGATAGATAAATCAAGGAAGATGAATTTTCAAGTCATGGGAAGATTCACAATTAGAAGAAGCTTGATGACAAACAATTTATGAATAATGGAAATTTAGAATCAGATGAAGGAAATTTCAAGTCAGAGCATCAAGAAAAGAAAAGGAGAATTGTGGAAGATCAGATTTGCTTGATTTTTGAAATTGAGACCAGAGATATATGCAAAGTTTGCATGGATGATCAGTGGGTCAGAGCTATGAAGAAAGAGCTTAAGATTGCAAATGACTACAAATAAAATCTGAAGACCAATTAAATTAAAATTGAAGCATTACTAATTTAGAGGAAGTTAGTATACAAGAGTGATCTCACATTAGATAAAGGAGAATGCTCCAAATCCAACTAGGACAAGTCTAAATTAGAAAGGAAGATGAAGAAGAAGAAGAAGAAGAAGAAGAAGAAGAAGAAGAAGAAGAGAACTAATAAGAAGAACTCGACAAGGGAGCCTAAAGCTCAGAAGCTCAAAAATAAGTGTTTTGTTTGTAATGAGGATGAATGTGAAGAAGTGGATTGAAGAAAGAGAAATTTATGTTTTAATTACAAAAGGGATGATCATGATCCAAGCATATGCAGTAGTATGAGGAAGAAGATTGATTTTGTTAAAAGGAAAAAGGTTAGATGTTTTTCATGCAAGAAATTTGGCCACACTACCAGACAATGTACTCCTAAGAAGAAAGAAAATAATGGATAGAAGATTGTTCTTTAGATTAGATGCAATTTATCTGAATTTACTACTGAGAATTATAGAGGCAAGAAGGTGAAAAATGGTGAAACTAAAGGAGAAAATGAGAAAATGTAGAAGAATGGTGAGAACATGAAGAAAGAAGAGGACAATAAGAAAGAAAATCAAGGCTACTACAGAAAAGGGGTCTACTTCTGTAAATCCCAATGGAAAGTCAAGAGGACTTGCTCTTCCTAAAAAAACTAAGATGCAGGAGAATGCATTAATCCATAGGACTTCATGGAGATATAATTCAAGCTAGATTGGTGTTTTGTAGGCTACTACTCAAGAGGAGGAGTCAACATGGTAAGTTAATTGCTTAGTTGTGTCTACAGGTAAGAAAGATGAGCATATCTAATCAGTACAAGATTACTGACAAATAATATCTTTGTCATTGATGTCAAAGAGAGGGAGAATCTTGTGAAAAACAAGATCATATACTTGTACATACAAAAGAGTTTAAGGGAGAGAAGCATGTGATAAACAAGATATATACTTGCACATAAGAAAGAGTTTAAGGGAGAGAAGCATGTGATAAACAAGATATATACTTGCACATAAGAAAGTACTTCAACTAAGGAGAGGATGGTGAGAATAGTATTTAATCATATTGGATCCATGGGAAGCTTGTTCCCATGGGGAGAAGAGATAAAGAGATCATAAAGGAGATGAATTAGAGATACTTTGAAAGATAATTATGGATATTTTTGGTAGTACTGTTGATTATCTTTCTAAGTGGGAGATTGTTGGTTTCTAATTGCATTACTTTATTTCACATCATATGTTGCCATCAATGAAAAATGGGGAGATTTTTAGCAATTTGGAAGTTTAATGTGTTATCATTGATGTCAATATATCAAAGGAATTGATCAGAGGGTTTATTTGTTTGTTACTAACTTAACTGTTGCAGGTTAGCTAGTGAAAATATATGTTTAGAGGTTCACTGAGGATCATATATTGCAGATATGAGGTCACACACATAGGATTTTGTTGAATAAGGTATGTACTTAGTTCAATCCAAGTTTTAGAGGATATTATGAAGATTTGGGTATGATACAAAGTCAAATTTGGTGACTGGAAGACAGAGTGATAGACAATGTTGACCTTTACAATGGAACACAAGAGCCATATTTAAATTCATTGGTGAAATTATGTAACTTGAAAGATCAAACTATGATGACCTCATATGCATGTTAGGTGACCTTGAGGGGCAGGGTTATTTTTTTCATCTTTATACCATTTCACCTAAAAATGTAATGAAACTAAAATCATGGGCTTTTGGATCCAAAACATCAACTGGGTCACCTTTAGAATTTCCAAATTTGAAACTTTTTTCTGGACCATTTCTAGCCTAGTTGTAGTCGCAAACATTAAAAAACATATCAAAATTTGGACAAAGACCATGAAATATGACAAACTTACTAACTTCTATTCCAAAACCTTTTTACCAAATGTATTTTCATGGTGATGTTTGAGTAGCAAAATTTTAATCATCAAAGTGGAGGTCTCATGAAGATTAAACAATTTAAACACATTGACTTGCACTTTGAATTCAGGAAGTTTGGGCATTGCAAAGATGCTAGTTTTGCAGATGCTAAAAAGTAGGATACACTATTGTGAGTTGCTCATATACAAATAATTTTGTGAGATTTATCCATTCATGTGCAAGTAGAATACACCCCTTATAGGCATGAATCCATGTTGGTTGAAAGTAGGCATTAGAAACCTAATAATGTGACTGAAGAAGCATGGGACAACCTTTAGACTTGTAAATCACATATTTCAATATATTCTTGTAGTAATAATACTGATAAAATGATATATATAAACATGAATGTGAAATGCAAATAGTTTTTGTTTATGATTTGGTTACAATAAAGAGATTGAAAGTGCAAGGCAAAGGTGTCTTTCATTCAATAATATTTTTAGGTCATGTTTTAAATACCATAATTTTAATTTTTACTCCATTTTATAAATGCATATTTTTGATCCATTAAAGGTTATTATATGATTGTACAATTATCAATATTGTGAATATCTCCATGAATCTCAAACGCGATTTTGAGAATTTTAATTCATCCTTTGGTTACTCTTTCTAATTTGACTATTATGCTTGATTAGTCCACCATAATCAAAGGTTGTAAAATATTTATGAAGTTTTCAAAAAGTATATTTTCATCATAATCTAGGAACTTTATCTATTGGTTTATTAATTATGAAAGTATGCTCTATTATTCCAATGTTAGGATGAGAAACCTTGTACCTAACGTACATTTTACTAACAAAGTGGCACGTTGTATGACATTTAGAGATAATGAAGAGTGTAGTATGAAGGTGTGCGAGATGCTAGAGAAAAGACTAATTTGGGAGAGATTGAGCCCACGTAAGGTACATGCTATCTTGGTGCCAAAGAAAGATGGGGAATGAAGGATGTATACATTGATTCAAGGACAATAAACAAGATCATAATTAAGTACCAATTTCCTTTTCCAAGGATGGATGACATTATGGAATTATTGAGTGGTGAAAGATACTTCACCAAGATTGAACTTAAGAGTGGATGCCATCATATTAAATTTGTATAAGGTGATGAATGTAAGATTTCTTTCAAAACCAATGAAGGGTTGTAAGTGTCTAGTCACTTCCTTTGGAGTCACTAACACACCAAGCACATTCATGAGATTAAGAAAGAAGCATTGAAGGAATTACTAGGTAAGTTCCTCTTTATTTATATGGATGAAAATCATATCTTCAACATGAAAAGAGAACATATTTGGCACATTAGACTTGATTGTTCTAGTAGGTGAGAGAAGAGAAGTTCTAGATAAGCATTAATATGTACAGTTTCATGAAGACAAAGCTATTTTATGTGGGGTTTATTATTTCAATAGAAGGACTAAATATGGATCTTTAGGAGGCATGAGAAATTGCAAAAATGACCAACACCAAATAAATTTGGGTACTAAGATCATTTCTTGGCTTGGCAAGACCATAATTTCATTAGGAATTTTAGCACCATCTACACACCAATGACAAAGTCCATGAGAAGAGATCATAAGGAGTTTAAGTGTAGATATAGAGCACATAAATGTTTTGGTTTGTTGAAGAAAAAGGTGATAGAACAACGGGTATTGGTTTTACTAGATTTCAACAAAATCTGTTATTTATATTATGTGGCTAGCAACAATGCTATAAGAGTAGGTACTTAGCCAAGAAGGGAGGCCAATTGCTTATTTTATTGATAATTTGAATGTTGTTTGAAGAAGATATTTGCTTTATGATATGGAAACCTATGTCATAATTCAAGCGCCAAAGAATCAAAGACTGTACTTACTACCAAAAGAGTTTGTGTTGTATACTTAGCATCAAGCCCTTATTTACCATAATAGCCAAAGCAAGTTGACTAGATGCATATGTTGTGTATACAATTCATGTAGAGTTACACAATTATCTTGAAGCACAAAAGTGGTAAATCAACCAGGGTTGTTGATGAAATGAGAAAAAAGAGAATCTTAATGATGTAGGTGAAGGTGACAATGATGGGATTTGATGAGCTAAAACATCTGTATGAAGTTGATATTTATTTTGTTAATGTTTAGAAGGAAATATGAGATCTAGTGGTAACTGATAAATTAGGTGGCACAATTACTTTATTCAATATGTTATGTTGTTAAAAGGGAATCAATTATATATTGGTTAAAGTTTGATGCAAGAGAATATGGTTAAGGAGAAACATTTTTGGAGGATTAGTAGGACATTTTGGCATTGGGAAAGACTATAGCCTTGGTGAATGAGAGTTACTTTTTTCCTAAAATATAGAAGTATTTCAAACATTATATTTAGGAGTGTAGGATCTATCGAGTGGCTAAGGGAAATAGTACAAATACAATTTTGTATCAACCTCTTTCAATTCCAAAAGACCTTAGGAGGATATCAAAATAGGTTTTGTGTAAGGGTTTCCAAGGACTTGATGAGGACATGAATCCATATATTTAGTGGTGGACTAATTTTCTAGGATGGTTCATTTCATTCCTTGAAAGAAGACTCATGATGCGGTGCCCATTGTTGATATGTTCTTCCATGAAGTGGTAAAACTACATGGAATACCATGGATCATTTCTTTAGACTAGGATACCGAATTTATCATATACTTTTGGATTTTTTTTTTTTGTCATAGGAAATCCCCGTGACCTTTCCCAACACCCATTTTTGGGGCAAGTTAAGGCAAGACTAATCCTCAGGGATGTACCAAGAAGCCATCCTTCTAGATGCATAAGGTGAAAGCAAGGCTTTGGCTATGACCTATGGGGAAAAAATCTACAACCCAAGTCAGCTCCACTACCCATGTGGGCTATAAAGTTACCTTTGGAAAATATTATGGAAGAAGGTGTAGAAAGACCTTAAATTTACCTCCACATACCATCTCCAAACCCATGGACAAAAAAAGGTGGTAAATAGAAGCTTTGCTAACGTACTTTAGTGTTTGGTAGGAGAAAAAATGGAAACTAGGACCTAATTATATAACTAGAAGAATTTTCATTTAACAATTTGGTAAACTAGAGTACCAAAAAGACACCATTTGAGATAGTTACCAAAATTTATCCTAAGGGAGTAACAAAACTCAGGAATATTATCTCAGGAAACAAGTGAAGTGAAAAGGCAAAAGATCTTGTAGACCACACAGAGGTCATGGAAAATTATGTTAAGCATCATCTAGAGACCATGAATGCTAAGTACAAGGAGTGGAAAGATATCAAAAGGTGGCATAAGGAGTTATATCTTAGAGATAAAGTCATGATGTATCTCTGAAAAAAAGATTTCTAGTATTTATATATAACAAGCTAAAGATGAATAAGCCTGGGCCTTACAAGATCCTTCAAAGACTTATTTCAGAGTGACTTATGAGGTGGAGCTACTAGAAAGTATTGGCATCTCATGAATATTCAACAGTGTAGGCCTCTACCAATTTATTGGAGCACAAACCAATAAACACAACATAGGAGCACCACTTTAGGACCAACTACTGTAATTACAACCAAATAAAGTATAATAGATTCTAGATTGGAAAAAGCATTAAAATCAAAACAAGGAATATTTGGGAAAGTGGAAGGGAAAGCTAGTATTTGATGCAACCTAGATCTTGATGATTGAGTTTGATAAATTTAGATGATATCTAGAGCTAGAAATGTGCAACACATACTTCTCAAAGAACCCTAGGGGTCTAACTTAGGAGCATATGAAAGAATCTAATTGTATTATACTGCATGAAACTAATTTCCTATGTGGAATAGACAGTATGTAGTAAGACAAGTCTGCTACAATCTATCAAGGTGGAAACAATTGGGAACACTTTGCTCGAAAGATCTCTTCACCAGAAGTTCATCCTATAAGACAATTTGGGACCAAACCTAAAGAAAATAACATAGGGAAATTCTTTGAACCTTGTGGAGATGGCACAAAATATCACATGGAAGATAGGAGGCGATCAAACCTTTAGATGGGTTTGTACCCATCTACCATTGTGTCTTCTCCAACTGCTTGGAGCCAACCTATATTTATGTTGGAAATAATACTTTTAACCTAATGTAGGTTGACGCAAGTCACTCCCAAGAGCTTGGAGCTAGTATATAAACACTTATAAAGATCATTGGAAAGAAACATTTGTAGTTATAGGAGTTAGGAGTTAGGAGTTAGGAGTTAGGGAGATAATATCTGGAAGAATTTTCTAGATTTTTATTAATAAGCCCATGACAACCTACATCCCAAAATGTGGGGCCAATGGGCCTAATGTATTTGGAATATGTTGGACCTGTGAGCATGTATGAAGTTTTTCTAATCAATGAGATTGCATCTTTATGTTTCCCAATTTAGTTGTGTGTTGAGCTCCGCTATAAGCTTTGATAGTCCACTCTAAACCCCACATCCTTAACTGCATCAACATTTTATTATAGTCAACATATATAATAGTAAATACTTTATCCTAAAATGAATGTTTGGACATGTTTTTTTCTTTGAACTTTGAAATATCTCATGTGCTCTATAATCAATTTAATTGTAAAGACTTTACTCAACTCCTAATATCAATGATACATGAACACCTTAATTGATCACAACATCCTCTTATTGCTCATTGATAATTGATGATTTACATGCAAGACACATACATAAACAATGAACTTAAACTTACCCTTTCATTAGATGAGTAAAAGCATCAAAATGGGACTCACATTGTATAAGTAAGTGTCTAATGTTTTCTCACATAGTGATCAACACACAACTTGTTAGGAAAGACCACTTCATACCCAATTACACTTAATCCATTTCTTACATAACACATGATAGGTAATCATATATATTGTCATGCCCCACAAGGGAACCGGGGAAGAGAACAAAGATTCTCTTTATAAAAGAAAACCTAAGTAACGATTTATGAAAAATTTTGAATTTTTTTTAAAGAATTACATGAACAAAACATAGTTTAACTTAGATTCATCCAAGGTTCCCTTATTAATAAATGTAAAATTTATTTAAGTCCATTTAGTGTACTAGAAACTTGATTTACTTCTTAAACAAACTACATCTCAACATTTGTAGATTCTTTATAAAGAAATACAAAGTACTTTCATTTCAATTTGCCATTTAAATCCATTTTTATTCCTAAGTATCCTTTATGAATGAGGTAACTTTTAAAGCAAATAGAATCATCTAAATCATTTGATACATTACAAATATTACATTTGTTTTTCAGTAGCTTTTTCACTTAATCAACAATAATGAGAAACATACTACTTTACTTGGAATGATACAAAATCCTTTTCTTTTCCCAACATCATATACAAAAAGTTCATGCTTTCCCTTTTCCTTTTTCCTAAGTCTACCCATTCTAAATACATCATTTTGAAGTACATTTATGATTACATTACATTCATCTCCTCTTGGGAGGTAACAATAATTTTACATCATGAAAGATAAAGTCTTCATTCTTCAAAACTGGAACACTAAGCAAGCATGAGTCCTCAAGCACCGCATCCGCAAAAGATACCTCGATAAAAGATTTACCACCCAACCATGTGGATACCAAAAGGTCCACTCCCCCATGCTAGGAGATAAACACCAAGGTCCACAAAGAAGGGATAGCTAGGCCATACCTAGTGTTGGGTAACCTTTCCCAAAAAGCAAATAAAAGAAGATCAAAGTATAAAATCTTTTCCCAAAGGTTCTAAGGCTTGGTAGAAACTCTAAGCAACAACCTAAGTGAGTGTCATCGCATAGCCCTCACCCCTTGGTTTGTCCTGGTACTATCCACTCCGGGCGCCGGCCCCCAAGTAGGCACATGCGAAATTGAATGCCTTTCGTACAGACAAGCGCCATTCGATTGTACCTATGCATAGGTACCTTCTCCCACTCCCATCCATAGCCTTTACTACCACTAATGTCATGGGTGAGGCATACATTAATCTTTTTAGTGCTTGAACCCATTCCCATAAGTTTAATTAATTTTTCACTTATTAAATAACTCTTCAGTCGGTTATCCTGGTTCTAGCCACTTAGGGCCCCGGCCCCGCACTGGGAGCCACTCACTTAGTGTTCTTAGGTTTTCTACCCTTAACTCACACATCAAAAATACATCATACATGTAGTAAAAACACATCATAAACACATTTGAGAACTACATCAAAGAATAGAAAATAATAAGGTAGTTTAGGGATGTTTAAGAAAATTAGGAGTGTTTAGGGAGGCCTAGAATGGTCCTGATCCTCCTAGACAATCCTAAACCCTAATCCTACTTCCTACACACATCCTAACCCTATTAAAGCATCTAAATGCACCATATAACCTCCACCAAACACGTAAGGAACATATTTAAAGTTACACAAAATTTCACATGCCAAAACACAATGCTCTGTAAAATCTCACGTGCTTGAAATTTAACTAAGTCTGATTTTTTTGAAAAATCTAAAATCTAGAAGTTGCATCTTAACTCCTAGGAAGTTGAAACCTATCCCAATCATCTGAAAAGGTACCTAATTTCTTTATACAAGTATAACTTAAAGTATAAGAACTTATACTTCAATGTTATACTTGTATAAACAAACCTTTGTACTACTAAATTGTATACACAAACCCTAAATGTTATACCTTAATAATACTAACTTCAACTCCAGATTAAATACAACTCAGGGATAATTAATAATGATAGAAACCCTAATCTGAATACAACTTGGGAGTAAATCAACAATAACAAATTATAATACAAACTCGGGATTATATAAATACTGCGCATATTGTTTAATGACAGAAAATTAAATATAAATAATCCTAATCCGGGATAAAAAGGCTGTGCAAATTGTTTACAGGAAATGCGTGTTCTACAAAATGACAGAAAACTAAATAGAACGACTGACAGATCTGACTCCATAATCTTGGAAGCACTCATGGACATTCTGAAGGAGATACAAGGAGATTACTAAGGAGTCTACAGACTCTTACAAATGCAAAAATATTCATATACATACAACATAAGAATAATTCCATTTAAACATGATCCTAATCTCCAAATCACTAATACATGCACAATGATATATATATAACATAAACATTCTGAAATTTACATAGACAACAAAGCACATAGAGAAAACATTCAACCAGACTCTTATCCAACACATATCACAAAGGAGAGTTATCTCCCAGGATGGATTCCAACATGGAGTCCTGCAGAGATTCAGTTTGATGAAGAAGGATCAAATCCTCTCAGTCTCTTCCAACACTCCTTTGAGTCCTTTTGGGTGCAATCTCCAGCCTCTATCGGAAGAAACCAAATGCCAATCTTAGAGAATAATGAATTCTCTCCTCACAAATATAATTTCCTACAAATAAAATGCTCAACCATACAATTTCTCCTCTTGAATCCAAATTCATATCCAACCCCCTCTCACATAGGAGATCTCTCTGTATATAGATTGGAGGAAGTAGTTGCACGGGTAACCGATGCAACTATCCACCATTTATTCATTAATAATATGGTTTGCAAAACCATTCCTGTGAAGGAATAAGCAAATTTTTATTTAATAAGATTTTAATCTATGTCTCCTAGATTTGAGGATGACAAAATAGATAATAAAGATTTTAGGAATACATTTACTAGCTTACTTACTATGGTAATTTACCAAAGGCATTTCCCAAATATAAAAAATAACATAGACTTACCATAGTCTCATAATAATTTCCTTCACATAATTAGTTTATTATATAATAATATATAATAATATATAATTATATATGTATTCATAGGCATATGTGTGCACCCATATGCTTATGGTACATATACCATAAGTAAGACACATTATTATTAATATTACAAACATTAAATATTATGAAGATTATTATTATAAAACATATTATCTATTCATACACTAATCCATATTCTTTACAAAACACAATAGTGATATATATAAGGTGAAATATACCACTATTATTAAAACATTTATTA
>MU228368.1:2706125-2721140 GCA_018584345.1 Thuja plicata | reverse complement strand
TATATATGAAATTAAATATTTTATTAAAAATTAGACTGTTATATAAAATTAATTAATTGACCACATTAAAAATGATATGATAAATAAATTTATAATTAAACAATTAACTTAAAAAAAATAGTAGCTCTTATACACACTAATTTTTTAATTAGAAAAATGCATAAATTAATAAAAATAAATATTACAATATAATTTTTTCAAGATAATAATCTTGAAAGAAGAAAATAAAGATTAAGAACAACAAGCAAATCAATATAACACATTAGACTGAGGCAATGCAAGTGTTGTATGCAAATTACAAAAAAAGATCTTTTTTTTTTTAGGAGTATCGAGAACAAGCTCTAGCTCTTTCACGATAATGTTCATTGTTGAAAGAGGGAATCCATTGTGCTCTTCAACACTAGCCACCAACTAGGACTAACTTTGAGTTAGTTGATTCTTGAGCTCTGTATTAAAGTTGAGTTTCTCTTTCAAGACTTTAACGAAAGATGACTGGTGCAAAATAACACTAGAGAGTAAATCGTATTAAACCACTTTTGTAGGTGAAAAAATATTAGAAAAAGCTACTTTACATTGAAGAAAATAAATATATAAAGAGATACATTGCCGAAAAGATTTTGATATCACATTTTGAGAGCAATGCAACCTTAGCAATGTTGATTTCCACTTAAATTTTAGCTAGAATATAGGTCAAAATTAATTTCCAGATTTGCCAGGTCTGATTGCACATCCAAAAATCATGTTTAATAATTTCCATCTTATAACAAAAAAGGACATTTGGAGGAGTGGAATGTGATAAAAGTGAGACGTTCTCCAACAATAATTTTATAGTGGATGATCTTCCAAGCAAGCAATTGTGCATTAACTTTAGCTTTGGATTTCCAAACATTACTACTCAAGCTGAAGCACGTAGACTTAGAACTATTCACTTTCCATTTCAACTTCAACCTTGGTTGTAATTGGTTTGGAGGAAGAAGTTTATGATATATGAGTTTGAGAGGAAATTTATCGATATTATAGCTTGGAAGACATCTCCGATCCTTAAAAAACTTGCATGAGATAGGAGTAGAAAGTTTTAATTGAAGAAAGAGAGGAACAATCTCATGAACCTTATGAATGCAATTGATCAAAGTAGTGGACAACTTGAACTCATTTTTAAGTTGCAAATCACTTTTCCAAGTTAAAGATGATATATCCCAAATGTCTCTAAATTCCATAATGCCGTTTTTGAATAAGATCCTTTGAATCATAATTCAAAGCAAGAGACTGCTTCATGTAGGAAAATTATCTATTCTAGCAAATAGATGAAGACAAAAACTCATCCCATGACTAAGATATTATCCATTCCACTCTAGAAGACAAGACATTTGCTCCAAGCTTTCTATATACTTCCAATTTAGCTAGAAGCTTGAGGTTTAAAATATTTTGCCACAATGATTTATCTTTCTAGCCAACCTCTTTCAAACATTTTTGACTTTAGTTGTAGCATTCTATGTCTAATAAGATACTTCTATGGTGTTGCTTCATGAAGACTTCCAATAATCTATTTTGCTATGAGAAAGACTCCTTGTGTAATTCCAAACTTCCTTTGTTTCCAGGGTAAATACAATACAACCATAAAGCAACTCAATGATTTGTTATGTTATTCCTTTTTCTTCAAAAGAGCCATCTAATTAATTGATTATAACAACATTTAGAAAGAAGCCAATATGATAAAATATAAATATGACTAGCTATGAAGATTTTGTTGGCCATTTTTGAATGGCTCCAACCATAGAAAGAAATTTGTCTCCAACCATAGGAAGAAATTTGTTTGACAAAAGATCAAGCTTCTTTTTAAAATGTATACCATAAAATTAGTTAATCAATAACATTAATTCACGGGTATCGATTGCAGCAAATTAGCGAAAATTGGACATTTATACGCAATTTATTTGTTGTATGGTTCCCAGGAATAGGTAGTATGGGGGAACGTCTAACCAATAAGATAAACCCAATTTATATAGGAAAACATATGCCATCCAGAGTTATCCTGTTTCGTTTTCTAATTCTATTGTATTAGCCACTAATTCGTACCATAGCCAGCCATTCCTCACGACTGTTTCACCGAGCTCTGGGAAGATGGAAACTCTGTTCACGTCTGCGTGCCCACTAATCTTCAATTCTCAGAGGACTGCTACGAAGGTCTTAATATTGGCTTCGTATTCTTATTACTAAAAATTTTGTGGGTTCTTCGGGTTTATTTTGCTTAATTAATGAGATTGGAAAATTCCTCTTGGTATTGGCTTATCAGAGGGTACTTTCTTGCAACCATAAAGTCCAGAAACGAAGACCCAGTTTGGATCTTCACAGCATTCACCACACACCACAGAGGCAAGGTCAGTCGGAAAATTTCCAATAGTTCTTCATTTATCCTCTGTTTAATTTGGGTCTATGTAAAATTCACAGGGCTAGATACTGATTATTTTAAGTTAGTTGAGTTCTGGAAATCTACCAGTTTACTAATGTTCGTGATTTTTGTACAAATAGTAAACTATTTTGCCCTTCTTTGGGCAATTTAAAAGGGACAGGACTGTTAGAGTACAGAAAGACACTGAGAGGGCGGGCGTGAATCAGTGTCTTATAAAACTAGACTGAATTTTTTACCAAATATGAACACGAAAAGACCAAGAATAGAAATAATGATAAAGCTTTGCCTATTAAAGCTTCAACTCCTTTTTGATGACAAGCAAGACAATTACAAAGATACTGTGATGACTAAAACAACTGATGCAAATTATAATAACTTTTGTTGAACTGGAATTCAGAACACTTTTTGTTAATCTGAGATGAATATCAAAATCATTTTGAACTTATTCAAGATGAACAACATCACAACTTCATGTCAACAAAACAATGAATGTAAACTCATGATCAACAACATAATCATAAGAGACCAGAACGAAGATGAGCAGTGTACATCATTTCAACATATGAAACACAATGGGTAAATGCAGATCAAATGAACTTAGAAAACCTTAATGACATTAGAAAACCTTAATGACACATGATAGACAGATGAATATGAAAGACAAACACATCAGTGATAATAACAATCCATAACACCATAAATGTCTTGAGTGGAAACCCTCTCGAGAATAAAACCACTCGAAATTGCCTTACTGACTTATCTAATTTTTTTCAAGTTTACAATGCCTCACTGCTGTATAGTCTCACTGACAATGCTATCTCACTAATAGACTTTTCAAATACCTCACTAGCAAAGCAATGTGCCTCAGTGGCAATGTGTCTCACTGACAATGTGCCTTACTAGCTGTTACGCTTAACTTTCTTTACAAATCAACACAAAGTACTATCTCTGTTTCTTTCAATAACATATTTTGGTCTCATATCACCTGAGACTCCAGAATCATATATACCACATAAATCTAAGAATTCATACAGTATATCATTGCACATAAATGAACCTTATATACAACAATACATTATATGTATTCTACAGATCAACTCCTTATCAATACAATGCCTTTAAACTCCTAAATCACAATAATCCCCTCTGTCTCTGTATATGTTTCCTCTGAATGTACATATTTAAGATCATCACAGTAATATGAAACTGCCATACTGGTCAAAACTGAATGATCAACTTCTTTCTTATCAAAAGATAAACATGATGAACCGAAAAACCATGGTCAAGTAAAGGTAGTTCTGTTAACATAGTGAACCATGATCAAAACAAGTGCCAATCTCAAACTGAGTTTAAACAATTTGGATAATCAAACCATAGACTCAAAAGATGCACAAAAGCCACAATGAACCAGGGTAGAAAAACTTCCAAACCTGGGTTACCAAACCCCAACAAAAAGACTTTTATCTTTAATATCGACAACATAACACAAGGGTTTCAAGTTAGCAAAAACCCTAAACAATAATCACAAATTGTTGAAAAAAATGAAACCCAAACACAACTAGATTATACCCTGATGGAAAACTGAACTAGGGTTTGATACAAAGCTTTAAGACACAAACCCTTAACAAATTTTTCAAAAACCAGGTTTAACTGAACTGATATTCTTTAACATAAACAATCATAAAAAATGGTTGAACAAAAACAACTGAATCAAGAAACCACGTGTCATGCTTGTATCTTCCTGTCACATTTGTTACTCAAACTCACAAGTCCAAGCTGTCAAAGCCTCCTTCAAAAAACTAGTTACCCATCTCTCTTGGCCGCGGGTGATTCTAACCATAACTGTCATGAATGTGCCCTTTCACAATGCATTGTTCCGTGCCCTAGCTCAAGGGCTTTCCAATAACCAAGCACAAGAAAAAATGATTAATGAAAACCAAAACGTTGTAATGTGTTTTTGCAAATGCTGAACCAAAGACATTTTTTAATCTCATTTTTTTATGTTTTTAATCATAGATGAGAAGCTCACCCCCATCCTCAATAGAGCTATTAGCAATGAGAAAATGCCCAGGAAGCTTTTGACCCTCAGCAACGAGGGCATGAAAGCTACTGTCACTAACCTTAATGCGCTGTATGCTCTGCTGGAAGGAAATTACATGGATAAAAATGCCATTACCATTGATGATGATGCTGTTAAGCAGGATGAGCAGATTTCTGGCCCTGGCTCTAGAACCAGAGCAAGCACAAAGAAGAAAATGACTTCTTAGCCTAAAGATCTTACGAGCCTTAAGGAATCTATCCAGAAGATTCCAGGCCCTGCTGGTGGACTCTGAGGATTTCCTCAAAATGCTGGACTGAATTGTGTTGTTGGGCGCTTTTTTGTTTCTGTTTGCTGGACAGTGTGCAGGCCGTTTTTTGCTCTTTTTGAGGATGGTGCTGTAATTGTAAATTCTTGGGGTTTGCCCTCTTTTGGTTCTACTATTTCCTTAAGGCAGTCGTTGTCTTTTTGATGCTTTTAATGTTCTTTCTTGCTTCTAGATTGTAAAGGGTTTCGGGGTCCCCTTCAAAACCTGTAGTTACCTCAATCAAAAACATACTCAATGTTGATGGGATTTTGATGCCTCTTTTTATTTTTGAAACTTTATATTCAATATATCACTATTTTTGTGCAATATCAAATGCTTAACTCAAGGGCATCATAATGGTTTTGAAAGCGAAATCAAGATATTCTGGCCCCTTTAAAGTGACAAACCTTGCAAAGTACTTTCAATGGAGTAAGGTCTACTTGAAAAATATCTTGCATAAAATGGCTTAAGTCATTGAATTTGAAACTGTATAACATCACCAAGTTTGGAGCATGATTCCTTTTATCTTTGCTCCATACATCTGAGAACTTGCCAACATATTCAATGCAACTGTATATCAGTAATATGTATTTGAAAATGCTCATGACCTGAATGTCAAATGCAATATGCATGTCATCAATTTAAATGCTCATAATCTTAATGTAATACGCATATCATCAATGTACCATACTGTCATGTGGATGGAAGTGCACCGCACTGTCATGTATTACCATCATGTAAACGCCATCAAATCACATCAAATGACCAAGTGCCATATATCACTGTCATGTATCCCTGTCAGACTAATATAGAGATAAACATATAAGTACCACATCACTGCCCTGTATCACACTAATCATGTATGTGCACGAAAGAGAGTTAGTGTTATGTCATCAAAGACAACGGGCTAAGCGGCAACAAGGACTTCCTCGCAAAGAAACCATCCTCGAAAAGAAAGTTTTAACTTCATAACTTGGAAGTGACTCGTACAAACTACGCTGAAATTGATATGTTGACCCAAACAAATAGAAATTGGAAACATAGATAGAAGGGATGGGCCTTCCTCACAAAGTAACCATTCTCAAAAAGAAAATTTTGATCCTAACACCAGGAATTGAATCACGCATCAATAGTGAAATTGGTAGATAAACCTACCCAAATATGCATTGGAAACAAAGATCCCCCATGGTGTGCAATTCAAATGACTTATAGGATAAAGGTTGAAATATAGTTTCTTTTTGTTTGTGTTTTGCAAATTCTAGAGTTTTTTTGTGAAATTTCCCAAGGGTTTATTGAAAAGTCCTTAAACCTTAAACCCTTTGGCCATGGTTTGTGCCGTAGTGTTCTATTTCACCATTGACTTGTCTGGCCCTTGTACATTCCCTAAAGTGATTTCTCAAGTCCTTTGCTTTGTTGCAACATCGGCCCCATCATTTTTGTAACCGTTTGTGCCTATTGTCAAAATATTCTAAGCTGCCTTTGTTCACTTGCAAATATGTGTACCTTCGGTGGCCCTTGCCCATTGGCCATGCGACATCTTTTAATTGGAGCGCATTTTGTCTTTGTAGCACAAGTTCTTCTACATTGGCTTGTAAGTTTGTGCTATTGTGCTATTATGCCACATGGCTTCCCTTTTTGCTCCCTTGTTTGGTGACAATGAGCTTGTGGGGCCAATATAATGACAAAAGTTGTCTCTATTCCTATTAGAGTGCATTCATTCTTTGTAGTGCAAATATCCTTTTGACTCAAGCTGCACCATGTGTACTTTCTTCAGTGACTTGTGTTGACAACATTACTTCTAGGACCACCATGTGCGAGGTGGCAATCTTTTACTATTGCGTGACACCTCTTCACAACATAGTTTCTCTATAGAGAGGCCTACACATCACCACCACATCACTCTTAGGCACCTTATTGCGAAAGTTTGGGATCTTCAAGGTAGAGAGGCCTTTTGCTATTTCGTAGATTTTCAAAAAAGCCTTTGACATTGTGCCTAGAGATAAGCTTTGGAAAAGATTGGAGGAACTTAAGATCCTGAATGTGCTTAGAGTAGCAGTGCATAGACTTTATGAGCAGGTTAGAGCTAAAATCAGAACTATTAAGGTATGTCAGAATGCTTTGGCAGCGATATTGAGGTAAAACAAGGATGCCCCTTCTCGCCCACTCTATTTGGCTTATACAGTGATAAACTTGAAGAATGGTCAAACAAAACTACAAGGGAGGGTGTCCAGCTTGTTGGGTATGTGGTGAAGCTGCTCCTTTATGTGGATGATCTCATTTTAATTGCACAAATGATTTATGATTTGAGAGAACACTTACAACTTTAGAGAGTTTCTGTCAGGAGGTTGGGATGCAGGTGAACACCAGCAAGACCAAGATCATATTTTTTCTCTAAAGAGGAAGAAGCAACAAGTTAACTTCATCTTTGATGGAAATTTGCTAGAGATTGTGGAGGAATACAAATGCTTGGGAATTGATTTTCATAACAGGCTGAGCTGGGAGACTTGTAGAACTAAACTAATACAAGGGGGTTGGAGAGCTTCTTTCTTGCTGCAAAATAGGCGTAGACAAGCAGAGCTATGAGATTGGAAAAGAAAGAAGACTCTTTTTGGTCTGTTGGTTACACCTATTGCCCTCTGTGGTTGCAAGGTTTGGGGGAGCAGCCTTTCAAACCACAAGTGGAAACAAATTGAAAGAATACAAAAACATCTTATCACTAGTAGCCTTAAAGTCAAATCGACGGTTTCCTATCAGATTCTATTGGTTGAAGCAGGCATATTTCCGATGGAAGCTTCAACAGTTATCTGTTTGTTAAACTATCTAAATAAAATGGAAAGTATGGGTAAACAATGCTGGCCCAAACTAGTTGTTGGGGAGAGACTAGTTCGTAGAAAGAAGAGGTAGGTGAAACAAAACAAGGAATGGTTGAGTAAATGGGACATTGACTTGCAAAAGTGTCCCAATACTAATGAAGAGATAAAGAGACTTGTGTTCGAAAATTTCAGGGTTACCATGTGGACAAAGCAAATGGGGCGAAAAAAAGCCCATTATGCGGAAGATTTCAACCCCACTTGGGGTCATGACGAGAAAGACTACTTATGAGTGGCAATTAAGGGTAAGGTTAGATTGTTAGTGGCGCAACTCAAAACCGGGTCTCATCATCCAAGGTGCGAAATGGGTAGATTGACGGTTCCGAAAGAGACTTGGGAAGAAAAAACATGTATTTTTTGTAACAAAGAAGTTGTTGAAACTGAATGGCACTTCATTTTTGAGTGCACTGCTTACTGAGATATTCGTGGACAGTATGAGAACATCTTGAAGGAGGGCTGTCTAAACAAACCTTTTGAAGAGGAAAGGCTTCACAAAATTGCTGGTTTCTTTATAAAGATTCATAACCAAAGAGTAGATATCGAGGAGAACATGAAGATGGCATAAGATCTGTTGTTGGGTCCCTTAGACTGTTGGTCTTGTGAATGTCATTAAAATTCCTTCATTCATTCATTCTATATTCGTTCAGTCCAAGCTCACATTGACATGTTATGATGACATGTGTCATCTATGTGGACTGGGACTTGGTGTCTTCTTCGGTCTTCATTGAAATTGTGATTTAAATGGGGGAGACAAATGAATGTATGAAGTGTTGGCTTCCCATTGTAGTGTGATGTCTCTTTGAAGCGCAAGTTCTATAGAGTAAAGCTTCTTAAAGTTGCACTAATTGCACTATGGTGCCATGTCGCTTCCATGGTCTCCAAGCGGGCTGACGTGGTATCTTCGTGTGTGAGCCCGAGTGTTCATTGTGGGGCCCTTCTCATGATTCAGATGCTTTTTTCAAGATGGCAGTTTCCCATTGTAACATGGTTCTTCTTCACAGTGCAGCATCGTCTGTGTTTGCCTTTTCATGTGCTGATGTGCTCAAATGATGCATATTCTGCAGTGTTTGAACAAGTCTATGTGTTATGTTTCTTTGTTTGGCCCGCTGTGTACATGTGTCAATGTGCCATTGCTGTACAACTTTTCTTCATAGTGCAACTTTGGTAATGTCATTTTTAAACACTTTTACTTTGAAGGCAAAGGGATGTGCTAAAATCATTGATCTTGATGCTTTTATTGAATCGACTGTCTATTTACAAACCTATAAATGGCTAGTAGGAAGCTACTCTATTTCACTTTTATTAGCATTTTCTACTAGCAGTGACAAACTTTTCCCATTCTTTAAAGCATTCTGACTTTAATAAAATTGAATTCATTGTTCAAGAGACTTTAAACGAGAATTATTAAGAAAAATGAGTTGTGGTGCTACTTTTATGCTACAAGTTCAGAATTAGTGTTTCCAGGTGCTGCAAAAATGAGTAAGTTCAGTTTCCTTTCTATTCAAGTACAAAAGAATTCTAGTTGTTAGGGTTTCTATTGCTAGGGTTTTGTGGGTGGTGTAAAAGTTTATTTTTCTTCTCAAGATACCCTAGTTTGGATTAATCATAAAATTCTCTAAGACAAGTCAGAGTGCCTCACATAGTAGAAAAGATAAAGGAGGGCTTGAGTAGGATCTGTTGAGTCAGCTTTTGAGCTCTTCCAAGAGGGTGAAGCATGCCCAGGGCACAAGAATTGTATCAAATAGTGTAATGTCCCTTTCTAGACTTAGGCTAGCATTAACCAATATTTAATATACTTAAGGCTTGAACTGAATTGATCAAGACATATTGATTCAAACTACGCTATTCCATAATCCAAAGTAAGGAAAGTTATACATTCACCAAACATATTAAGTAATCTTATTATTTATAATCCTTAATGTCCATACTACCCTTATTACCATTCCAGTCCGAGAAGAAGAAGATTAGGACGTAACCAAGTTGCTTAGATACCAATCACAACATGTTCCCTCAAAGTTTACAAATCCAAGCCTTTATCCTATCTTGGGACTATGCCCACAAGGCGCTTAGGGTTGCTGATCCCTATCTTGGGAATCAACCTATTGGCATGGATTTAGACAGGCCTCTCCTTGGAAACACCTCCGCCCTTCCCTCCGCGACACTTGAAATAGCAACATATTCTGATCATGGATTTATAATCTTGGTTTAATTCTTATTAATACACACACACACACACACATATATATACACAAAATATAACACACATATATATTCTTCTTAATTTATCTGTGACTATACTTTTCATTAGTGAGTGATTACGGAATAGGCTATGAGTATATTGCCATCTTATGTATATTATATATATAATTCCGATTTGAATATTATTAATAAATATAATATTTTTTTTTGCTCGGTAAAAGGCCGCCCTGATAATTTTTATTGTTTTTAATAATTTTTACAATTTTCCTCCATTAAAAACGAGCACTGGAAGGAAAGAACGGAGTAAAGAAAACCTCCAGTCTAGCCCGGGGACATTTGTCCACTCATAAATTTACATAAGTTTTAGATACATGGGCATTCCTCTATTTACAAAGGTTTTAGCATATGAGGATATTCCCTCATTTTTACATTATTTATATTTTACATCTCGAAGATTTCCTCTTTTAGTCATTGATAGTTTCCTCTTCCCTTCTCTTGTTGATGCTCTTCTTTGGAACCATACGAAACCTACAAAACTTTGCTTCTTGACCAAGATCATTGTTAGTTTCTTTTTAAAAAGATATTACATCTAATTTTATTGAGACGAATCATTATATTATGCTAACCAAAATCCTAATTTATGTAAGATAGATACTATTGCTAATACTATTTGTGAGGAATATGCAAGTTTCCAACATAAGTAATCCAAACATTCTTAAATAGACATTTTACCTTATAATCCAAATTAATAATGTTGTTAGTATAATCCATTTTTTGAATACACATTTAATTAATATTACATCTAATATTAAATCTCCTTAATTATCTGTTTTACGAATTGAGTCTTAATGCCCATTTATTTGTTTGGGCTGAAGAGTATGAAAGCAATCACTTGTTTATTCATGTGTTATGGAAATGATTGTCCTACATTAATACTCTATTGGAGCGTGTCAAGAAATGTGCACTGTTACATTACTGGTCCTTATTTAATATTCAATATAATTGGTACTATTTTTAATTCTCGAAATGACCACTTTACTTTTTGCTACTTGTCAAGACCACTTACCGGTTCCTCGGAAACCCCCTTACTCCTCTATTACTTTCACCCTTGATAGAATGTTAGAAAAGCTTCTTAAATACTGCTCTACTCTATTATGTTTTGATGATATTGTAGTCGATATCTAGAATTTATTTATATTAGATCTCTTTAATTTATTTGATACATACCTTTTCAAATTGATGAAAATGATTCCAATCTCCTTATTTAAATGATAGTACATTAAGCTACAAATTTGGAACTGATACAAATGGTTTTAGTTATTTTGAATCTAGGTATTTTTATTTATAATTAAAATTATATGGCCATCCACCCCTTTATTCGCCAATTCATCAGCTTTTTTGTTTCCTTCCCGATATATATGTTTGATGATTACTTCATCCAATTTATCCAACCATACTATTGCATGTTCAAGCTTTGAATTAAGTTTCCAATTTTGAGTTTCCCTTTTTCCGAGTGCATTCAGGATAATCTGGGAGTCGCCCTCTATGATTAATTTAAGGATGCCTAATTCAACACATAGCTTTAGACCTTCTGTTACTGCTTCTAATTCCGCCAAATTATTAGACATGATTCCTAATGGCTTAACCAATTCAGCTGATTGGGAGCCATCATCAAGGTGTATGACACATCCTAGACCTGCCTGACCTAGATTACCTCGCGAAGCTCCATCAAAATTGAGCTTAGCCCAACCACTCGGGGGTGGTTGCCATTCACATTCCATTCTAGCTTTCTTACGAGATCTCTTATATAGTTGAGGTGGATTGATCAGATTAAACCAATTTTTTTTCATATCTGCATCCCATAATGAAAATAAAATTTCCTCCTTAATTGAGTTTCGAAGGTGGCTATTCATTACTTCGGATATGCAAGCTTCAACCTTATTAAGGAAGATCGGGGTTTCCATAATTTCATTGCAGAATATCCTTCTATTCCTTTCTTTCCAGATTTCCCAGAGGAGTATTGACGGTGATATCTGCCATAATTTATCATAGATCCCTTTTGTGTTTTCTTTAGGCCAGTTTCTCAAAAAGTCTAACAGGTTTTCGGGCATATCAGTACTCCAATTTAATTTATTGCATATCCAGTTCCAACATTTATTTGCAAATGGACATTTAAACAACAAATGATCTACTGTTTCTGAATTGTGCTCACATAAAGGACACCTAGAAGGTCCTTCAAACCCTATTTTGGTAAACCAATCACTGGTAAGAATTCTTTTTTGCATTGCTGCCCGTAGGAAGATGCCGACTTTGGGTAGGCATGCTGAATCCCAACAAAGATTCAAAGGGATATCTATCTTATCCCACTATTGATAATTAATCACCATTTCACACCCATTTTTAACATTATATTTACCATTCTTGGATGCACCCCAGATTAGTCTCTCATTCCTTTCTTTATGATTAATTTTTCTTTCCTTCAAGATTTTATTAAACATTATCTTTTCTTGTTGTGATATGGGTGTATCCTCTACCGATTTCCACTGTCATTCTTCATTTATTTTATGTTTATAATCATTAACTTGCTTTCTGTAAAAGATGATAAACTTCTGTAGATATTAGTACTGAATATTGAATGTATTGCTGTTCCAAGAGAATATTTCAATTTATTATTTATTGCAAGACACTTTTAACACTTACCAATTTCTGTATTTTTCGGTGTCTTGGAGTGACTGAATGATTGTAATTATATAGTGCCTTGGGCAGTCACGACTTGATAAGTCGCGACTCATTAATGAGTCACGACTTACCAAGCCGTGGCTGTCCAAGTCACAACCCATCGTTTACATAATTATAAGTCATATGTTATGTATCGATAACTGTCGGTAATACAAACAATAAGCACTGTTTCATAATAGTCAATGCTCATCGACTTTGAAATTCATTGCATGTTTAATAACTGATAACTATCGGTGGCAATAATCAGTAATCGCTATTATTATAACAGTCAATACTCATCGACATTAACATATTGATCATTGGTGAAAACCGATACTTATCGGTGATTATCATTTGTTATACAATAACAATATTAGTAAACCGACATAATCGGTATTAATAGATTTAATCATATTCAAATATATTCAATAAATATATATGTATATATTAATGGATATGTAATAGCAATTACATATACATTAATATGTACATATATGTATTCAATAAATATATATGTATATATTAATGGATATGGAATAGCAATTACATATATATTAATATGTACATATATGTATTCAATAAATATATATGTATATATTAATGGATATGGAATAGCAATTACATATACATTAATATGTACATATATATATTCATTATATATTAATTATCTGAACGATGCTATCAATTTCCAACACTCCCTCTTAGCTAGGGAAGATAATTTGCTATATACCACCTTACTTGTGATATAATGTTTTACATATCACATAACATGTGACATGAGGAATCACCTTAACTCGTGATACCTAATTTTACATATCACCTTAGATCATAATATGAGGAATCACCTTAGATCGTCATACCTAATTTTCATATCACCTTAGATCGTGATACAAGGATATAGTAACTAGAGGACGTTACATTCTCCTTACATATAACCCTATTATGGTATGTGCATTGACATCGCAAAATGTCTACCATAACGATTCCACATTACAAGATCGTCACCTTATAATGTTAAATACAAGTGTTCATTCACTAAGAAGTCGTCACCTCTTAGAAATGTACACAGGATGGATGAGCCCATAAGAAGTTTACACATTAAACATCTTTATTATATTAATACAAATCAAATTTATAATTCAACCATACCAAGATTTTTCCTGAAGTGATCAACTTTCACCTTTGGGAGTGCTTTGGTAAGAATATCTGCAGTTTGATCTCCTGTACTAATATATTCCAACTGAACCACCTTCCTCTCTACCATGTCTCTCACATAGTGATAAGGAATCTCAACATGCTTGGATCTGTCATGAAACATTGGATTCACTGATAACTTGATACAACCCTGGTTATCATAGTGGATAAGAGTTG
This sequence comes from Thuja plicata, assembly GCA_018584345.1. NCBI lineage: Eukaryota > Viridiplantae > Streptophyta > Pinopsida > Cupressales > Cupressaceae > Thuja > Thuja plicata. The sequence goes on along the minus strand of MU228368.1, from coordinate 2,707,227 downwards.
GTTTTAGTGGTTTACCAAATAACCCAACAAGTAGTTTTCAAAGCCATACTGCTTCTCTAGCAGCCATTGAAGCTGCAATGTACTCAGCCTCTGTAGAACTTTGAGCTACTGAAGATTATTTTCTACTGATCCACGATATCATAGCCGATCCCAAACTGAAGCAACATCCTGAGGTGCTCTTTCGATCTGTCACACTTCCATCCCAATCTGAATCGGTGAATCCATGAAGATCCAAGTCAATCTTTTCATATTTGAGTCCATACCTTAGAAGCATAGTTGCAAGACTCGCCGAGTATTTGACCTCCACGAGTTTTTCAGCAAAAAACTCGCAACTCGGCAATCGCCGAGTTTTAGTTAAAAACTCACCTGCGTTTTTCTGGGCGCTGCTAAAGGCAGAAAAACGTCTTTTTCATTCTTATTTTCACATTTGCAGCAGTTGGGTTTGAGTTTCCAGTTTTGCAGTTCAGGGGCGGGAGGATTTATACAAATGTAACATTTAAGTATAAGTTTGATTTATTTAATTTCTTATACTTTAAGTTATATTTGTATAAATACTTTCCAAGATGTTTGAGATAGGTTCCAGCTTCATAGGAGTTAAGGTGCAGATTCTAGATTTTGGGGGTTTTCGAAAAATTCCAGACTCAGTCAAATTTCAGGATTCAACAAGCTTCAGTAGGGTTACCTCCCACAATCCATCATGGCTTTCTAAGGTCAAATGAAGCTGGCAAAAGGGTTCTAAAAGGGTTTTAACTCGTTTTATCACAAATCACTTGGTTTTGACCCCATCTCTATGACAAACTTAGCTTAGCTCTCGCCCAAATCCCAGACAGACATGACTTACCAACAGGCCAAAATACTCAAACCTCATTTGCCGGACCTAGGGACTTGAAAACAACCACCAACAAAGACTACCTAAGCGCTAGTTATGAAGACTTTGACATTTGCCATTGATCAATGATCAAGCATCATAGATTTATACTATGAGTATGAAATACCAGGATGGAGAGCGAGTCACACACATCATCAGAGATACCGAGTGAGGAGGCACAGTCACGCCCAGTGCAGGGTTCTACTACTAGGACTAGACCCTCTAGTTCCTCTC
>MU228368.1:2690284-2706075 GCA_018584345.1 Thuja plicata | reverse complement strand
GTGAGGAGGCACAGTCACGCCCAGTGCAGGGTTCTACTACTAGGACTAGACCCTCTAGTTCCTCTCTCGTATGCGTTTATATATATCTAAACTCAACTTGTTTCTTTTGTGTTCTTATTAATTAACTCATTGGATGCATCTTTTCATTGAATTTTGCAAAAGAAAACATTTCTAACTAAAATTAAGCTGTTTTTTAAGTTCCTGAGTTTTTTGCCGAGTTTTTTTTCAAAAACTGGCCGAGTTTTTCCCCATTTTTTTTTTAGGCCTTGGCGAGTTTTAGCCGAGTGAGAGTCTTGCAACTTTGCCTTAGAGTACTTGAAGATATCTCATTATATGTCTTGCAGCAACAAGATGAATTTCCTTAGGGTCACACATGAACTGACTTAATGCATTTACTGCATAGCAAATATCTGGTCTAGTGTTTACCAAGTACATTAAAGACCCAATAATCTGCCTGTATAAAGTAGAATCTGCTGAAGGAGACTCTGCTGCAGCTTCCTTTAGTTTATGAAAGCTAGTTTCCATAGGTGATGACATTGGTCTACAATCTATCATACCAAATCTCTTTAATATGTCAATGGTATACTTTCCTTGATTCAGGATAATGCTATCTGATTTCTGCCACACTTCTAAGCCAAGAAAGTAGTGCAATAGCCCTAAGTCTTTCATGTCAAATTCCGTGGCCAGATCCTTCTTGCATTGATGAATGAGGTGATCCTCTCATGTAATCAATAGATCATCAACATATAAAATCAATATTAACATATCACCTTTACTTTGTTTGAAATAGAGATTTGGGTTAGCATCATTTTTAGAAAATCCGAACTTCATAAGGTAGCTGTCAATTCTCTCATACCTAATCTACACACGAGTTCTTGAGTTATGGATCTCAAAACCTTCAGGTTGTTCCAAGTAGACCTCTTCTTCAATGGTTCCATTTAAGAAAGCAGTCTTTACATCTATCTGATGTACTTTCCATCCTTTGGCAGTTGCAATGGCTAGGACTGCTCGAACTGAAGTGTATCGGGCAACTGGAGCAAAAGTTTCCTCATAGTCAATCCCTTCCTTTTGTGAGAAGCCTTTGGCTACAAACCTTGCTTTGTACTTCTCTATACTGCCATCTGCAGCATGTTTGATTTTGAATAACCATTTAGAGATGACCACTGATTTCTCTTTGGGTCTAGGCACAATTTCCCATACATTATTCTTTATAATAGACTGATATTCCTCTGTCATGGCATCTTTCCATACTTGCTGCTGAAGAGCATCTGGAATGCTTGCAGGTTCTGATTTTGAGAGTTCACTCATTAGGGCTACATAACTAGATAATCTTGTGGGTCTTTTACTTTCCCTGGAAGTCCGTGAGGGAGCTCCATAAGACTTTGCTTCTTCTATTATCTTAGTGGACCAGAGAGGTCTCTTCTTGGGATTTTTCAATGTTGTGAGCTGTTCCTCATTTTCTTTTTCCTCAGAATACTCCCTCTGAATCTCAGGTGTAGGTTCCTCTTTTGGAGAAGCATGTATCTTTGGTTCCATGGAATTTCTAGCTCTAGAGAATGCTATGTCTTCCTCAAAGATTACATCCCTGCTTAGTTCAATCTGGTTTTGACCAGGTATATATACTCGGTATGCTTTTGAGGTTTCACTGTATCCTACAAAAATACCTTTCCTTCCAGATGGTTCTAGCTTTCTTCTCTTCTCTTTGGGTACATGTATGTATACTGGACAACCAAATATCCGTAAGTTACTGATGTTTGGTTTTGACCCTGAGAAAGCTTCTTCAGGAGTTTTACTATCAATGTGAGAGTGTGGACTTCTATTTTGAATATATACTGCAATATTTGATGCTTCTGCCCAAAGAGAAGTGTCAAGGTTTTGATCAAGAATCATTGCCTTGGCAGCTTCAACAATTGTTCTATTTTTCCTTTCAGCGACCCCATTCTGTTGAGGGTTGTAAGGAACAGTGCACTCCCTCTTAATCCGAGCTTCTTTGCAAAATTCCTTAAAAATGTCTGATGTATATTCTTTTCCGTTATCTGTCCTTAGGGTCTTGATTTTCTTCCTAGAAAAGTTTTCAGTAAGTGATTTGAAGTCTTTAAACATTTTCAGGATCTCCTCAGATTCTTTATGTTTAAGAAAATAGATCCACGTCTTTCTGGAGAAATCAACAACAAAGATTACATAGTATTTACACCCTCCTATTGACGAAACAGACATTGGTCCACATAAGTCTGAGTGAACTAATTCTAATACATTATTTGTTCTGCTAGTACTGTTTTGGAATGCCCTTTTAGTGTTTTTACCTAAGGCGCACCCCTTGCATGCCCCAGGGTGATGCTGTTTAAGTTTCGGTAATCCAGTGACTAAATTTTTCATGGAAGATAGAGCCTTGAAGTTTAAGTGCCCTAGTCTTCTATGCCACATTTCATTTGTGTTAGTGATCTCATTGATTAGAACTTGATTTGGTTCTGTACATAGTTCATATAGACAACCTTGCCTTTTACCTATAGTTTGGGCTTTCTTGATGGTAGAGTTCTTTGGCCAAGCCTTTACTTTACCATCCATAAAGGTTACTCTATATCCATTATCTTCAAGTGCGGATATGGATACCAGGTTCCTCTTGATACCTGGAACAAATAGAACTCCAGTAAGTTGAATGGAAATACTAGTCTTAAGTTTTATATTGCATGTCCCAACACCTTTTACTGGATAAGTTGAGTAATCTCCAATAGTTACTTCCTCATTGGATTCTTCTACTATAGAGTCTAGTAGTTCTCTGAATCCTGTAACATGTCTTGAGGACCCACTGTCGATAACCCAAGTACTTTTATTTGAGATTTGATTTGAAAGTGTGGAGTAGAACACAAACTTCTCAATTTTAGGTTCTTCCTTAGTCTTCTTTACTTTGGTGAATGAAGCTTGATGCTTCTTGTATGGACAATTTATTACATAATGTCCATATTTATCACATCTGAAGCATTGCACTTTTGACATATCTCTCTTACTGTTTTCATGATTTGTTTTCCTTTTCTTGAAGTGTCTTTTCCTCTTCTTGTGGGTATCCACATTTAGTACATGAAGATCTTTGTCAATGGTTTTCTTCTTTAGTCCTTTCTTGGCTAGTCTCGATTCCTCTTGGAGGCAATCTTTTCTCAATCGGTCAAATTTTGGAAATTTAGTCCTAGCACTTATGCCAGAGACAAATGTCTCCCAAGATTCAGGCAGACCATCCAATGCGATCAATGACGATTCCTTACAATCGATTTCATAGCCAAGTGTTGATAATTGATCTCTTAGGGCCGAGACTCTCATAAAGTATGAATTGATTGTTTCACCTTTGTTCATACTTATGTGATTTATCTCCCTCTTTAAGGCTAGTTTCTTGCTGGCATTACTTATCTCATAAATTTTCACCAGTGCCTTAAACATCTCATATGCCCTTTCATATTTTGTCAATATTGGAACAATGTGGCCTCTAACTCCATCAATAATGATCTTCATTGCTTTATCATTTCCTTCACTCCAAGTTGATTTCTCAAGTTCATCCTCTCCGGTTTTGTCTTATCTTCTCTTATGAAGGATTCGACTTTATTTTCTTTCAATATCATTATGATTCTGAACTTCCATGGTTGAAAGTTGTCAGCCCCCTCAAGCCTATCTTCGAATCTGATAATGCTTGCCATGGAGAATGTAATGTATTCTATCTAAATCTAATCACTCAAGTTTATCAGCCGCTCGGATCCTTCAGAACCAGCGCTCTGATACCATGTAAAAGATGATAAACTTCTATAGATATTAGTACTGAATATTGAATGTATTGCTGTTCCAAGAGAATATTTCATTTTATTATTGCGAGACACTTTTAACACTTATCAATTTCTGTATTTTTTGGTGTCTTGGAGTGACCCAATGATTGTAATTATATAGTGCCTTGGGCAGTCATGACTTGATAAGTCGTGACTCATTAATGAGTCACGACTTACCAAGCCGCGACTGTCCAAGTCACAACCCATCGTTTACATAATTACAAGTCATGTTATGTACCGATAACTATCGGTAATACAAACAATAAGCATTGTCTCATAATAGTCAATGCTCATTGACTTTGATATTCATTGCATGTTTAATAACCGCTAACTATCGGTGGCAATAATCAGTAATCGCTATTATTATAGCAGTTGATACTCATCGACATTAACATATTGATCATTGGTGAAAATCGATACTTATCGGTGATTATCTTTTGTTATATAATAACAGTATTAGTAAACCGACATAATCGGTATCAATAGATTTAATCATATTCATATATATTCAATAAATATATATGTATATATTAATGGATAGGTAATAGCAATTACATATACATTAATATGTACATATAGGTATTCAATAAATATATATGTATATATTAATGGATATGGAATAGCAATTACATATACATTAATATGTACATATATATATTAATTATCTGATCGATGCTATCAATTTCCAACACTTTCCCCATAGGTTAGTTAGTGTATTTTTAATATTTTCTGGTAAATTAAGTCTGTCAAGGGATTGGTGTCCATCCCAAGAGTCTTCCCAAAAAAGGGTATCCTGTCCTAATCTAATATCCCATGTTAAGTTGTTAGTGATTAGAGGTTTACAATTAATCAGAAAATTCCAGATCCTAGAACCTTTCGGCGGGTTTTTGGTTCTAAATAATGATATAGGATTTAAGTAATTTAAATATTTGAGATATAATATTTTTGCCCATTTACTATTGTGTTCATGATACATTCTCCATATCAGTTTGGCTCCTGATGCGTCATTTTGCTAGCTCCAATCTTTAATTCCTAGTCCTTCATATTCCTTAGGTCTGCAAATCTTATCCCAACTAATCATGGCTTGTTTCCTATTTTCATCCATTCCTTGCCAATTTTTTTTTAGTTTGCTATCTATTTTATGCTTGATCCCCTTGGGGAGAGGTAAACACAACATTTGATATGTAGGGATGGCCGATAGAACTGCTTTGATCATTGTAGCTCTTCTAGCCTTAGTTAGCCATTTGCCTTTCCAACTACCCATTTTTTCCAGCTTCTCAGAGATATAATCCCAAGATTTGTTACCCCTTTGGCCTTTTTCTAAGTAGATCCCAAGATATTTACAAGGGATGGTGCCTTTGTTGTAGCCCATGAGATTGCATATTGCTTGTTCTATGTTTGGAGGGGTGTTTAGAAAAAATATTTCTGATTTGGTTGTGTTAACCTGCTGTCCTAAAGCTTCAGAATATGTTTTAATGATTTTCTTAAAGTTTCGGGCTTTTGCCAATGAGCTTTCTCCTGAAAGTATTGTGTCATCAGCGAATTGTTGATGTGATATATTGGGAATTCCATCGGTAACTTGAATTCCCTTGATTTTCCCATCTGTTTGAGCTTTTTCAATTGCTCTACCGAGGGCTTTTGCCATGATGATGAATAGAAACAAGGAGATTGGATCTCCTTGTCTAATCGCTCTAGAACTACTGAAGAAACCTTTCGGGGTCCCGTTAATGAGGAGAGAAAATTTTGGGGTAGATATACAATTGTAGATCAGATAAATCCATTGCTGAGAGAAACCAAAGGCCTCTAGCACTTTACATAGGAATCTCCAATCCACTTTATCATAGGCCTTTTGAATATCTAACTTCATAAGCATACATGGATTTTTATTGTTTTGTGCTGAGTGTATTAGCTCCTGAATGATGATGATTCCATCAAATATGGATCTGTCAGGGATAAATCCAGTTTGTTCTTCTGAGATTAGTTTTGGTAAAACTTTTTTTGGTCTGTTAGCCAATGCTTTGGATAAAATGTTGTAAATGGTATTACATAAAGCAATTGGCCTAAAATCTCTAGGATTCTCAAGGCCAGTCTTCTTAGGAATTAATGCTAGGAAAGTATTAGCGATCTTAACTGGCAATGATCCAGAGTTTCTGGTTGCCTCGACTGCTTCCCATAGATCATGTCCTATAATGTGCCAGCATTTTTGAAAGAAAAAGGCCTGAAACCCGTTTGGGCCTGGTGATTTATCAGGATTTAATTGAAACACTACTTTAATTTCTTCTATTGTGAACTTCTTATTAAGGATTTTATTATCTTCTGCTGTTATTAACTTGGGTATATTGTTTAACATTTTAGTCTGAGCTGTCAAATTTGACGACTCAAAGTTATTCAGGCAATCTTTAAAATAATCTACAAAAGTTTCGGCTACTTTACTTGGATCTTCTGTTTCTACTCCTTCATAGTTTTTTATTTTCAATATTCTACTGATATTTCTATCGTTAATGGTGCTATTATGAAAGAATTTTGTATTTCTGTTTCCTTTTAACAGCCAAGTTTCTCCAGACTTTTGTCTCTAGAAGATTTCTTCCTTGGCTAGAATATTCTCCTGTATTGCTAATAACTCTTTTTCTCTCAAATATCTGTCATTATCGATTCCATCCTTGATCACTTTTTTCATTAAGTATTTTGATCTCTTCTTCATTATCTAATTTATGTTTAAATATATTTCCATAATGTTCTTTATTCCAACTTAGGATATTTTCTTTCAGCATTTTTAGTTTGGAAATGAAGCAAAACATTTTTGACCCTTTGACTTATCCTTCATGCCACCAATGGTCTATTTTCCCTATGAATTCTTCCTCATGGAACCACCTTTTTTCACATTTAAAGGGATTTCTTGATGGCTTCCGAGGTTCCGCAATTTCTAACCTGACTGAAAAATGATCTGTTCTAGCTTGTGGCAGAATAGAAGATGAAAAAGGAAAATTAAAAGAACCTAGGTCTCCTTTAAAAACAAATCTATCAAGTCTTTCTGGTATATTACAAAAACCTGTTCTTCTATTGTTCCATGTAAGGATTCTATTTGTGTTAGGGATGTCCATCAGATTGTTAATTGTATACCAACTTCTGAAATCTTCCATTGTCTATGTAATAATTTGTGTACCACCTTGTTTTTTATTCAAGTTCAACAGGGCATTGGAATCCCCACCCAAAAAGAAGTTAGCCCTGGTATTTGTTGCCATGAAATTACTCAGGAGTTGGAATGGGACCGTATACATTAATTAGAACAAAAAATATTTCACTTTTGAAACTACTTGCATGACCACCTATCCAATTTGATTTAGAGATTGAGAGATTAAAATTGACTTTTCGAGGATCCCATAGGATTGCTTATCCTCCTGAAGCTCCTGTTGCTTCTACTAATTCTGATTTCCAAATACCTAACCTTTTTTAAAATTTATTTCCTTCTATTAGACTTAGTTTAGTTTCCTATATTAATACTATGTCAGATTCAAAAAGGGAAAAATTGCGCTTAAATAAGCGCATTTTGTTAGGGGCATTCAAGCCCCTGACATTCCACGTGGTAAGCCTCATTTCTCCTTGGGAAGGACCTTCCCCTTCCCTACATTTAGTAAGTCACTAATTTTAATTTGATTATCAGCCATGCCTGTAGCTGCTCTGAGTTCAGCTAAAGACTTCCGACCCCTCTTCTTGCTCTATTTGCCACAAATAGGATGCTCAATTCAATCTTGATTTTCTGCGATTCCTAAATTCTCTTTATTACTGGATGCATTTTGCAGACTGTAGGCTAATGATTCATCTTTTGTGATTTCCTTTTCTTTTGTCATTTCCTGCATTATCTTTTTACTAATATTGTAGTTTGTTTCTCTATTATCTTCTCCATTTTCTGACTGTGGTAAAGACTTTATGTTCTCATTAGCTTGTATCATGTCTGCCATTTCTTGTACTCCAAATTCCTCCCAGTTTATTGGTTTTCCTGATTCATGTCCTTCACCTATAGTTTCTATCATTTGTTCACCAGGTACTGCTTGTTTTAGAATAGTTTCCACTTCTATAGGAATCAGAATTGTAATAGGTGCCCTTTGATTAAACCTTCTCATATCATCGTTACTCTGTTCTTCCGTGATTTTGTTTACTGAGTCTGGATTGTTGTCTTGAACATTCTTCAGTTCTAGAATTGCTTCTGATTCTATATTCTTTATGTCTTTTGCTCTGTCATTGTTGTTTTTCAACATACCTTCATCATTTACTTGTATTTGGTCCTTGCATATGTTAGGTGAATTGTCCATTGCTCCTGTTTCTTCCCTTGTAATAATGTTATTGAACTCTTGCCCTGGCTTTTCCTTATTTAATTCCATATTTACTTCTGAACATTGATCTACTGTACAAATTTCTTTTCCTGCCACTTTTATGCTTTCTGAAGATTCTTCTTCTATTATATTCTCTTGGTCTAATTCCTGATCTCTTTCAATTTCATACCAATAATCTAATAATTCTCTAACTTCATCTTGTGCTTTGTGGATATTCTGTAGTTTGTCACTTATGTACTTCATATTTGCTTCCATTTTTTGAACTATCTTGCTCTTCTCTTGGTAGCTTTCCTTTGTTGATAACTGTCTGGTATTGTTTTCATTAATCATATTATTCAAGCAGTTGCTTACAACTCTATCCATCATTTCAGTGCTTATCTTCTGTGTTCCTTCGTCCCTGACTTCGCTTGATAACTTAGCCTGTTTATTCTTTTTATTTTTTCTGATGGCTAGTTCTGTATTTGTGCTAAGTTCGTTTGGAGAGTTGTGCTCGACTGTTGTATCAATTGGATTCTTCTGCAATAGTTCTTCTCTTATCTCCCCTTCCTCTAGTTCCTAAACTACCTCTTTTATACTATGTTCTATATCTTTTCTAGCATCTGTTATGTTCTCATTCCCTTGGAATTTCATCATCATTTCCTTATGATTTTTACAATTCATGGGTTCTAAATTCTCAAATCTATACCTCAAATCCGTAGTTCTTGGTTCTGTTAAGCAGATAGTCTCGCATCTAGACTCAATCTCTTCCTCGACATAGATCTGGATATCATTAATCTTTCCTTTATATAACTGTTGTCAATCAGGATTGCACCCGTGATGCAAAGTTTGAAATCTCGCAATCCTGTTGGAGCATGGAAACATTCTCACTGATGGGTATGAGAACGAGTCTCTGGATCATAGGCCGGCTACCTCCTTGTGATCACCTAAACTATTTCTGGACAAGGAAAAGGATAGAAGGATATGCTTTTGAAAACAAAACTACGCTACCAAGGTGATTCACCAATATTAATGCTGCAACAAAACTTAGGAGACAATTCAGAGAGGGGAAACACATTAACCAGCTAGACGAACCCTGCAATAATAACTCTATGATAGGCTCCTTTATCAGTAAAAAAGAGGAAAACTATAACGTTTTCACAGTTTAATAACTTGAAATCAGAAAAACACAATCATAAATCTGCACTATGAGACATCATTTTCTGCATTAAAACTTGAAGGAAAACCAATTCAACAAAGCTATTAAACACAATGATTGAAATCAACTACTCACAATCAAACCATAACACATAAATATAGCTGGAAAGGTATCAAAACTCTGCATAAAACTCCATGAATCTGCTACAAACCGCTCCCTTACAATAATGCCTCCTTTCTGCAATGTGCAAAAGTGAGGTCAAAAAGAAGGAAGTCTACCACAAAAGAGGTGAAAATACAATAATATAGGCCATAAATTAGAAGGGGTCGGATGCATGAGAAAAACCCATAAAAACTGGGGCTAAACTGAAAAATAACTGATCCACAAACTCTGCTCAGCCATGCAGAACTGAAGTATCACTCAAAAAATGCCCCAAAACTGCTCAAGATCCTCCAAAAACATGTAGAAACTGTGGGGTCGGATATGAAGAGAAAACCCACAAAATCAGGAATAGAACTGCAAGAAACTGTGACCAAACTGCTGGAAAAGAATCCCAAACTGATGCTAACTGAAAGACAGCTCCAAAACCACTCCACTTGGGCTCTAAAGTGCTGTAGACAGGCCCTAAGTGCTCCACAACTGAAACTGAACAGAAAGAAACTCCTCCTTGACTAAGCGCGAGACAACAAAAAACCGACGGTCAACCCCTAGAAAAGTGCGAGACAACCAAAAGTAAACTCCTAGTCAAGACCCCTTAAATGCACCTTTACGATAATTAATAATAAATTGTTTTATAATAACAACAATTAATTATTATTATCACAAATAAAACATGCAAAAAAGAAACCCCTCCTTAGACCTTTAATTATTTATTTATTAATTACTACTTATTTATATTTTAATATATTTAATTTTTTAATGAAAGGTAACTGTTCATTTAAAAAATTAGATGTACTAAGATATAATTAATTAATAATTAATAAACAAACAAATGCTAAAACCTTAAAAGATTTGAGATCTATATTTTAATTTTAAAATAATACTTATAAAATTCAAAGTCCATAGTTCAATAAATATTTTATTAAAAATATTCATTGAATTATGAATTTTGAATTTATAAGTATTATTTTAAATTAAATATAAATCTTAATCTTAATCTAGCTTAAATAAGACCATATTTTTATTAAATTTGGGAGTATAATTTAATGAATATTATTAAAACAAAATACTATTCATTCAATTATAATTTCAAACCTAATAAAAATATGGTATCTACCTAAACTAGAAATGACTTAAAGCTTTAAAAACAAAGCCAAAACCTACATCCTAAGGCTATGGGAATCGACGCCTATCTAAGGGAAGACAAAACAAAGAAAAAACAAGGCGTGAAGTATGCTAAAGACTCTAACCCGAGGCGAAAGATCTAAGGTTGATGAAATGCGGGTTACATAGACTCGAAAACCCTAAAATGATTCATTTGGTTATGCTTCTCTTCTCTTGTTGTTGCTCTGCTTCCCTAACCGCCACCATGAGGGTTTTGACCTGCTACTCTTGTGATGAATTCCGCCATGAATGAAGCCACCTCTCTTCTGGTCTCTGCATTTTCTAGATGAAAGAGCCTGTTGCTCTTCTTTCTTCTGTCTTTTCTGTTGTGGAGAGCTCCACCCGAGCGCTGCCATGAGAGAATAGGGTTTCGAGCGGGAATTTGGTTGAAATATTGTTTACAATGCAAAAATGCCGCCACTCCTTGCTAGACTCCATACGCAGCTTTTGCTGACTGCTGCTCTCTGTGTTTTTAGATGAAAGAGCCTGCTACTCTTCTTTTCTCTGGGCTTTCTCTGCATTTAAAATGAGAGAAACTTGTTGTTCCTCATATGCTGCATATTCGATGGAAACTATTGTACATTTACTCGTGGGTTACTTTCTTCTGGGGTTTGAGGCCTGCTTGGTGAGCTTGCCGCCATTTACTCTGTCAGCGCTTAGGGTTTGGAGACAAGTTTCTACATGAATCCTTGAGCAAACTTCTTCAAAACGTTACCTCCCTTGCTGGTAAGTTTGTCTTGACACTTCTTGTGCTTCTTTTCTTCACTACCAAGCTAAACTCTGTCTCTACGAAAAGTGACTGTGACTGAAGTTTGAACTCCAGACTTTGCTTGAAATTATGTGGGCCACTGCATTATATATTTTGTATCATATACCTTCTTGGCTCTGTCTTTTATATGGAAACGATGGAAATAGATAAAATTTCAGGGATTTGTGGCATGGCCATGGGTTTTGATGTTAGAAACCTCTGATATGTTGTAACATGTGGTCATGGCTTCTTGTGTGTATAACAGAAATTGCTTCTCTTTTCCATATCTGACCCTTCAATGGCACATTATGCTCTTATGATGCTTTCCTTTGACGTTTCTGTAGCTGTTCTCGAAGGTTTATTTCTGAAATTACTTTGCAGCACTCAGAATTATTCTCATGTGCAAAGATAGACAGCTCAAAATTCGAAACCATACTCCATGGAAACTTTGATTGCATAGATCCTACTGAAGATGAAACTTAGAAGCATTATACAGCCGATATCTCTATAAGTATGAATCAGAACTCTTAAAGTAATGGCTCTCAATATGTACCCATTTGATTTGTAAAACATTCTTTTGACCCAAAGATCTTCAAAGACATTCGAAGGATTTCTGGATTTGAAGTTGGTAAAACACCTCCTTAAAAATGCCATGGTGAAGAGACTGCTATGTGAAATTGATATTATGTACCTTAATGACAGTCATTGTAACATCCATTTTACATTGTGTTTAAATGTGTCTTGGTGGCTTTTCCTTGTCAGCCTATCTCTTCATTTATGGCACATTGGTCTGTTCACTATTTATGGGAAAACATTGAAAAAACGCTCTAGAACAGTGCTCCCTTTTGTACCTGACTTTTTGATGCCTGTGAGAAATTAGCTTGATGCTGGCCCTTCACTGTCGTTGGATTGCCCTGAGCTATTTCCTTAATAATTAATCCCATTTGCTGCTGCTCCTGTCAGCCCCAACCCATACATCTTCTCCATTAAGTCTCCTTGCTTGCTTGTGTTTGTAATCTGCCACCTCTTTTAGCTCCCCATCCACATGTACTACACTTGGTACTCTTGCTTGGGTACAACAGAAATAGATGCCGGTCTGTAGCAGCAATTCTGAGAATGTCTGCTCCTGATAATGATAGTACTGGTGTCACTGTGGCAATGTTTTTATGAAAACAATCAATTTTATAGTTTTTCATACACCATTCTATCCACTGTAACTGTCTTTTCATTAGTTTGCGATGCCACTGATTTGTTCATCTTTCTGATTTGATGATCCATAGATCATTGTTGTGATTCCATTTTAACTATTTCTAACACTGTTATAGTTGGTCATTACTGAGACAGTGAAAGATTTACCTCACTTGTTTTTTTGACTTATTGAAAGAACACCAACATAACCTATTGAACTGTAAAACAATGCTTGCCTTCAATGGCTTGTCCACTTCTTTTGGCACTGTTCTAAACTTTAAATTCTCTTGATTGACCCTTGATTAGCAGCACCTCAGATTGATGTTCTACTTGTTTGCTTTCCCTTAATGTTTATATGATTAAAATCTGCAGCTGCCAACTATTTGAAACATCTCCCTTGGTCTTTGGCAACCTAACTGTTGGCATCTCCATACATTGGATATTCTGTTAGAGATATCAATAATGTGATTTCAAATGTATGATACTAACCTTCCTATCTCCTGAGAAAGCTGCCCCACCTTTGTGTTGGCACTGTCATACTGATTGTTACCCTGATAATTATCACTGTACGTTCTTACTGTCTTTATCTGATATAGTCTGATGGCTGCTTTCACATGTGTACCCACTGCTTTTCTCATTTTATGTCACCATTCCGACTGTTGTTTAAACTTTTGTAAATCTGATTGCTAAAAGGTTCCATTTAAGAGTAAAATGTCCCTTTAATAGCATGCTGTCCCTTTCTTGATTTTGCAAAATACTAAGTTGAAAGGTTTCACAATGGAGATTATGTTCATTTAACAACCAGGTCTTCAAATCCGCTCCATGATTCAGCCAGAAGGTCCCATTCCTGAAACTTATGCATGCCCCTTCAATAGCCTCCTCAAACTTCAGTCTTGGCCTCTACATATCTCAATTGAAAAGTTTCATGCGTGTAATGAATGCATGTCCCTTCGACAACTTACAATGTCTTCATACCTGTACCTGCACATTGAGCAAACGATTAACAGAACACTTGCTTTTCCATGCAGTTCCTTATATGCATTCTGATTTGCGTTTTTTGTAAATGTATGGGGATCAATACAATAGAATAGCATGTTAGTTCTCCCATTGCTTAGTTCATATGAACTAACCCCTCTCTCCTTTCTTTCTTGATGCAGACAAATCTTGGATGCGGGCCCAGAACAACAACCTCCAGCTCTCAACCGAAATAACAGGCAGTGGGGGGCCTAACCCTATTCCTCTTGTCTTAACTTCCTTTCATTTATAAAGATGAAATTCAGTCTTTTATTTTCTGCATCTGAAATTTAAAATGCATGCTTGCATTAGCCTAAACCACGGGTTGTGTGGTTGCATGATGAATGCATTTCATTTTTGTAAATCTCTTAATATCTCAAAAAATGCACTTTAAATTCACAGTTTTTTGAAGCAACCACTGCTTGTGTGGATCATTTTCATTGCTGCACTTTTATAATATGAAATGAGCAAAGTTTTTCCTTTCTGTTATAACTTAAGCAATCGTACTTTGCACCAAATTTGATTCTTTGATAGTTAGTACAACAAAGTGAAACTTTCTGAGATCTTTTTCAATAATCTAGAAATGCAACAACAACTTAGAACATTAAAACCTGACAAACTTGTTAACCCAAAAGAACTTCTTTGACCATAAATATAAGGGCTGATAACAACCCTACCATTTAGAACTTTATAGTGAAAATATGGTAACAATAACTGGGGTTGGAATTTATAGATTGAATTGTTTGTTATTATTTTTAGGTTTTTAAAGTTTTTTTTTTGTTTCAAGAGGAACCTTAATCAAGAGCTTGACTGTCGAATAATCTAAGAATGAAGATTCAAATCCAATCATATCTCCAATCAAGCTACCTATCTGATGTAATATTTTACTATGAAGTAGTTCCATTGGAAAATTGTTGATGACTGCCCATTTTAACACATGATCTTTTAAAAAGGTATTAACATTAAAGTTCGGTCGCCAGGGAAAAAAATTCAAGCAAAAGCCTTTAAAAAAGATTGGTAAACCTTCTAACAAAGCCTTTCTAATCTCTCTATTGATGCAATTTAAATATATATAATTATTACAAAGGTCAGTGATATTTACATGTTCCCTTAGGGTTTTGTACAACCATCGCTTGATTCTTTCCATGGAGACAATAGATCCATTCCAAAAAGCGATTATTCCATTTCTTTTGCAATGATGCCAGTAGCCTTTGGTATGCACATTGCTCAGAATAGCCATTGTTTCTTGCGATGTGTTTTTATTCGTATCTTGTTTACACCAGTGAGAAGGTTATGTTCTTTGCTTGGGGATTTTGTCTGGATCTCTTTGAGTTTCTGACTTTTCTTTAATTAAGATCTGGTGGTAATTTGTGTGTTCCCATTCTTGTTTTTGATTTCTTTGCTTGGACTCGAAAATCATATTTGCCTTAGCATTTGGATGTAATCTTTTATTGACATTGTCCTTTGGTGGATTGATTTGTGTAAATGAGGCTGTCGCTAGATTAGGGTTTTTATCATTTTTCCTTGATTGATATTGGCGGCTGTTTGTAGATCTGTTGTTCTTTATTTTTTTCTTTCTTTCTACTTGTATCCAGTCCGTTTCTGTACTTGCAACTTCTTTATCGCCTAGCCGCATATTATCTGGATAATTTTCTGGATTGAAGGATGAATTTAAAAGGTGGATCGTTCTTCCATCATTTTTCCCATCCGGTATTCTAGAAACCCTTTTCAGCTTGATTTCTACCTTCACCAAAGCACGGTTGTTGCAGGGTAGTGGTGAGTTTTTCCTGTAGATAGATTTTCCGTAATTCGTGCGTACGAAATGTATGACTTGTTTGGCATGCCGAAGTTCATTGTTGAAGTCGTCTGTTATGGATTTCGCATTGGATTTGCGTCCACCGAGCAGATGATGAACGAGTTTTTGGCATCCAAAGATCCGATTAAATGACTCTGAAACTGATGATTTTTCACTACTTTCAAATAATGTCTCTGAGCTCTACTTGGGAACGTGTCCGCAAACGTTTCCACGAAACTGTTCAGGATATTTTCAGCTTTAATCCCTTCCCGAATGTTCAGACATGGCTAATCGAGATTCAACGCTCTGCGACGACTGATTCATCATAGTCAATTATTAATAAATATAATATTAATGTATATATGTTTATACATTTATAATTGTACTGTTATAACTGATATATATATATATATATATATATATATATATATATATATATATATATATATAT
>MU228368.1:2673049-2690173 GCA_018584345.1 Thuja plicata | reverse complement strand
ATTTTATTTTCTTTATGACCCTCCTTTTTGTATTTTATCCTCTATATTTCTTTATTTTTTATTTTTTATTTTTTATTATTTTTATTTATTTATTACTATTTATTTTTCATTTTTTTAATGGTTTTCGGAAAAAAAAAGAAATATAGAGGATAAAATACAAAAAGGAGGGTTATAAAGGATTCAATGATAGGGCCGAGTTTGTTAGGGATACAATAATCCCTATTTAGGGTTACGATTTGATTAATTACTACCATAAATATAGCAATGCAACCTGGTCTATTTCCAACATCTAGAACCTGGACCTAGGAAGACTAGTAGTGCCTAACGTATTCATCAATGTAGAACTGATTGTACTGATCAACAGCAAATATTAGGAACAATCAAGAGCCTTGTTGAATTCTAAGGGTGAACTTCTGATGATGTTGAACAAAGAACTGGTTTGTAAATTCTTCAACCTCAATATTACAACCAACATTCCAATAGACTTTGATGCATTAAATAGGGAATACAAGGATAGGTTTAGTTACAGAATTAGGTGGTTGCCCCATCATATAAAAAGGACCCTTGAGAATAAGCTCACACAGTTTGCTAGAGATGGGCTAGAGCCCTTCAATTGGATATTTTTGAGGAATATTTCATAAGAACCTATCATGCCCTATGCCAAGTGTTGGTAATTGACTTCAAGGCACAATTGCCTATTTACTTAATGATGATGGATGCATATATACAACACAAGGATGTGAATAGGGATTTTGACTTTGCTTCATATATATCTAAAGGAATTCATAAGGAGCTGCTGGCCTTGAAGATTGATGATAGAGTGTTGCACTTCAAGTGGTATTCAATGCTGTGCCACATTTTATTGTATTGTGGCAAGGATGTTTGGAGCAAGGCATTGCAATTGCAATTGCAATCTTTTGATGGAACTCAGTCATGTCCATTTTACAAATACTAAATAAAGGACTCCTCGCCCAAGGCGAGGTCGGGTTTTGTGAATTGGAGTTTCTGTCTGATTCGTGTCTAGGAGCTGCCGAAGGTTGGGGATCGGGCTGCTACTTGACTCTTGCTAGAGAGTAATCGGAGGTCAAGGATCAGAGCTTCCGCTAACATGTGTCGAGGTGTTGTTGGAGATCAAGGATTGGGGTTGCTGCCCAACGCATGCCAAAGAGTTATCAGAGATTGAGCTTAAGTAATATCGCATGGCTTGTTTTAGAGCGAAAGCAGAGAACGAACTCAACAACACAATGGGGATCCTTGGTTGGAGCTAGCGCCTATCCCTTGCCAAGTTGGAAGGAAAGAGAAACTTCAAACCTATGATGGAAGAGTTTGTAAGGCCTATTAGGATGATCTATGATGTAGCGTGTCCTATTCAAATTTGGACCTTGGTGCCATTTTGGGTCTTGGTTGGCTAGTTTGATCTCTTGGGTTGGTAGCATATAAAATTAGGAAAACATTTCAATTGTAAGTGGAATGTTATGTTATTTCATCTTTTGGGAATTTTGTGTTCTAGCGATGTTTTGTGGACAAAAACCCATAGGATACAAGAATTAGAGGACATTAACCTTTTGGTTCTTGAGGGCATTCTCACTTAGGGATTGCATTGGAATGTCAAGGTTTATAGACTATAGTACATTTCAGTCTTTTGGTGAGTAAATCATTGTTATAGATTTGTAATTGTTGTTTGTTGCAGTTGTAATGACTGTCATAACAATTGTGTTTGTTGTGGAAATCAGAGTTACATGAGTAAATGAGGTGTGGGAATTTATGAGTCATTTGTGCAAGCTGTGTATGTTTTTTGTGCTGTTTGAGTAATTGCTATTGTTTGGCAAGTATTGCTGGTTATATTATAAATCTGTTATTTTATCAAAAAATTCTGGAAAGGGATGTTGCAATGGTATTAGAGTGCCTTTGTTGCCAACCTGTGAGTGTGTTGTGATGCAGGTTCATGGAAACAAGTTATAAGGAAATCAGGTAATTGCGAAGGGAAAAGAGAAAAGACACAGCTATGGGTGACAAAAAGAAGGAAGCCCACTTCAGGGAGGTCCTTATGACTAAAAATAAAGAGTTGGATAAAGAATTTCAATCTACTGTGAGAGAGACTATGGCAGAGATGGTAAGGACTTTGAAGGAGATGAGTCAACAAGGGGCTGTTGGGAAATATTCTCCAAATGGGGTGGAAGTAATTCGATGAATCAATTTAACCCAACCTTGAAGACATTCAGATCCAAATTTCTTGAAAGAAATGAGACAAGACCCTTTGAAGAACGACATATACACCCATAGAAAGGAATGGTGAAGTATCATGCAGAATACAATGCCTTAGATTCTGCCATTTGTCAAGACACGTCTTTTGTTGAGTGTGATGCAATGATGACAAGAAATGAGCATAGGAGGAGAAGATATGAGTAGCAGCCTGGTAAGGACATTCAACATCATTTGGGAAAGATCAACATGCCCACATATGATGGATTAGGCCATTGTTCAGTCAGGGCATGGTTGCAAAAGTTGGATACAATTCTCTCCTTGTACCCCATGTTTGAAGAGGAACCCATTAAGCTTGCTACTTTATGCCTCTAGAGTGTGGCCCACGAATGGTGGTACCATGGCATGGTGGCCCAAGGGCATAGCTCAATCACTACCATAGAAGATTTTAGTCAAAGATCGATGGAGATGTTCGATAGGAAGGATTTAAAGATTTACTTTAGGGAGCTAGCACAATTGAGGTAAGAGGGTACAGTTGAGCACTACGTGGCAGAGTTTCAGAAGCTATTAGTGATGGTTTGTGATAGAAAGGAGACTTAGTTCTTTTTGTAGAAGACCTCTTCAAATTGCTCAAGGGTTTGGTATGAATGCTTGATTTGAACTCCTTATAAGAGGCCATCAAATAAGCTCCGACTTTGGGGGACTTGATGACCAAAAGAAAATTTTACTTCAAGAGTACACCATTGATACCACAATAGAAACCTTCTTATAAGAGCATCCCTCAACCTAAGGCATTACCCCCAAATTTGAGTGAGATGGATGAGATGAATAATGAACTTAAGAGGAAGAAGCTATCTTTCTCTTGTAGAGAGTAGTGTACTCCAGACATAGATTCTTGGGCAAAGGACAAATACACTACATAGAAGTAGTGTCTGATTGAGATTCAAAGCCTGAGAATGAACTAGAGGTATTTGAAGACCTTGTTGATCATATTGCAGATCATACAACCACAAGGGAGAGTACATTCATTCTCTCGGAAGCCTTGAAATATCTTCCCTTCAAGGTTCATGGAGTACTAGCAGGACAAAGTATGATCATTCTCATCAATAGTGGGGCCACCCACAACTTTATCAAGGAAAGTTGAGTGATAAAGAGAGGATTGAAGGCAGAAGAATTTGAAGGTTACAATATTGCAATAGCTGATCAATCCACCATTTCATGCAACCAAGTAATTAAGCAACTCAATAGCACTTTGGGACCATAAGGTATGAGATGATTTTTATGTGATTGGCTTGGGAGATATTGATATAGTTTTGGGAGTTCAATGGTTGCACTCTCTAGGATAATATTTGTAGAACTACCAAACTATGGAACTTAATTTCCTAGCAGATGGAAAGAAGATTGTCCTTAGAGGGTTCTTAAATGGAGCTCAATGGGTGGTGACTACCAATAGAATGGAAAGAATCTTTTGAAAGGCGAAGTAGCATGGGAAGTAAATTCTTTGATTCTTCCCACGAAGTCTCCATCATGCAAGAAAGGTACACATCATGTTGATAGTCAAAAAATTTAAAACAAGCCTTGTGTAGTTTTTCAATGACATACCTCTGGGACTACCACCGGATAGAGGGTTTCAACATGCTATAGAATTCAAAGAAGGGGCTAAATTTTTTATCACTAGGCCATACTGTCATGTCCCCGACATGTCAGATACTTAAGTAAATAACAACTATCACATTATCTCACTCGATGGTGTGCAATACTTTCTATAAGTCTCCGATTATCAATGTTGTTTATGGTATACAATCCAGCAATAGGAAAAACGAGAGCAAGTGAACAATTGAGAAGCAACGAGCCCTGCTTAGACAACCCAATATTCATGTTAGGAAATATCATAGCACTTTCGTCCTTAATTTGGAACACATGGAATATAATGGTAATCACAATCTGTGTATGGCTCAGCACTTTAGATTATAGTCACTTTCTTTAAAGAATGAACTGCTGCCATCAAGACCGCTATCACTAAGCTTATCACTAAAATAATTAGTTAAGGGATTACAATAAATGAAAGGACACTTATCTTTTGAAAAGACAAGAATCACGGCCAAGGGATATGTCTCTTCTTTCTCAAGGCATATATATGGCCAATCTCTCATTTGTAGAGGGGCATGGAAGAGAAAAGGAAGGAAGATCCAAATGATGGTAATACCTACGGCTATTTGAAAACATATGTTGCGGCATCGAAGGAAATGAGATACAAGGATTACCTTATAGCGAGCTGAAATATATATCACAACATCAAAGAGGAGAAAGGATCATTGGACAAAAGAAGAACAACAATCAGCAAACAAGGAATAGTAATCAAAATCAGAAGAAGTGTTACAAGACCTAGACTCGGCTCAGACTCAAAAAGCTGATTTTTGACTCGGACTTGGACTTTGCGTCTGAACTTGGCAAGGACTCGGCAAATTGAAAAATCCAGGAAATTCAAAGGTTTTTAAGGATTTAAAACTTTTTTCATGCATCATTTAATAAATTAATCTTAAAGGCACAATAATTGAGATAAATAGAAGCTACTTTGCAAACATACACAAGTTTACATTGATCACATAAGTATAAATGTGAATTTCTAAAGGAAATAAGTTAAACTAAACAACACATTAGAAATGTAAATAGTGTCACTGTCAAATGACTACAATATTCATGGAATATGAAATCGAAAGTTCAAAACATATATCAAAATAAAAGCTAGAGCTTAGAAGACTAAGGCTCACAATAGCCTATATCAGTGACCAGTCGACCCCTCAACCTTCCTACGTGTACGCCTAAGATAGGTCCTAGAAGATTCTGCAGCCATGATCTCTGCCTATGTCTCAGGCTTAGCTTCAGTGACGACATCCACATCCCCATCCATATCATCCTCACTCTCAGGGTCCTCCAATAGGTTTCCTCGTGCTCTAGCCTCTTCTACCATCGCTATTGCCTCTGCCTCTCGATCCACCTGATCAACTCATTCCAAGTCTTCATCATTGAAGACAGGATCATCAACCTCAATGCTCTACTCTACCTATGGATCAACCTTCTCTAAAGTGATAGGAGATGTGTCAGAGCCCAAGATCTATTTGTGATAGAGGCGAAGGTTTTAATGAACTAACACAAGATCATTCAACCTTTTCACTGCCAACTTGTTGCCCTTTTCGAGTGTATATGCTCGAACATGCTCCAGTTGCGCTCACATCCTGAAGCACTACATGGCTGTTCAAGATACGAACTGCAATCCTTTGTAGATTTGGCACATGAGCATCAAACATCTGCCACCATGCATCTGAAACAAGAAAAAATAAAAATCAATTCTATAATCTATTCTATAACTCTGACTTTATCAACGTAAAATGGTAATAGAAGCATAGATACAAAAGTTTAAGAATAGATTTTTACTTGGCATCATTAGTGTCCGATTTTTCTTATATATGTCTCATGAGAAGAAGTCTCCTTGTGAATTTCTAAGCATTTCTATCTCATGGACTATGTGTGCTCCAACTGATGAATCAAAAGACATTTGCTTTAGAACTTCGTAGAGCCCACCCAACACCTCTTCATCGACCTTGAAATCTGGGCAAAATTGGAACGTCGGATTAAGGTAGTGGGCAGTTGCATGTATAGACTTGTGAAGCAGATTGTGCCATTGTCGATCAATGACCTCTCATAGGGGACCATATTTAGCTTGATTCCTTGAGTAAAAAGATCTAATGACCTCTTTCACCCTTTCCATGCCCTCATAAATGTATCCCATTGTGGGCTTCTCTCCATCAACAATTCGTAGGAGAACAATAAGAGGCTCTATGAACTGCGATCATTGTGAAAGTTGAAACATTAAGATTTAAGTTTTAAGGTTTGCTTTTAAAAATGAACAATGAACTTAAACAAGTGTGAACAAAAATAAGGAAATGAAATGGAAACAAGAACAAAAAGGAAAATTATGTGCACAATCTTCTTGGCCGGTTGCCAAAAGACATTCTCATCAAAAATCCGATCAGGTGTTTAAATCCATGCATTGCTCTTCGCGCATGATGATGCGGTCCACTCCTCACTTACATTAATGCATTTCAAACCGGCCTTGGACTAAAGCAAGGATTGCAACGTGATAAAATTTGTTGCGAATCGGGTGATCCATGGACGAGCCAACTCTTTCTTATTTGTGTAATTCCTCATAAGGTCGAGGACCCAAGTATGATTGTATATGAATTTACAAATACTCCCTGCGTGCTCTAAACATGTTTTTATCCAGGGAAGTTTGCCAAGATCCTCCAATATGAGGTCAAGGCGATGGGCAGCACAAGGGGTTCAAAACAAGGTGGTGTGTTTCTCCATAAGAAGTTTACCTGCAGCAACATAATTTGCTGCATTATCTGTGACTACTTGTACCACATTCGCCTCACCCATCTCTTTCAACACTTCCTCCAAGACCTCACAAAGATACTAAACATTTTTTGTTTTTCTACGAGCATTTAACTGATTTCAAAAACACCGTGCTACCTGAGAAAGAATAAAGCAATTTAGTACAATAAAAATTAAAAAACTTAATCACTAAATCAATATTGATTTTGAATATAGTTTACAAATTAGTAAGTACAAGCTCTACAATTACTTGACGAGGAGACAAGAAAATTCAGTAGTGTTCTACTTCTGTCGGTCCAACTATTAGTCATGATAGTGCAACCCTTCCTCCATACCTCATGCTGCTCGATGATTGTGGCTTTGACATCAGCCCCCTTTTGGGTCAAAATAAGACCTTTTAGCTTCTCATCATTAGGGGCTTTGAACTCCGCACCACAAATAGTAACAACATCTACCATAATTTGCCAATAATGAGACCTGAAACAAATTAAATAAAAACAAAATAAGTATACTATTAAGTTTTACTTTCAACTTTAAAAATTAAAATAATCAATGTGGTATACTCTTGAATGCAAGAAAATTGAGACATAGAAATTAAAATAATAACGAGTACCATGTTGCATGAAATGGAAGGTTGTAGAACCAAAAATCTCCAATTCCAATTTTCGTAGCCTCATGCTTCTCCTTATTTTAACCCATGCTCCCAAGCAATGGTTGGGCACCCAGAGTCATGTGTGGAGCAAAAAGGGAATCTAATGTGGATTTCTTCTTACAAATCCGAGGCCCAATGGTCACGCTCGCAGTACCACTCGCAGTAGATGGAGGTAATGGAGGCCGAGGATTTGAAGAGGCCTCTGCACCAACGTTTGCCATTTCTTCCATATGCTTATGTTTTAATTCTTTTTTCTCTTCAAATTTCTCTAATTAGCTTGCACTTCATGTATAACATTCCGGGGTGCATTTTTGCATGGTTTGGCATCATGCCCTAATATATGTACAAGGTGATATTTCAATCGGTTAATACCTCCCCCACTATATTTAATTTTGCAATGCCAAAATATAACTTCTTTTTTTGACCTGGGGATGGCATGTTTCCAAGCCTTATCCCTTTGGCATCTAATAGGGTCTGCATTTGAGTTACTACTAGGTGCACTACTCTCTGACTCAGACATTATGCTGCTGCTGCAATATATCATAAATGAAAAAAATAAGCATGTACAAATTCTACACATTCTAATTAAATTGAAATAAATAAAATAAAGAAAAAAAACTAGGGTTTCTTACTTTTCCATCAACATAAAATGAAACAAAACTAAAACAAATTTAAAAAAATTGGAAATATGAATGTAAAAAAATTAGAAACAACAAAAAAAACGTAACTCACCTCTTCAAATTTGCTCTAAAAATGAAGAAATGCACTTCAAATTTGTAGAGGCCTCCTCCAAATCCTTCTTTTAACTCCTCTCAATGCATTAATGCAAGCTACTAACTTGCACAAACAATCAACAATCAATATCTGAGAGCCAATTGATCTGCTGGTCTGCTCTTCAAAATCCCAATATGTTTTCTCTAATCCCTCTCTTCCTCTCTTCCTTGTGTTTGCAATGAAAGAATGCTCTTTTTATGCTCGAGTGAAAGTAATAAACCAAAAAAGAGTCTCAATTTGCAATTAAAATATGTTTTTTTTTACTTTAACTTGGGATTTGCTGCGTTCGAGTCCTAGGCTCAGGACTCGGCGAGTTAGCCCAGACTCGGTTTGACTCGCAACCGAGTCTGAGTCCCGGGGCTATTGGCCTTATTTTGGGTGGTTCGGCTTGGGACTCTACGAGTCCATCCGGGATTTGTAGAGTCCTGTAATTATGATCAGAAGTGTGTAAACAACAGACATATATTTAGGATCAGACTCTCACTAATCTGATTCACACCTCGTATAATCAGCGTCTAAAAATCTGAATAATGTCTCTTGTGGTATTATCACAGCCTATGCATTATTGTCAATCAATTATCTTTATATGTGTTTATTTACAATGTGGTATAGATATATGTATCAATAGTCTGTTGGTGAACTTCCATCATTATAGAAGGAAGAAGGTGTAAGGGGAAGAGGAACCACAAGGATTGCCATCTAGGTAGGGACCCCAGATGGATGTTCATGTTGCCTCCCACTGGGGCCAAGAGGGCCAAAGTTATGCATTTGGGCTTAGACAGGACAATCAAGGAACCTCCATTACAACCTTCCCTCTGACTCTATAATGAAGGCTACCAAATCCTAGGAGATGAAGCATGGATAGGTAAAGCAGATACAAGCACCCCACTAGGTAGGGACCTGTTGATGTGAGTTTTGGGCCACTACAACATGTAGAATTGAAACATTTAGTATTCCAAATGAAACACCAAATCTTCAACTCTCTCTTGAACAAGGATGCTCATATGCTAAACAATGTATATGGATTGTGTGATCAAATGAGACAACCCCAAGGTCCCTTCTTATTGTGGACTTAACATAGTTTTATGATGTGATATGCTGCGTATCACAAAGGGACTTACGTTGTTCAATCAATGGATATCAACTACTTCAACTTCTTCTAACCAAACAAACTGCAAAGGGAAAGGGTTTAGGAAATCTAATCTATTCCTAGAATGCAAGAAATGATAAATATCTTGTGACTCTACTAGACTTAGTTTAGCCATCGACATCAACCAAGCGAGTGCGATCTCCTAAGGTAAATGTAAGATGTTCAAACCATAGATTAAATTATGGCAGATATATCGCCGATAAGTAAAGTTATCACAATAAGTTGGAGGCCGCGATAAAACACGTAAATTTATCGCGGAGTACATATCGCAGATAAGTTTCAAACTTATCGCCGAAAAAACATGAACTTATCGCCAAAATATCAGCGATATTTCGCCAAAATATCAGCCATAGTCTGCTAATAGGGACCGACAGCCCAAAAAGTAGTTATTTCACATTTTCTTGTTTGCAAATTGGTGTTTGGGAGAGGAAAAAAGGGTTTGAAGGGGAAAAATGTGATTTGAAGCGTTTTAGAGCAATTTGCAAAAAAATGCATTTCAAATTAAATTTAAGCAATTTTTTAAGTTCCCGATATTTTTGCCGATTTATCTCCGATATTTTCCCGATATTTTTTTTTTGTCCTTGGCGATAAGTTGCCGATAACGATATTTTGAACTATGGTTCAAACTATTACCATTTCATCAACACCATTCATTGATGCATATCAATGTGCAAGCAATAATCAAAGTAAAGCTCATAAATATGTCGTTCGATCACGCAAGGCCAACTTACAATCAACAAGCAGCTAGTGATTTTTTCTATGCGAGGTCAACAAAGGTGCATCCTAAATATTCTCCGTTCAACTAAACACTACTTTTAATCAACATGAAATGAAATTCTATTCTAAGTGAGGAAATGTAGAAACCATGCAATAGTCCAAACATCACAAACATTCACCATGAGAACCAAAAATGAAGAAGGAATTATTTTGGTAGTATTATCGCAAAAATTTCAACAAGTTTCTCCCACTCTACTCTAAAACTATCTCTAATGAGCTACAAATGAAAAGGCCTTGGCCTTTTATAATAGTTCAATTACAATGAAGGGCCATGATCAATTCAAGATCAAAGGCTAAGATTATGCCACGAAAGCCCTAATTTTCCTAATAGCTACAACCATTAAATGCTTATCCAATCACAATTGGGCACCACCTTGTGGGCCAATAAGAAAATTACATAGCTTTTAAGATCCAATGAGAAAATAGGTTAGGTAGAAGCTTATAGAAGAAGGCACCAATTAGTGGGTCAATGATAAGATGCCACATGGGCTTACAATAAATCTTCATTTAGAAGACAATTTCCTTTGACTTTTTCCCTTTTGGCAAATTCAATGAATCTGGACATAATACTGTTAAGCTTTCCCATTGGGACACTTGGCATGATCTGACTGGTTGAAGATGACTAGGCACCACCTCAACATGTTTATCTTACAAACTTGATAAATATCTCTTTATGATGAGAAAATATCTCTTGATACTCAACATTATCAAGCCTTCAATTGTGATGGCTCATATTCTCAAATTGCTTCATCTCCATGCAGTCTTATCCTTCAAAGTCCTTCACCTTGAAACTTTATCATTGACATGTTTGTGAACTTGCACTTGCAATCTTGATGCATTGATCTTGGGCTTGCACTTGTAGAAATGATGCAAATGTTTCATCTCGTTGGACTATCCAATTGAACTTGGATTTCCGAAAGAAATTCAAGTTGATGATAATTTCTCTTTACTTGTAAACTTGTCCGTTCCTGGTTCTTCATTCTCCATCTTTAGCTTTAGCCTTAGCCTTTAACTTTGGATCTTCACCATCCTTAGCCCCAACCATATCTAACCTGCCACACAACACCATTTATTAGGCATTTTGCATTTTATCTTAAATCAGATGGGTTAGTGTTTGAGAAATCAAACTTTCAATAAAGATATTCAATTAATTTCAAAGCAAGACTTCCACATGATTTTCAAAATCTGATTTTGATTAGATGAATGAAGGTTTCAAAATTATAAAACTTAAAACACTATCTCCATCTTCATTCAATCTCCTGTCTGAAAATGCATACAAATCCTCTTTGACATTTCAAATTCACCATAAGAGACCCACTTCACCTTGCTGCTGATGATCAAATTCGGAGTGTAAAACTCGGATCTGCAAGTTATTCGAAATTCTACAGGCCTGGTTTTTTGATTGGATCTGATCTAAATGGCCTTTAAGTTCCCATGATTTAGAAGTGGTTCTAATCTATCCCCAAACATAGCTGTTGTCTTCCCAAAATTCAAATGATTAATAAAAACCTTGTTGTTGCTGCTGTAGGTTCAAATTCCCTGGAGAAGAATGCGATCTGCCCTTCTTATATCGATTTGCACTTTAGAATTGTTTTTGAATTGGGTGTTGAATTGGATTCAACTAGTGTTCCTGAACTCGCCGCGGGTTGTGCGTGTTTTGAGAACCCGCGGGCCGAGTCGAGCTTGCCGGGTTTTCATGACCCGGGCAGCATGACCCGCATGACTCGAAAGTCTTGCAGGTCATGCCATGACCCGGCCGCGGCAGTCACAGGCTGCACATAAAAATAAAAAATAAAATAGAGTTTTCCTATATTTTTTTATACTTAGCCAATTTTTCAGTTCAGGGGTGGGAGGAGGGTCATGCCATGACCCGGCCGCGGCAGTCACAGGCTGCACATAAAAAATAAAAATAAATAAAGAGTTTTTCCTATATTTTTTTATACTTAGCCAATTTTTCAGTTCAAGGGCGGTAGGATTTATGCAAATATAACATTTAAGTATAAGTTTGATTTATTTAATTTCTTATACTTTAAGTTATATTTGTATAAATACTTTCAGGAAGTTTGAGATAGGTTCCAGCTTCATAGGAGTTAAGATGCAGATTCTAGATTTTGGGGGTTTTCGAAAAATTCCAGACTTAGCCAAATTTCAGGATTCAGTAGGCCTTCAGCAGGGTTACCTCCCACAATCTGTCCTGGCTTTCTAAGGTCAAACTGAAGTTGGAACAAGGATTCTCAAAGCTTTTTAACTCATTCCATCACAAATCACTTGGTTTCGACTCCATCCCCATGACAAACTTAGCTTAGCTCTCGCCCATATCCCAGATAGACATGACTTCCCAACAGGCTAAAATCACTCAAACCTCACTTGCCAGACCTAGGGACCTGAAAACTGCCACCAACAAAGATTACCTAAGGCCACTACTCCTATAACCAAGACAAAGGGGGTCCCCATTTGCAATGGGGCGATTGTGTGAAAACCTCACAACAAGGACCATGAGTGGGTTGACCACGTAGATAGAGAGGTTGAGGTTGTGGCTATGGCAGAGGAGGAGGATAGAGTAGGATCAGCTACCCATGCAACTGATGTTGATTAGAGTGGCACCTCACAAGCAGAGACTATGGCTTGTCAGTCATCTAGGACCTACCTCAGACGCATTTGTAGGAGGCAGACATACTACTTTGAGGCTGAGCTAGAGCCTGAACCATAGACTTGTTTTTGTTTACACATGTTTGGGAACATTTGATGTCATGGATTTTATATACATTTGACAATATTTATAATTCTGCATATCTTGTTTTCTATTTCCTTCAGCTACAATTTACGTTTGTACTTATGTGATGGATGTATGTTTATGTATGCGATCAAATTAGCTTCTATTTGACGATGTTATAGTGTCTTTAAGATTTATTCAATAATGGGTGCATGAAACAAGTTTTAAATCGTAAAAAATCTCTATTTTTTCATTTTGCCGAGTCATAGTTGAGTCGTTGCCGAGTCACGGGTCGTGTCGACCTTCCCGAGTCATAGGCGAGTCCGAGTCATGGAACTATGGATTCAACACCCAATTATATAGGCTTTGATGCCAAGGGTTATGTCTTTCCTCAAGGGCCGACTTGGCCTCTTAGAACCAAAATTTAAATTAAAACACACCCTTTCCCTCCATAATTAGGCCGACTTGATGTTCTTTATCTAATTCGTGGCTTCTTAATTACTTGGCAATTTAATTAAAATTTATCCCATTGAGTGATAATTCCCATTAATTAATGCTTGCATTTTATCGTTTAATGTTCTCAACTCCTTTTAGGCCGACTTCTCAAGCGTTTTTCATTGAATTTTGGAAGCCAATTCGGCAATTTCAGAAATCACAGGGCCATTTGGCAAGATATCTAGCCATCTTCGGAATTTCACATAGAGCATAGCATTTCGGAAATTCAAGCCCTATTGTGTGAGCATTATAGAGATTTTCGGAAATTTCTCTTGGAGTTGGGCGAACATCACTAAGACATTTTCGGACTTGACAGCCCTATTGGGCGAGATCTTCATGATTTTCGGAATTTCACATTAAGTTGGGCAAAAGTACACCAATCATTTTCGGAAATTAGAGCCTCATTGGGCGAGTTGTAAAGCCAATTCAGAATTTTGACTGGTATTGTGCAAGATCTTTCGAAGATTCGCTATTGATTGGGCGAAATGCCTTTATGTCCTTTGAGGAATTTCATTAGGATTGGGCAAGTTACACAATGCCAGATTGGAATTCATGGCTTGATGGGACAAGACTTACCATGGCAATTCGGAAATTGATCAAGCAATGGGCAAAACCTCTTAAGATTTTAGGAAATTAGGCATGTAGTGGGCAAAAAAACATTTCGGAACTCTCATGTAAGTTGGGGAAATTGCATAGGTATTTCGGAAATATATGCCTCATTGGGCAAGATTACTTAGTGTTTTTTCAGGAATCATATGGAGTTTAGGTGAAAAGCACCTCATCATTCATGGGAACTGCCCCTTAGTTGGGCCAAATATATGTATTAACAGGTCAGAATTTCCCATGTCATTGGGCATAACACATGGTGCTGTCTTGCGGAAATCAGGCCCTAGTTGGGTGAAATCATGAATTTCAGAAATCCTTAGAGGATTGGGCAAAGACATAAGCTCAGATTGGAAATCCCATTAGGATTTGGTGGAATCATATTGTTCTTTCGGAAATCAAGTATGCATTGGGCAAGGTTACTTGGGGTTTTCCGAAATTCCCTTGCTATGTGGCAAGATGCCCTTTGCCATTTCAAATTTACCATGAGAAAACAGATTCACCCTTCTGTTTATGATCAATTCTGAGCCTACAACTTAGATCTGGAAGTATTTCGATTCTCAGAATTCTTAGTCACTTTCAGATTTTGACATTTTCATACACATGCAATTCACAGCCCTTAAGCTTAACTTCTTTTAGCAAAAACTGAGTTTGCATAATCAGTTAGCTGTTGGTTTCAATGCTTCTCCAGATCTGACTTCTAACATTGATCAATATCCTTTCACGAAACAAGCTGATCTTGCCATTTGCAGAAATTGGAGGCTTATGAGTCAAGGGGATCTCAGAATCCAAAGGTGATGTTGCAGATAAAATTCAGAATTCTAAGCTCTATATGGCAAGTGGAAACTCGGAAATCTCCAGCCTGTTTCAACTCGGAAATGCCATGGTTACGTGGCAGCTTGCTCTTAAGGTCATCGGTCTCAGCATAAAGATGTGGCAAAGCCCCTTAAGGATTTTTGGAAATGTCATGTTGATGGGGCAGATTGCCTTAAGGATTCCCTTTGATACTTGGAACTTGCCTCATCCATAAGCTTGAATTTGATCTCGCCACTTGGAATCAGACCTTGTTCAGAAAATTCTCATTGCCTGGACCTCAAATTTCATACTTGATTCACCCCTTGATTGCTCACACACCAACCTGATTGAAAAGTTGTTTCCCTTGATAATGTTTGGATCAGAATTTGATTTCAGATTTGAAATTGTCAAGCCCTCTCGAGCTTGACCCAATTTACCACTTTGCTTATGAATTGCTCATTCTTTTCTTGATCATTTGGTCAACTTCAACTTTGCTGTCTTTTTCATGACTTGAACACTGCAGATCACCAATGACCTTGACTTGATGACAAAACTTGGACACCCCCTACCCAAGACTTAGACTCCTGAATTGCTCCCAGTCTACCCCTAAACTAACACCTACTAACAGCAAAACAAAAAGAGGGGGTCTCCATCTGCAATGGGGTGATGGTGTGAAAACCTCACAACGGGACCCTGAGTGGATGTCCATGTTGCCTGCCACCGGGGCCAAGAGGGCCAAAGTTCCACTCTTGGGCTTAGTGTGGGATGGCTTTGGGTCAGTGTTACTCGGGGACGCGTCCCCTGCCTAAAACTCCCCGTCCCCGTATCGGAAACATTTCCGGGACTTGTGGACAGCCAGGGGACGTCCCCACCCTGTCCCTGTTTGTCTCTGAAATCTGAACACGTCGAGGAATTTTTTTGGGGACGACCGGGGATGCCTCGGTGATGCCTTGGATGTGCCCGGGATGGATGGGTGCCCCAATGGGATAGGCTGCATCAGCACTTTAAAGAACACATTTTTCTTTTATAAAACTCTTTCTTTTTTAATTTTCAAAGTGGGCCCCTCCTTCCAAGTTCGCCCTAACATGCTTATTATTGTTTGGTAGTTAATTCCTGCTATTTGGGGTCCTCTTATTAGTATTTGGCAACATTATATTAAGAATCGTGAAATTAAGAATGTTGTTACAGTGCAACACGCTCAAACTCATACAACAGATTGTTTGCAAGGTGTGGGGAAAGTCTGAAAAGTGCATTACAGATTTGGAACATGCATCTTTATGTCATTTTGTGACAATGCATTAGTGCTAGATCACAAATATTAGGAACAATCAATAACCTTGTTGATTTCTAAGGGTGAACTTCTGATGATGTTGAACAGAGAACTGGTTTGTAAATTCTTCAACCTTAATATTACTGCCAACATTCCATTAGACTTTGATGCATTAAATAGGGAATACAAGGATAGGTTTAGTTACAGAATCAGGTAGTTGCCCCATCATATAAAAAGGACCCTTGAGAATAGGCTCACACAGTTTGCTAGAGATGGGCTAGAGCCCTTCAATGTGGATATTTTTGAGGAATATTTCATAAGAACCTATCATGCCCTTTGCCAAGTTTTGGTAATTGACTTCAAGGCACAATTGCCTATTTACTTAATGATGATGGATGCATATATACAACACAAGGATGTGAATAGGGATTTTGACTTTGCTTCATATATATCTTAAGGAATTCATAAGGAGCTACTGGCCTTGAAGATTGATGATAGAGTGTTGCACTTCAAGTGGTATTCAATGCTGTGCCACATTTTATTGTATTGTGGCAAGGATGTTTGGAGCAAGGCATTGGAATTGCAATTGCAAACTTTTGATGGAACTCAGTTATGTCCATTTTACAAATACTAAATAAAGGACTCCTCGCCCAAGGTGAGGTCGGATTTTGAGAATTGGAGTTTCTGTTTGATTCGTGTCTAGGAGCTGCCGAAGGTTGGGGATCAGGGCTGCTACTTGACGCTTGCTAGAGAGTAATTGAAGGTCCAGGATCAGAGCTTCCGCCAACATGTGTCGAGGTGTTGTTGGAGATCAAGGATTGGGGTTGCTGCCCAATGCATGCCAAAGAGTTATTAGAGATTGAGGTTAAGGAATATCGCATGGCTTGTTTTAGAGCAAAAGTAGAGAACAGACTCAACAACACAATGGGGATCCTTGGTTGGAGCTAGCGCCTATCCCTTGCCAAGTTGGAAGGAAGGAGAAACTTCAAACCTATGATGGAGAAACACAAAACCTCAAGAAATTTCCAATTCCTTGCTGTCATAAATGAACAAACCCTTGTTCTTTTTCCAGAATTAATTCGCACCCTCAGTGTACATACAAACTTTCAGCATTATCTCTTTCCTTCAGCTACAGGCAAAACAGTATGAAGGAAGAATACAATCGATTATACAACAGCAATCGATTGAAGACAATTGATTATACAACAACAATCAATTGATTATTAGCTCCAGCAGAATCAGTCTACTAGAAACTAATTTGACCCTTCAGCTAGGGCTCAGAAAACTAGGAACAATTC
>MU228368.1:2626022-2662793 GCA_018584345.1 Thuja plicata | reverse complement strand
AGAACTATTAGATTCCATGGTGGAAGAAACTGATGAGGAAGTAACTATTGGAGATGACTGCACATCCAGTGAAAGGTGTTGGAACTTGCACCATTAAACTGAAGTCAGGCATCTCTATTCAACTCACCGGGGTATTGTTTGTTTGGTATCAAAAGAAATTTAGTCTCCATATCTGTACTTGAAGATAATGGATACCGGGTAACCTTCATGGATGGTAAAGTATTGGCATGGCCAAAGGAACTTTACTATTAAGAAAGCACAAACCATAGGTAAGAGACAAGGTTATTTGTACGAGCTATGTACAGAACCAAGTCTAGCCCTTATCCATGAAATTGCAGACTCTAATGAAATATGGCATAGAAGATTAGGATACCTAAATTTTAGAGCCCTATCTTCCATGGAAAGATTAGTCACAGAATTACCAAAACTTAAACAATACCACTCTGGGGCATGCAAGGGGTTTGCCTTAGGTAAAAACACCAAGGGATCATTTCAGAATAGTTCTAGCAAAACAAATAATGTATTAGAATTAGTCCATTTAGATTTGTGTGGGCCCATGTCTGTCCTTTCATTAGGAGGGTTTCTATATTATGTAATCTTTGTTGATGATTTCTCCAGGAAAACCTGGATCTATTTCCTCAAATGTAAAGAATCTGAGCAGATCCTTAAAAGATTTAAGGAATTCAAATCCCTTACTGAAAACTCCTCTGGAAGAAAAATATAAACCTTAAGGACAGACAAGAGGAGGGAATATACATCATATAAGTTCAAAGAATTTTGTAAAGATGCTGGGATTAAGAGGGAGTTCACTGTCCCTTACAATCCACAACAAAATGGGGTTGCTGAAAGGAAAAACAAAACCATTGTAGAAGCTGCCAAGGCAATGCTTCTTGATCAAAACATAGAAAATTCTCTTTGGACAGAAGTCTCTAATACTGCAATATACATACAAAACAGATGTCCACACTCTCATATTGATAATAAAACTCCTGAAGAGGTTTTCGCCGGTACAAAACCATACATCAGTCACTTAAGGATATTTGGGTGTCTAGTATACATACATGTGCCCAAAGAGAAAAGATCAAAACTAGAACCTTCAGGAAGAAAGGGTATTTTTGTAGGTTACAGTGAAACCTCAAAAGCTTACCGAGTACATGTGCTTGGTTAGAAACAGATTGAACTAAGCAGAGATGTAATTTTTGAGGAGGATGTAGCTTTCACAAGAGCTAGAAACTCTGTAGAGCCAGAAATCCAAACTTCTCCCATAGAACCAGAAAAGGAAACTGCTCCTGAGATTCAAAGGGAGTATCTTGAGGAAGAAGAAAATGAAGAATCAAGCACATCCTTGAAAAATCCTAAGAAGAGACCTCTATGGGAAACTAAGATAATAGAAGAAGCAAAGTCCTACGGAGCTCCTTCAGGAACTTTTAGAGAGAGTAAAAGACCCACAAGATTATCTAGTAACCGAGCCCTAATGAGTGAGCTCTCAAAGTCAGAACCTGCAAATGTTTCAGAAGCTATTCAGCAGCAAGTATGGAAAGATTCCATGGCAGAGGAATATCAATCCATCTGGAAGAATGATGCATGGGAAATTGTATCTAGACCTAAAGAGAAGTCAGTGGTCTCATCCAAATGGTTGTTCAAGATCAAGCATGCTGCAGATGGCAGTATAGAAAAGTGCAAAGCAAGGTTCGTAGCCAGAGGTTTCTCACAAAAAGAAGGAATTGACTATGAAGAAACTTTTGCTCCAGTTGCCCGATATACTTTAGTCAGAGTTGTTCTAGCCATTGGAGCTGCCAAAGGATGGAAAGTACATCAAATGGATGTTAAGACCGCATTCTTAAATGGAACTATTGAAGAAGAGGTCTACTTGGAGCAACTTGAAGGATTTGAGATCCATAATTCAAGAACATGTGTGTAAGTTAAAGAAAGCCTTTTACGGACTTAAGCAGGCTCCCATAGCCTGGTATGAGAGAATTCACAGTTACCTCATGAGATTAGGATTCTCCAAAAATGATGCAGACCCAAACCTCTACTTGAAGCAAAGCAAAGGTGACATGTTAATGTTAATATTATATGTTGATGATTTGTTGATTACAGGAGAGGATCATCTCATTAATCAGTGCAAGAAGGAACTAGCCTCAGAATTTGACATGAAGGACTTAGGACTATTGCGCTACTTCCTTGGCTTAGAAGTTTGGCAGAAATCAGATAGCATTATTCTAAACCAAGGAAAGTACACCATTGATATATTGAAGAGATTTGGCATGATGAACTGCAGACCGATGTCATCACCCATGGAGACAAATCTTCACAAGTTGAAGGAAGGAGCAACAGATTCTCAGTCAGCTGATCCCACTCTCTACAGACAGATGATTGGATCATTGATGTATTTGGTCAACATTAGACCAGATATCTGTTATGCAGTGAATGCTTTGAGCCAATTCATGTGTGAGCTTAAGGAAATACATCTTGTAGCTGTGAAGCATACAATGAGGTACCTTCAAGGTACTCTAAATTCTGGACTCAAATATGAAAAGGTTGCCTTAGATCTTCATGGATTCACCTACTCAGATTGGGGTGGAAGTGTGACCGATCGAAAGAGCACCTCAGGGTGTTGCTTCAGTTTAGGATCGGCTATGATATCGTGGATTAGCAGAAAACAGTCGTTAGTGGCACAAAGCTCTACAGAGGCCGAATATATCGCAGCATTAATGGCTGCTAGAGAAGTAGTATGGCTCAGAAAACTAATTGTAGGATTATTCGGCGAACCACTAAAACCGACTATCATTTATTGTGATAACCAGAGTTGCATACGCTATCAGTGAATCCTGTATTTCATGACAAATCTAAGCATATAGAGATTCCTTACCACTATGTGAGAGACATGGTAGAAAGGAATGTGATCCAGTTGGAATATATCAGGACAGGGGATCAAACAACAAATATCCTTACCAAACCACTCCCAAAGGTGAAAGTTGATCACTTCAGGAAAAATCTTGATATGGTTGAACTGTAAAATTTTGATTTGTACTAATATAATAAAGATGTTTAATGGGTAAACTTATTTTGTCAAATGTGTGACTGTATGACTTTATGGGCCCACCCATCTTGTGTACATTGCTAAAAAGTGACGACTTTTTATTTAATGAACACTTGTAGTTGAAATTATAAGTTGACGATCTTGTAATGTTGATATCATGTTGACTTGATATCATCTTGATTCATGGATGTGTCAGGATTTGTTATGGTAGACATTATGTGATGTAATGTCAATGCACATACCATAATAGGGGTATATAAGGATAATGTAATGTTCTCGAGCATATTATATCCTTCATATTACGAGTTAGGTGATATGTAAAACTTGGTATGATGTGTTAGGTGATTCCTTATATCATGAGTTAGATGATATGTAAAACTTGGTATCACATATTAGGTGATTCCTCATATCACATGTTAGGTGATTCCTCATATCACATGTTAGGTGATATGTACAATTGGGTGTCACATATTAAGTGATATGTCATACCATTTTACATTCACAAGTAAGGTGGTATATATATTTTTATGAGAAATGAGATGCATCAGATGCTTTATCTTCCCTAGCTAAGAGGGAGTGCTAAATATGATAGCGTCGATAAGATAAATATATAAATGAGTATATATAATAAATATATGGATATATATGAATATATATATACATATATATATATATATATAATAATGATATCTATCATTATATATACATTAATATATATCCATATACATATTTTAATGATAAATATTCTCATCTTATAACTATTGATTATCATGAGTAATGAATTGATGATCATCGATTATCATTAGTGATAGATCGATAACCATCGATTATCATTAATGATAAATCGATGATCACCAATTTATATTATGACTGTCGACTTACAATGAATACCAATTAGTATCGGTTTAAATATCAAAACTATTATGTTATCACCGATAGTAATATCGGCTTATGTGATATCGATTCAATATCGATTTGTATTAACAATGACTTGTTTGTTATGAAGAGTCACGTCAATGATAAGACGTGACTCATTAATGAGTCACGGCTTATCATTTACGTGACTCATAACATTTGCTTATACATGTATGCAAAACGATCGTTGGCTGAAACATATTGAAATCGAACATAGTGTATTCAGCAATCTGCATACAAAAGAATTTAATTAGAAGGTTGTATATTCACAATATATTCATAAAGAAATAAAAGGGATACAAAAGCTATAATTATCATTTGAATAGAAGTTTGAATTACATTTACACAAACAATCTGCTATATGATTCTGAGCGTGTAGCATGACTGTAACAACATTCTTAATTTAACAATTCTTAATGTAATGTTGCCAAATACTAATCTTAGGACCCCAAATAGTAGGAATTAACTACCAAACAGTAATAGGCATAGTACGGCAAACTTGGAAGGAGGGAACCACTTTAAAATTAAAAAAGAAAGGGTTTTATAAAAGAAAAATGTGTTTTTTAAAGTGCTGATGCAACCTATCCTATTGGGGACGCCCATCCATCCCGGGGAATTCCAAGGCGTCCCTAGCCATCCTGGGGACTTCCAGTCATCCCCCCCAATTTTGGGCAACGTCCTCGAGTTTTCGGGACGACCCCTGTCATTTTTTGAAAATCGGGGACGGGGTGGGGACATCCCCTAGCCGTTTGCCTGTCCCAGAAACGTCCCCGTTCCGGAAACGGGGGTTTTAGGTCGGGGACATGTCCCCGGATAACACTGGAGAAATCTCATAATTTGTATAATGCCAAATGAGCTCCTCAAATGCCTTTTATACTTTTTCTTGCAAACTTCTAGAAAGCTCCATTTTAAAATAAGTTTATTAATTAAAATTTCCTTTTAACTCCGAAATGACCTTTTCATTAAAAAGAAAGAGAATTTGACACTAAAGGCCCCTTTTTGACATACCTAAGATTTAGAACCATTTTCCACAGTTCCAACGAGTTATAACAGTAAGGTGTAAATAAAAATTTCTAATTAATTTTAAGCAACCTTAGTAAAATAATTAAAAATAAGCCATTAATGCATCGAATATGCAAAAATTGCCGATTTATCGGAGTCGAAAATTGATCATGCTAGAGTGACCTTGATGAAGAATAATGATAAACAAAGCCAA
The DNA here is from genome assembly GCA_018584345.1 of Thuja plicata. Classification (NCBI taxonomy): domain Eukaryota; kingdom Viridiplantae; phylum Streptophyta; class Pinopsida; order Cupressales; family Cupressaceae; genus Thuja; species Thuja plicata. Next base: position 2,657,619 of record MU228368.1, on the reverse strand, counting down.
CCAAGTTACTTACGGTAAATAGATGAGCTCTCCAAGATTCTTGGAGAGCACACCAGAAGTTGGAAATCATTTGTTAGAGATGCATCTGAGTCCTCTTGATCCCCTGAGTTCCCTGGTGACATCAAATAACTCATCTGACAATATATACTCCCACTATGAAAGTCAAAGTCAATTGCACTATAAGGGAACCCTAAAATGGGCCTTTAAATTTTATTGAGAACATCATTGTTACAGATTAATTGTTGTTTGTTGTTGTTTTAATCAATGTCATATCAATCCTAATTGCTTTGGAAATCAAAATTGCATGACTTTCAGAGCCATGGGAAGTTTTGAGTCATCTGTGGAAGTTTTCTATGTCATTTGTTCAAGTACGAGTAATATTTGTTATTTGGATATAGTTTGGTGAATATTGCTGGTTATGTTTCAAATCTATTGTTTTTTGCAAAAGTCTCTGGAAAAGGACTTTTCATCCCATGCCAATTCAAGGGCAAACTCACATATGGAACGTGCATTGCAAAACATCCAATCATGTTTTGTTTGAGAACCTTGTGCAAATAGCGCTCAGACATTTGAGTTATCAAAGCAGCAATTTGTTAGAGAATGTGATTGGATTTTTGAGGGCCAAGGACAAGCTGCTAGAGAAAGGTATAGGCTACAATTGGGGAGATTGGTTCCTGCATTCCAATACAACCACCACTAAATTTTTTGGTGCAACTATTGAACCCAATCTTTTGCCAAAGTATGTCTCAGAGAGAATTGCCTACATGGAGGTTATTTGGCAATTAAATGAGTTAGATAAATTACACTTGATGGCTCATAAAAAGGACTCATTTTTACCTCCATCAATTGTATTTTTTGACTTGATTACTGCCAAAGAAGGATTGGAACTATTAGCTCCAAGATTTTAGGGTTATAGGATGAGGGTTGACAAAATAAGAAATTGTGACCTTGGGCATTTTATCAACTATATAAGAAAAGAGGTAGGGAACTCCCCATTTTTTCATGAAAACAATGAAGCAGAGGACCTGATCATAAATTGTGCCTATGATATTTTGGTCAAAGGAAAAAGGGACAAATGGCTCTCTATGCTTATAGGAGAAGAGAAGTAAAGTGATGCAAATTCTAAGCGGGCATTTGTGGAGATCATGTCTCCTATTCTTAGGATGCAAACAATGCTAGATAACATTGCCACCCTTAGTTATAAAAGCTTCTGCAATAGTTGCAAGGCAGATCATGGAAGAGGCACAATGACAAGACAGTTCAAAACGAGAGGCACAAGTGATTGAATGTAATGCCCCCGAAATAATTAAATAACTCAATTAAATTAATTGATTAAGTGGTCCCAAATTTAATAATAATATCTTACGGACCCTGTTAATTAATTAACTTAATTATAAAATAAAAAGTAATAAACTATTGTCGGCCTGCTTGTAACCCTTTGACAAACTTCCCGGAGCCCTTTATAAGGCCGAGTCTAGCATTGTTGTAGGCATCGCGAGTTTTATGTTTCCTTTGTATTTGCGAATTACAGTTGGAGTTCAACATTGTTGCAATTTCGGAGGTGCAAGACTCTCCCTAGTCTGTATTTGGAGTTTCGGTGGGAGTCACTCCTCACCTTATTCTGCCTGTTGGTCCAAATTTGTGATGTTTTTAGTTGAAGACACATGTGATGTAATTTGAGAATCTTCATAATCTGCTATTATTCCGTTCTTGGTGATTCATTCCCTCATTGGAGTATTTTTGCCCCTAGCCTGTGTGAAGTTTCATATTCGCACTCTCTGAATATTAATAGATATTTCATCGTTTATCTGCGATTGTCAATTTCGTACACCGTACGGGTGGAGTGTGAAAAGATGAAACTAGACGCGTACATGGTGATTGGACCGTATGGAAGAGTGACCGAACGATATTGACCGTACGTGGGTGCAATTATTGTGGTGTTACCGTACGGGTGAAACAACATCACCGTACGGGCATTAGCACTACCGTACGGGTGAGAGGTGAGGGCCATCGTACCACTTGGTTGCTACCGTACGGGTGGGAGGGAGTTGCTGTACAGGCAAAGTGTGCGGAGGTAGGCCGTACATGTTGTCTTGCCGGCGGGAGTATTACCTTCAGAACATCACAGTGGTATCAGAGATGGTGATCTTGCTAGCCTGTTAGGTAGTGTACGGAACAAGCTCATTGTATACACTAGAAGGAGGTACCGTTCTACGAATAGAATGGGGGAGCCCAACACTGAAATCACGACATTGTTAAGGGAGCTAACCAACAACCAAGCTCAGCTCAACGAAGCCATGGCTAGGGGAGAACAACGACAACTCCTCATGGAAGAGACATTGCGACAATTAATGGGAGGCAGAACAAATGGAGATCACAATGGATAGGGAGGTCATTCGGTCAGTGGAAGATCAAACACACAGATCTCACATTCTCGACCATTGATGCCGACCTTTCCCCAAAGTGTAGAAGCACCTTGCAAAGAATGAGAGCCCACTTTCCAGGAGATGCAAGAGCAACTGAGACAAGATTGGAGGGATGCAGATCTCGAGGGAGATATATCCTTCAAAGATTATGCAGATCTACGAATGAAATATTCAGACGACAGGGTTCATGGCTACTACAATGATGACATCAAACAAAAGATTGGCAAGCTAAATTTATCATCCTTTGATAGGTCTGGGACAACATCAACATGAGCATGGGTACAGAAAGCAGTTACCTACTTCCAGCTCAACCCGATGCCCGAAGATGAGGCAATCAAATTTGCAACACTTTACCTGGAAGGAATTACTCACGAATGGTGGCACCACAAGATGGTCACCCTCGGTCACGATCGAGTCACTTCATATACAGATTTCACGGAAAAACTAATAGACCACTTTGATGGAAGGATCTAGAGCTCAACTTCAAGGATTTGGCACAACTAAAGCATACTGGACCGATGGACGATTACATTTCAGAATTCCAGAGGTTGTTAGTGTTGGTTACTGACATGTTTGAGAGAAGACTTGTCGTGTCGTTCATGGCTGGATTGATGGAACCCCTCAAGGGTTGGGTCAAAGGTTTCAACCCCAACACGCTCACAGAGGCATATAAGAATGCGCACAAATGGCTACCTCATCCTCTAGGAATCACACACATTTCCTACCTCCTTCCCACAAGAGGACCGGGACAAGGAGCCATTTCAAAAGAAGTCTATGATGGATGAGGCCACTCGTCAGGAGCTCCAGAGGAGGAAGCTTTGTTTCATTTGCAAGGAGCCTTGGGATTTGGGTCACCGTTGTCGTGGCAAGGGGAAGATTCACTATATTGAGGTGGTATCTGATGATGAGGAAGAAAGTAAAGTACCCAAAGTGCAAGAGGAAGAGACTAATCATGCTGAAAGGATTGCCACGCTTGTGCAAAGGGGAGGTTCCATTGCTACACTTTCCGCAACTTCCAGATGTAGCGTATTTCGGTTTCATGGTACACTTCCGGGGGAGCGAGTCACAGTCATGCTTGATAGTGGGGCCACACTCAATTTCATCATTTCAGCACTTGTCACTAAATGGGCTTTGCACACGGTGGAGCATGAGGGATTTGAGGTCAAGCTGGCAGGAGGAACTTTACTACTCTGCACTCATTTGATTCCACAACTAAGCATTACCATGGGGAACTACACTGTGACAAACGATTTCTTTGTGATAGATTTGGATGATACAGATGTAATATTAGGCATTCAATGGATGGAAACCCTCGACCAGTACACACAGAGTTTCAAGAAGATGGGGTTTTCATTTGAAGTGGACGGAGAGAAGGTGGTACTAAGAGGGATGTCTAATAGAGGCCCAAGAGATATTTCAGTGAAGAAGATAGAGGCAATTTTCAGACAAGATAAGATTCAAGCATATAAGTTTGACACTGAAGATGCGAAAGGGAAGAAGAATGTGGCAGCCCATTCGTTATTTGAGATACCTGCCATATGCTCCTTGTTTCAGATTTTAAAGGATTAGAGGGCTCATTTGTTGGTTGAGTACTCCAAGAACACCTTTGCATGCTAGTTGATGGATGGTCAAATACAGGATGACAGGTACAAGGTGGTTGATGATGTCATCTACTACAATGACAAAATCTATTTGGTACCTGCTCAAAAATGAAGAAGATGATCATAGGAGAGATTCATGATCCACCCCTAGCAGGATTCCCAGGATCGAATTTGCGATTGCTTGAGGGCAATCAATCTCTGGGCGGGGAGGACTATAATGTCCCCGAAATAATCAAATAACTCAATTAAATTAATTGATTAAGTGCTCCCAAATTTAATAATAATATCTTATGGACCCTTTTAATTAATTAATTAAATTATAACATAAAAAGTAATAAACTATTGTCGGCCTTCTTGTAACCCTTCGGGAAACTTCCCGGAGCCCGTTATAAGGCTGAGTTTGGCGTTGTTGTATGCATCGTGAGTTTTATGTTTCCTTTGTATTTGTGAATTCCAGTTGGAGTTCAACATCGTTGCAGTTTTAGAGGTGCAAGACTCTCCCCATTCTGTATTTGCAGTTTTGGTGGGAGTCACTCCTCATCCTATTCTGCCTGTTGGTCTGAATTTGTGATGTTTTCAGTTGAAGACACATCTGATGTAATTTGAGAGATATCTTCATAATCTGTGAATGCAATTATTCTATTCTTGGTGATTAATTCCCTCACTGGAGTATTTTTGCCCCTGGCCTGTGTGAAGTTTCATATTTGCACTCTCTGGATATTAATTAATATTCCATCATTTATTTGCGATTGTCAATTTCGTACATTGTGCGGGTGGAGTGTGAAAAGCCGAAACCAGACGTGTACGAGGTGATTGGACTGTATGGAAGAGTGACCGTACGTGGGCACAAGTGTTTTGGTGTTATCGTACGGGTGAAACAACATCACCGTACATTAATGAGTTAACAAACAATTTAATCGTTAGGAGGCTAAGTGATACACCAGCTCCACTGGCCACATCTTTGGTTGTCAGCTTAACTTTGTTTAGCGAGGTAGCAAAAAAGAAACTACAAGTAGATTTTGAAAAGCTATAGAAAGGATCACATCAAGTTGATGCAAGAATGCAACAGGTTGCAGTCACTATTTCCTCTCCCTTAAAGCATAATGTCCGAGCTTGCAACTTCTCAAGCTAGCTCTGGAGTTGCAAGTTTGCAAAATAGAGACATTTTTATGCCGAGGGTAGCAAAATTGAAGGATCAACTTAAACAAAGCAAGGAGGCAGAGAAGGCTGTAAAGGAGGAAGGTAAGAAAAATATGGTTAGTTTGGTGAGCAATCTTTTGGGCCACAGATTGTCCTGTATTTTGCACAAGTTAGAATACACATGGGCTACTTATACTAATTTGAGAAAGGAATACACTAGCCATGTGCAAAATGAAGCCAATTTAAGGGCTATATTGAGTACATTGAATCCACGTTTGCCATTGATGGGAGGTATTTTTATGCATGTCAATTTTGATCCAAGTGGTTGTGCAGAATTGTCAAGTAGTCATGAGGTATTTGGATTGATAAGTGACATCTTTTCTTTCCAAAGCAAGTTGGATATTTAATTGAAAGAAAATTTGAATTCTTTTGAAGCTTTGGAGGAGTCTTTAGTGTCTAAAATTTTTGGATGATAATGGGGAAATAAAGGCTTTTGATAATTGGAAATCAGCTTTCAATAATATTTTGCGTATTTTGAGTGCATCAATATTTGTAGGTGATGAAGTGGACTCACTTTTGTGCAACACTAATTTGGATAAATTGCTAAAATTAAAGTCAGGTTTGGATAGTTTTATTAGAGAAACTAAAGCAATATTCGATGCAAGGTATGTGGCGCACACAGATAAGGTCAAGAAGTTTGTAGCATTTTAGTGGCCTACAAAGGAAATATATGCATCATGGTTGGAAAATTATAATGGATAAAATTGATTATGCCATGTCATCAATTTTCTATTTTTTCTTTGGCATAGGTCAAGCTCACATGTTTTCTACTTAAAGGATATCATAAATTTTTTCCAGGATGTCAAGTTGTTACGGGTTGTTACCCCTGTTTTAGTTTAATAGAGTTAAGGTTTTCAAATGTAAAATGTGATTTCATCATGAGCTTACATGCTCATTTAACCTTCAAAAGGTGAATTGCAATTCATTGTTAAGGGTTCTGATAATTGTATTTTGGGCGGAATGTGTGAGTCTTTTGGTTTGTCTTAGGATATGGTGTTGAAAGTTTATAAAGAATTCTTTGTAGCAACATTGTATATTTTGATTGAAGTTTATATGAAAAACATGCTTCAATGTGTTATCATCTCCATTTTGTAGCGCAATATCTCTTTTGAATAATATAATCTAAAATTATTGAGTTGTTCATGCAAATTTCTTGCACCGAGTTATTTTCATAGATATTTTTTTGTTCAAGGAACGAAGTTAATGCCTTAATGAAAATACTAAGGATATTGTTGTCACAAATGAATTCTTAAGTAGGATCACATTGTTAGCGCTTGGCAGGTCACATTGTCATAAAGTGATAATGTCCAACTGACCATCAAAACATTTTTAGATGTTGTGAATTGAGAATGTATGGCTCTGTAAATCTGTAAGCCTAGATAGGCACCGGTCAGATTTCAAGTATTCTCTCAACTTCAGAATTGCAATCAAAATGATAAATCTTAAGTCAGTTTTAATTTGATTCTAATTATTTGTTTTTTCATACCCAAATTTAACTAATTACAAGGATTTGACATGTTTTCATGAGATAATTTACAAATCCTTGTCAAAATGTATTGGAATTTATTTGCTACGCATCATTTGGTCGTTATCTTGTGTATTCGCAATTGATGTCATGAAAGGGTAACCCACCTAGGTTTTACAAAGCCAAAAGTGCAAAGGAAAACAATCATTGAATCTTTTTAATCGATTATGTATCGTCAAGGAAGGTAGTATGATCGAGTTGGATCGACTTTGATCTGTGGCTAGCCATCTTTGCTCTTCTGTAATAATTTTATGTGCCAATAAAGATATATTTTACTACTGTATCTGGTCTGCATTGTCATCTCTATTAGTATTATTAATTCATGTATTCATTTTATTAGATAGAGCAGTAAAACAAAGACTTGCTAAACCAATGTTACAACACTGACCCCTTTTCAGGATCTTCTGCTTTGATTTTATCAATTCCATCCCTTGTTTAGTTGTCATTCCCTCACAAGGCTATTTGTACTTTGTACTTTAGGGAACCTGCAACAGACTTGCAGCAGTGCTACAGCAGACTTGTGGCACTGAGTGCATCTACAAGATACAAATTTCTTATGGTTTGGTGTTTAAACATGTTAGGTTTTTGGTTTATTATTTTAACTTTTGTTTGTATCAGTTTAGCACTTAGTGCATAGATCATTTCATAGTGTAGTTCTTTTACCCTAGTAATTTCCTAACTGGTTTCATTTTTGATCCCCATTGACCTACTTTTTGATCTGTGAACAGCGAATTTCTTTCTTTTCTTTGTAGAGCCCAAATTTTGCACCTTCATTGAAATGTGTGCAGATCTATTTCTTCAGTTTATGTATATTAACTTCACTATTGTAATTACGATTTTTTAAGTAAGAGCGACTATCTATTGTGTTGAATTGCCTGTGATTGATTGAAATTTGGACTTAATTATTGCATACCTTGTGAATATTGAAGTCATTTTTTTCAGATAAGGACATTCTACCTTTCAGTGGAGAAGAGCTTGGTAGAAGACAAATGCTGATATTTCCAATGGTATTTGAGGTTTTTATGCTATCTCTGAAAGACAACACAGCTAAGGCTGCGGATTTTGCAGACAGTAAGTCTTTCTTATCTGAGAACTCATGTATCGTCAATTTTTTAATGGGAGATGCATATATGATGTTGAGGAAGCATTCTAGTAGGATCCCTTAAAGTTCTGTATAAAGATTGTACTCGTCTTCTGGTGACACCATTAACTTTTGTATCTAGATAGTACTCATCTTCTAGTGATACCTTTATCTCATGGTTTTAAGAATACATGGTTTAGTCACTTAGCCTTGACCTAAAATACAATTAGGGTCATAAGTAAATTAAAAAAAATTATTGTGAGAGTCGTGCAGTTCTATTTATGCTTCCACATTGTGACCTACAAACTAACTACAGACCTGTACATGGACCATACACATAGATGATGTCAAGGAAGCATTCTAATAGGATTTTTTAAAGTTTTGTATCAACAGTGTACTCATTTTCTGGTTATGCCATAATCCATTAAATCATGTTTTAAAGAATACACATTTTAGTGTTTGACCTTGTTGGCAAGAGTTCTGCAATTTGGTTTTGTGCATTTAGTTCTTATTGTTAGTTGATATTCATGAACTATGTCCCAGAAGTACACGTTTTGTGACTTTTGTCTTCACATGGTATTTGAAGCGGTGGAGTGTAAGAACCCTTGCAGGTTCTATCCCTGTTCAACTGCCTCCGAATGATATTGTTTTTGCAATTTAATAGTTTTTTTTTGAGTTTTTCAAGATAGATGCGTTTTTGGGATTTTAAACATATATGAATTTGAAATCCAATGCTTGAAATTCAATTGCAAAAGACCACTATGCACTTGCAAACTTAATTCACTAATAACTTTTCTCTATTCTTCACCAATAGAAAATACAAAGATAATATCAAGCATGAAGAATTTATTTGAAACTATATATATGGAACCTGTATCTGCCAGCATACGCAAATTGTCACCCAATTATGGATATCGCTGCTGCTGTAGTCAATTCCTCTTGTCGCTGGGGTTTGGAAATCAAAGAAGAAGGCACTTAGGAGACAAAACGTGCCTTGTCCAAAGGCAGCCCTACAATCTCAAACGCTGCCCAGAATATTGAACGCAGCTGTATGAATAATAGCCACTGCCTGCAAATGTAGAGCGGCTGCCAATAATTCAAATCGCAGGCCTTCAAAGTCCTGTCGAATCTGCATTATTTAAGTCTCTAAACTTGCAATTAATATCTGAGATGAAACTCTTAATCCGCTTCACAATTTGGTCACCAATTTAAGCACAACCTTAACCTCTGGATGATATTAACGCTAGGCACAATTTGCTGGATTATCCACCAACTCAAAGTGCTTGAAAAACTGAAGAGAATTCACAATTCTTCCAGCAAGAAACCTGAGAACCCTTGTCACACTCTTCTCCACAAACACAATAAACAACACATCAAGAATATGGTTCAATTTTCATCACAAAGGCTTTTATATTTTTACCCTACAAATCGAACCAGTAGCTTCCTCAATACACCTCACATAACTTATTGGTGTCATAGCTTGTAAAGTTTAAACATTTGAATTATATCATTCAATTATAATTCCTTCTTTACTTTGGCGCCATGATAAAATAACTGTATTAAATGAATACATAAATAACTTGGCCAATTATGCAGTAAGCTTCAACATTATCATTAATTAAGTATAACTTAATTAATAATCATTAATTCAATAAATAGCTAGTTTAATCCATCCAAGTGACCAATTCACTACTCGGATGCTCACTGCCTGAGCCACCTCCTGAACACCCTGCCAAAAATAGTATCTGACCATCCATTGACTTACTATAAATAGTAAGTCCCAAACTGGAAGCTTTGCCGAAGTCCCCACAACTCCATGCTACTACCAACTATTCAGATGCCTTGCCCAGAATAGTAACCCTGATTTTCCCGAAGTAGTAACTTACTATAAATAGTAAGTTTGCCAATCTGACTCAAACGAAGAGCAATCCCGAACATCCCTGATCACTAGAGTGGGATAATAACCTCTAGCTCGACCACTGAGACCTTCTAACACGAAAGTCAAATAATAGACTAATCCCACGAACTATGATGCTCACGTAAAATGAGAACATTAGAGCTTGCCCTCCCTGAAATTGCTTGCCCCCAAGCAATCATGACTGCAAGAAACTCCACTACACAGGAAGGCCCAAAGAAGAACTGAGTAATGTCCCACACATTTCCAACCAACTCTTGTAGCACCAAGATAAACCCAACTACACAACAACCCAACTATCCAATCTCTGCGCACTGAACCTATGTAGTTGAAACAAATCATGTACGTGAGGACTGAAAGTGAGACTGCAAGTTATCCACACCATGTACACACTGAAATACACTCTGGTGAACCCAGATTGGAATCTAGATGCACCTATAGAATCCCAAATTCGACGCTCAATGCTCAACTGAATGCCAGGATCCCAAATCACTCTGTAGAGTACTCCAACCAAAACAAAGGCTTTTATATTTTCACCATACAAATCAAACCAGTAGCTTCCTCAATACACCTCACATAACTTAATGGTGTCATAACTTGTAAAGTTTAAATATTTGAATTATATCATTCAATTATAATTCCTTCTTTACTTTGGCGCCATGATATAATAGCTTTATTAAATGAATACTTAAATAACTTGGCCAATTATGTAGTAAGCTTCAACATTATCATTAATGAAGTATAACTTAATTAATAATCGTTAATTCAATAAATAGCTTATTTAATCCATCCATGTGACCAATTCACTACTCGGATGCTCGCTGCCTGAGCCACCTCTTGAACACCTTGCCAGAAATAGTATCTGACCATCCATTGACTTACTATAAACAGTAAGTCCCAAACTGGAAGCTTTGCCAAAGTCCCCACAATTCCATGCTACTATCAATTGTTCAGGTGCCCTGCCCAGAATAATAACCCTGACTTTCCCGAAATAGTAACTTACTATAAATAGTAAGTGTGCCAATCTGACTCAAACGAAGAGCAATCCCGAACATCCCTGACCACTAGAGTGGTAAAATAACCTCTAGCTCGACCACTGAGACCTTCTAACGCACTAATTAGCCTACGAAAGTCAAATAATAGACTAATCCCACGAACTATGATGCTCATGAAAAATGAGAACATTACAGTCTGCGCTCCCTGAAATTGCTTGCCCCCAAGAAATCGTGACTGCAAGAAACTCCACTACACTGGAAGGCCCAAAGAAGAACTGAGTAATGTCCCACACATTTCTAACCAACTCTTGTAGCACCAAGATAAATCCAACTGCACAAAAATGCACAACAACCCAACTGTCCAATCTCTGCGCACTGAACCTGTGCAGTTGAAACAAATCATGTACATGAGGACCGAAAGTGAGACTGCAAGTAATCCACACCATGTACATTGTGCAATACACTCTGGTGAACCCAGACTGGAATCTAGATGCACCTATAGAATCCCAAATTTGACACTCAATGCTCAACTGAATGCCAGGATCCCAAATCACTCAATTATTACTTAATAATTACTTAAGAATAATTTAATATTAAATATTAAATTTCATATGATTAATAATAATATAACATATATATTATATTATTATTAATCGACATATATTATATGTATTCTAATGATCATACGATTGAAGCTACAAACATTAACAATTACTAATGACTAAACTGTGGCTAATAGATGCGCTTTGCACTTTGTTACTCAAACAGGTAGTATGAGGGTGCAAGTGAGTGGATTGATCGATAAGAACAAAAGAATAATCTCAACTTAGAGATGGATGATGAAATGGGGTAGCAAGGCTGTATCAAATAGATTTTACAACAGGAAATTGAAGGACCAAGATGCAAGTTTGAATGGAGGGTTAGGATTTGAGAGCATGGATTTAAGTCATAGCATTGTAACAAGTCTCACATGGCAGAAGGAGATTCTTGATCAGTGGGCAAGATTTGATCAATTTGTGAGACTGAATGAAAAGAAAGCATGTGGTAGTTGAGGTAGAAGGTCAAGTGTGCTTGCACATGCCAGCAAAGAGGTGAAGGATTGACATGACTTCTAGGTAACATGTTCACATGTGGGAGCATGGAGTGGATGTGGAGAAAACTATGCCTCCAAGTTAGCATGCACACATATGTGTGAGCATGAAGTGGGATAAGTTGACATGTTCACACATGTGGGAGCATTGGGGGAGGGAGAGTGAGTACATATGTTAGATGATATGGCTTAGAATTTATTCAATGTAGATAGATTGAATGGATAAGATTAAAAGGACAAGTATTGAGGATGATGTGGATTATTAAATTAAACAAAATGCAACGAGAGATTAATTAGTCTAAAGACTCTAAAAAAATTAATCATGGACCAATTATTTAATTAAGTTGAAAGAATTGAGAGCTACAATTATTTAATGAAGTTGGTTTATTTAACTAACCTTAGAGAAGGAATAGGAAGAGGAAGATTATGTAATGTCCCCAATTTTCATAAGCATCTTAATTAGGTTAATTAATTAAGTGGTCCTAAAAATTAAATAATATTATAAGGACTTATTTAATTAATTAATTAAATTATTAATTAAAGGGGCCCAAATTAATAAAATAATAATAATGTCGACCTGTTGTAAATCTCTAGACACTTCTTGGAGGCCTTTATAAGGAGATGGTGGGCATTGTAAATCCTCATGGATTGTATTCGACTCTTCTTTGTATTTTCGGAACCTGAAGGTTCAAGGTAGTTTGTGCGCAGTTTCGGAGGTGGAAGATCCTCCCTATTCTGTGATCGCAGTTTTGGTGGTTCACAGCCACCCTAGTCTGCCGTTGGAAATATGATTATGATATTTCACTGTGTGCAACAAATTCGTGAAGTCTTCTGTAGAAGACAAATTTGTAATCAACAACGAAATCGGATATTTGTTCGGGGTTGTTGTACTGAAGATTTACCTGATATAATCTGAAGTGTTATCATTATTTCCTTTCATTTCTGTGAATCTTCATCACTGCGTAATACATCGTACTCTACTTAGTTATGTGATGTTGATCTTCTTACTTCCTGGCACTAGTATTATTGACATCTCAAATATCTTTGCGGATCGGTTATTCATTTGTGTTGTAGGGGTCGTACGCTGGGGACAAGTCATTCACGACAGACATTTTGTATTGGCCTCCCAATCTAAAGCTTCGTGAGTGGAAGCCGTCGGTGGCGGACGTGAGAGGCATTGTACGGTGCCGGTTTGGTCCGTACGGAGACCGTACGGTCACCACATTTCCATCCTTCCCCACCACTGTACAAAGTCTATTTGGGCCGTACGCCATATTCCCACACTGTAGGCCACAGTAGTTGACTGTCCGCCGATCTGGTAGAGCAATCTATTGTACGGGCTAGGTGATAGCCGTACGGACTAAGTCGTTTGGACTAAGGGGTGCACGCGGGTAGTTTTTGACAGATATAAAACCTTCGGGAGGCATCATAAGTTGCCGCCGTACGGACTGAGTGTGGTGTGGATAGTTTCCTGGGGACATCTCGCCATAGGGACATTACGGTGGTATCAGAGTTGGTGGTCTTGCCAGCCTGTCGGGTAATTGAGATCAAATCATGGCACCGAGTGATGGAATGGAAGATGGATATGTGGATATGACAGTCTTGTTGAGGGAGCTAAGAAGAAGTACGGAGCAGCTTCGCCAGACCCTAGCAAGAGGACAAAAGCAGTTTGGTGAGACTCTGTTGGGCGACATGTCACGCATACAACAGACCAATACAATACCGACGATACTGATTTCCCCTCTGAGGATCGAGCAGTTGGAAATGCATCCGCTCACCTTGGCTGAGTCACTGAAGCAAATCAAGCAGGATTGGGTTGATGGTGGATGGAAAACAGACATATCTCTCAAGGACTACATAGACCTGAGGTTGAGGTACCCATTCGTCGAAGGTGATAGAACCTACAACATCAATCTTAGTCGGGAGATTGACAATGAGGTACTTAGCACCGTGAGCCCTACTAAGGATGAAGTTATACCTACATTGGAGCCACAGGAGGATTTGGACAAGAAAGAGTCAGTAATTGTTCCTTCAAATCTAATACATCCAAATTTTCAAAAGGGTGAAGAAGATGATTGCACAAATTTCGTTGAACAAACACTCGACGATCAACTTGATGGAAATTTGGGCCCTATCGGTGGTCCTTTGAATGAGCAGGCTCTACTAGTGGTTGATCAACTTCAGGAAGACGCTACCAATGATTTCTTGCAGGAGCAACTACAATTGGTTGAATATGGACTTTATCCTTCGGTTGTGTAGGAGGCGTGCATGATTACAATCTCTCCATGTGAGGAGCTTCCTCATGGAAACAACAGGATCTACTTTAGCTATGAGATTCCTCAAGAGATTGATTTGTGTGATCACATGAAGGTTTTGGATCTGAGCACCGATGTATTGTATGATTGGCTTCCATGGGATCCTGGTGACTCCGGACATGGCAATGTTATATCAGAGTGGCGTAGCGAAAGCTTGATGGCAGTCTACTCGTCTCGACTGAATCCAATTTATACACATGTGATCCTGAAGCAACATGGAGATTTCAACGGATACTGCTACCAACGTCTGCGCTTGGTTTGAGATCCTAGGTCTATGCATTGGGCAAACTGTTTGATGACGGATTGCTTGAGGGAAAGCAATCTTTGGGCGGCGATGATTTGTAATGTTCCAAGTTTCATAAGCATCTTAATTAGGTTAATTAATTAAGTGGTCCTAAAATTTAAATAATATCATAAGGACTTATTTAATTAATTAGTTTAATTATTAATTAAAGGGGCCCAAATTAATAAAATAATAATGTCGGCCTGTTGTAAATCTCTAGACACTTCTTGGGGGCCTTTATAAGGAGATGGTGGGCATTGTAAATCATCATGGATTGTATTTGACTCTTCTTTGTATTTCCGGAAGGTGAAGGCTGAAGGTAGTTTGTGCGTAGTTTCGGTGGTTCACAACCACCCTAGTCTGCCATTGGAAATATCATTTCGATAGTTTACTATGTGCTCCAAATTTGTGAAGTCTTCCGTAGAAGACAAATTTGTAATCAACAACGATATCAGATATTTGTTTGCGGTTGTTGTACTGAAGATTTACCTGATAAAAGCTGAAGTGCTATCATTATTTCCTTTCGTCTGTGCGAATCTTCATCTCTGCGTAATATGCTGTACTCTAGTTAGTTATGTGATGTTGATCTTCTTACTTCCTGGCACTAGTATTATTGACATCTCAAGCATCTGTGCGGATCGGTTATTCATTTCTGTTGTAGGGGCAGTACATTGGGGACAAGTCATT
This sequence comes from Thuja plicata, assembly GCA_018584345.1. Lineage (NCBI taxonomy): Eukaryota > Viridiplantae > Streptophyta > Pinopsida > Cupressales > Cupressaceae > Thuja > Thuja plicata. Next base: position 2,642,501 of record MU228368.1, on the reverse strand, counting down.
CACGACAGACATTCTGTATTGGCCTCCCAATCTAAGGCTTCTTGAGTGGAAGCCGTCGGTGGTGGACATGAGAGGCACTATATGGTGCTGGTCTAGTCCGTACAGAGACTATACAGTCACCACACTTTCATCCTTCCCCACCTCTGTACGGAGTCTATTTGAGCCGTACGCCATATTACCACACCGTAGGACACAGTAGTTGATCGTTCGCCGACCATACGCCGATCTGGTAGAGCAATCTACTGTATGGGCTAGGTGACAACTGTACGGAGTAAGCCGTTCGGACTAAGGGGTACACGCGGGTAGTTTTTGACAGACATAACGCCTTCGGGAGGCATCATAAGTTGCCGTCATATGAACAGAGTGTGGTGCGGATAGTTTCTGGGGGACATCTCGCCACAGGGACATTACTGATTAATTGTGAAGGGTAATTAAATAATGATTTAATTGATTAATCATTGGAAGGTTGTATAATGGTTATTGTAGTGATAATTAATTAAACAATTACTTATTTGATTAATATGTGGGAAATTAGTAAGTTGAAAATTAGTGGTGAATTTGTGGTGTCTACATTTTGCTCCTATTTAATATAGTGTTGTGATTAGAAGAATTGGTGCAGTGTTAAAAGAAGAATAGTACAAGGATAAGGTTTGAGGGGGCAGGTTGCGCTGATCACTTAGAAGAAAAGAAGTGATGGATGGGTGGGAGAATAATGCCCTCTCAAGAGAACTATTGGGTTGAATGGAGATTGGGGGGGTTAGGGAGTTCAATAGATAGGTTGAGAAGTGAGTAACACCCCCACCTCACCTTTCTATAGCCATAGTAGGCTGAATGAACTACTCAATTTTGGATTCAACAAGTACTTGATGGTACTCTCCCTTAAAAGGGAGAGTAGAGTTTATGGGAAGAATGGATAGTTGAATGAAAACACACTGGTTGAGTGTATGAATGCTATCTCCTGGTCAACCTAAAGCCCAAATGACCTTCAAACTTGGCAATTCTATTGATAACCCTATCCACATTCCTATAATGGTCTAGGAACACACTTATTATTCAGCCATAGAGTATGGAAGTGGATAGTTGACAAGCGAATGTGCTAATATGAAGGATGAATTACTTGAGATGATGTATACACTATTATTGTAGGATATATTGATGATGAATTGGGATTGACATTGATTGATACCGATTAGATGAGACATATCATGTGTATACATGTATGGTGAGGATGCCTCATGATGATTGGGTGCGACTATGGTGGCACATGATTGAGGGATGTGATGAATGATGGAAAAGAGGAAGATACAAAGGGGTTAGTGATTGATGATGGAAAAGATGAAGGATAGGGGAGATGATGAAAATGATGAATGTTGTCAGAGGAACATATTATGAAGAGAAACCTATTATTTGTTGTAGCACTAGGATTATGCACCATGAAATGATAGATCATGATGATAGTGTGCCATGTGCATAAGGATTGACACAGAATTACACAAGTTGCAAATAGCATAATGATGAATGGGCATGTTGTTGAGGCATGCCATCATATGAAGGATGAGGTCAACCACGATGATGGGCTACATGGGGAACTAGAATTATAAGTAACAAACAAACAAAAATGAAAAATGCAGACAATCAAACAAAAACATGCAAAAAACATGAGTAGGTATTTGGTGAAATGTTGAAGCGGAGTGCGTTGTGTTGTAAACACACATTTCCCATTGCAAATGGGGATCCCCTCTTTTCCTTGCTTGCTAGCTTAGTTTGTCATAGGTGTTTGTTAGTTTTGCTCAGCTTTGCAGTTTTTGGTCTCTTAGTTTCCTAATAGGAGGAAGGTTGTAGTGTCTTGTCAAGTCTCGGAAGGAACTTTGATCAATTCATGAGAGAAGTTTGGACTTGAAATGTAGTGATTGCCAAAGTAGGAAATTGAAAGGATTTCACTAGTAAGGGATGAGATACAAAAGTCAATAAGTGGTGAAATGATAGAATTAGGAATCTCGTAGGTCTTAAGGATCTCAAGTTTTGGTAGGAAAAGACGAGTTGTGGAGGTGGTGAATCAAGTCAAGTTGAGAGTACGAGCAAGATGGGAAAGTGATAAAAAATTCTTTGGGTTGTAAGTCAAGTGGGCTAGAATGAAGAGGAACTTGAAGGTAAAAAGTGCTTGAGAATCCTATATGAAATGGGAAAATCCTTAAGTGATTCTTGCGAAATCGATTGGAAATCCAATAAATCTCTTCACAAATGCTTGCTTTAGGCGAAATTCTTACATATTTCCGGCTTATAGGCGAAAATGCACTCAAATTTTGGTGCCATTTCCAACTCCTACTAGCAAACCCACTAGGCTTTTAGAACATTTCCAGCTCCTCTTGTAAAACCCACCCCTGAGAAAACATGACTATTTTGAGGTAAAGTAAAAGGGTGAAGTAAAAAAAATTGATCCAAAATGAGGTGAAGGAAGAGATTTTAGGTGGGAGGAGTGCAAAATTACCCCAAACACCTTGCAATTCACATAGACTTCGCAATAAATTTCCAAGCCTTGAGCGCATTTCCAGCTCATGTTGAGAATTCCGCCCAGCATAATCAGCATTTCCAGCTCATCTCTTGAATCCCGCCTAAAGAAAACAAGAACATTTTCAGATAAAATTGCAAAGACAAGTTGAAATTTGGTCCAAAAATGATAGAGGTAAGGGAAATATTAAAAGATAATTTATCTTCCAAAACTGAAGAGAGGAAGAAATTTCAAGTGAGTAACTTGGAGGTGGTTGAAGAGTCATTGCATTTTCATATCAAATTCAAAATTTGCACAAGTCTTGGTGCAATTTCCAGCTCCTAGTCCCAAACCCACCTAAGGATAAAGGTAACTCCTATTTCTATTTTGCAAATTGATCAAACATCAAGTCACATTTCCAGCTTAGTTAAGGAAACCCACCCAAGATCTAGATGGCATTTCCAGCTCCCATTAGGAAATGTGCCCAAGCTTAATACCATTTTCAGCTCAACCCTTGAAACGTACCCAAGGAAAAAGGGAACAATTTCACTCAACCTTGAAGCGTGCCTAAGGAAAAAAGGAACAATTTCCAGCTCCATTCTTTAATCCTGCTTAGGGAGAGTTAAGGGAAAAGTGCAATTAAGGTTCAAGGTTGGCCTTGATCAAGGAGAGATTAATTTTGCAAACTTAAGTCGGTCTTCACAATGTAAATTAGAAATGCAAGATCATTCAAAGCAGACCTAAATAAGGGCAGAGATAGGCAAGTGGAAGAGCAGATCCTATTAATTAAGAGTAGAACACGTTTTGAAAATGTGAATGGGGTTTGGATCTAGGCGTCCAATCTTATATTATACTTTCAACAAAGTAGAAGTGATGCAAATAAAGCTGGTCGACCTAGAAAATTTCCCTGCGCAGCCGACCTAATAGTTAATCATACAAAATTCCGATCAGGCATGTAAATTCCGCGTTTAAATGGAAACATAAAATTTCAATGCAAAATGAAAAAAAAAATAAAGCAAGTTGGCTGTCATGGGTGAGGAGGTGTCAACCCAGAAGGAGATATGCATATAAGCCCCTCACAAATCAGCCAAATATACTCGTTCAAAAGCAAATCTAATACTGATTTTGGCGAATTAAGCAGAAGATCAATTTTCAAGAGGGAAAAGGTCAGATTCAAGGACAAACTTAGGCATATCAAAAGGCGATTTCCCAACACTCAAACACAAATTCAATCAAATTTGAAGGATGAATTACTGACGACGGAGTAAAATCCACATTTTAGATAAAATCCAATGCAAATTAGATCAAGAGAAAAGCAATTTCCAGCAGATGCAAGGGTGAATTAAATCAGATTTGAGGGCAAATTTCTTGAAGGCGATTTGTAAATTGATTGAACCCAAATCAGATTGGAGAGGTAAAGATTAAGTCAAGTGCAAATTCAAGCTTATGAGGGCAAATTTTATCATTAAATTGGACATTTTCCAGATTTGTGTCAACCAATCAAAGGATTCCAAGTCGACATGTCCAAGTTCATGCAATCAAACTCTTTCACAAGTGGACATGTGGAAGGCATTTAATGTATTACTAGTACTACAATCAATTTTCTCATTGGTTCATCCTTGAAAGGATACGTACTAAATTTTTTTGAATCATCTCAGTGGATGACAATAAATATTTGTAAGCACTGGTTGTACCTAACACTAACTAGGGTTTCTCTAAATTATCTTGGTTGTTGATTTAGAATCAATCTGGGCCCTTCATTGTAAGTGAGAGGTCTATAAAAGGCTTGGCAATCTCATTTGTAAGGAGTTAATCTGTCGATTGTAGAATAGAAGTAGTAGTAGGAGGAGATCAAAGATTGTTTCCAAGATTATGTTGAAGTTAATATACAATTTTCATTGAAGATATGGTGGATCTTTGTGTGTCGCTTCTATATTTTGCATGGTTTCTACTTCTCAAAATTTAGTTGTTCATTTATCTTAATGGAGAAATCTGGAGATATATGACGAATTCCTTGGTTCATACCATTTGTAGTTTGTTGATTGCAAATTGCAGTGTATGGTTAGTCGGAACCCACTTAAGCACAAGTTTGATTGTGGATGTTCATGTGGATTGCGCTAGTATTGGATATTTGGATGAATGCTTATAATATGAAAATCCTTTGTTACCTTTGGAGATTGTGTCATGTTTTGTGTAGTTGTTTTTGCATGGCGAAGCAAAGCTTAATTTAAGGAATTCATTTATCTAAGCATCATGCATTGATCATTGTCCTTAGGTGTTAGGAGTAGCATAGATTCTCTAAACCCCTATCCTTTTGTCTTTTATTTGAAGTTTAAGTGTAAGTCTTCAAGTTCTAGCTGCTTTGAGGGAAAAGAGTTGATTAAGTCTAGAAAGAATAGCACAAGTCCCTTTGTAAGAACCAACATATCACATTATTTCAACTGAGTTATATCCTACACAAAGTCGCTAGTTCGCAATGTAAACCTTGGGGTTGGCTTATTTGATCACTCATTGTCATATTGTTTAGCATTTGAGGCTTCCTTGTTCAAGAGAGGATATAATACTTGGTATTTTATTTTGTGTTGAGAAGTGTCACAAAAAACCCATCAACAAAGTGGAGTGGAGGGGAAGGATGACAAAGGATTGGGGGAATCCTTGGGGGGATTGTTGGGTGGAGAGTTGGGGAGAGGAGAGGGTGGTCATGTGGAAAGACAAAGTGAATGAGGAAACATAGTGTATTGACTTGAAGAGATGTGATGTGATGATGAGGGAGGATGGGGAGGTTATGCCCCAATAGGTATATATGCGCGATCCGTTCCATAAGAAATGTTAGCAAGGGGATGTCCCTAGTTGAATACGAACTGAAGGAAAAGGTGACATGTAGCAATGGAGGATGAAAATGAAATGGAAGGGATGAAGGTGAAATGAAAGGGGTGGAAAGATGTATTGGATAGATGGAAATTGTATGTGAAAGAGGAATGAGGGGCTGGTGGTTGGGCATTTTGGTGGAGGATGGGATGAAAATCCGATGCATGTGTAGACAATAGAGAAAAGTGGTTGAGGGGGATGGCGAGATGGAAGGATGACAATGGGTGATGGTGCATTTGAACGGACAACCTTTGGTAAATGGAATGGAGCAGGATTGGGATAAAAAGGATGAGGTGGCTGGAATGATGCATGTTCATAGACAAGAGTGGTTGCCTACAATATATGACATTTGTTTGTTAGGTTTTCATCAATCTATTTGCCCAAGGTGCCACAAGAAATGGTTTTCACCATAGGACAAATCTATTTCCCTATATTATTTTTATAATTTTGTTTAAAAATTTTTTAGTTTCGATTATTTATTTATATTTTTGGAGGGTTGTTGTTATTGGTTTATGCAAAGAAGCGCTTCAGATGTGTGCTGTTCATGGGCTCATCAAGCTCATGGCCTACTGGAATTGCCAATTTGTATGCTTTTGATCTAAAGTTATAGATGATGACATAGGGGCCTAACTAGTTTGGCTCAAAGTCTTTTGTTATTCTCTCTGTATGGATGTAAATTGTACATGAAAGAGGAAAGAGGGATTGGTGGTTGGACATTTTGATGGATGATGGGATGAATATGTGATGCATGTGTAGCTGAAAGTGGATGGAGGGGGGTGGGAAGATGGAAGGTTGACAACAGTTGATGGTGCACTTGAACAAATGACCTTTGATAAAGGGAATTGAGAGCGATTGGAATTTTCTAGCTACACAAACCTCTTTGGAAAATGCTTAGAAAGTGGCGTGAGGAATTAGGGAAACTGTGGCTGACTTCTCTATATCTTTGTGGTCTCTAAAGAGAGATTTCGCACCAAAAACAATCCCTGTGATCTGCGGTTTATTTGCTGTTAAACCCTCAAACTCTATACATGAATCACACCATTTATGAACACTTGGCTAATGACATTTAGCCGCTGAGACTACAACATTCATCAACATTCCTACGCTGATTCAAAGTGCCCAAATTCTTGCCAAAAATTTACAATTTCTGAAGAAACCCTTGACGAAAAGCAAAGGGAGAGAAAACCAATTTCGAGAGGTAAATTTTTGTCCACAAAATGAATGGTTCGATTCTTTTCTCAAATACTTATATTTTCTTCCATAAATCAAAACCAGCGGCTTCTCCTTCACACCGCGCATAACTTAAGACATTGAGTTTGCAAAAACTTTAGCGAATTCAAATTTTTGAACTATCATAAAATATTATTCCCTTACTCATAATTGGTGTGAAGTATTATAAAGCCATTAATGAGATTTAATATAACTTGACATTAATATTAAGTTGGCTTAACTTAATATATAAAGATTCCAACTTTATAATTAATTTAGACTTAATTAATTATAATCAACCATTAAACATATCAGCAATAACTTATCAAGCCGACACCAGAAGAACTACCAGGCCTATCACCAAACTGTCCTTCCATAAATAGTAACTGACCAATATCGACTTACTATAAATAGTAAGTCTCTCAAACTGAAAACTCCGTCAACGTCACCACAACTCCACATTGGTAGCAGAACTCTCCAGGTGCCCTACTAAAGATAGCAACTCTGACTCTCCCAAAATGATCACTTACTATAAAAAGTAAGTGCGTCATTTAGTCTCAAACTAAAAACAATCCTGAATAAAGCTTGACTACTGCCAACTGCAATCCTTCGTGATGCCCAAACTGGACCCTCTAATCCACCCTACTAGCCTACGAGGGTCAAATAATAGGCTAATCCCTCAAACACTGATGCACGCAAAAATGGGGACATTACAAGGTAATTCTAAACATGGAGTAACATGTTGTCCCAACACCTTTTTGAGTCAAGACACATGAAAGATATTATGGATCATGTTATTTGTTGGTAGTTCCAACTCGTAGGCAACTTCTCCTATCCCTCTGAAAATCTTATATGGTCCATAGAATTTATGTTTAAGCTTCTCGGCTCCACTTACCTTGATTGATGACTGCTTATAGGGTTGTAAGCATAGAAAAACCAAGTCCTAACTTCAAATGTCCTTCAATCCTTTTTCAATCAACATATATCTTTTGTTGGTTTTGTGTTTGGTGTAGATTATGTTTAAGTGTATTCATAATATCCATATATTGTTGCACAAAGTCTTTGGCCCTTGGTACACGACTTCCTTGGAGATTAAACTTCCAAATGAGGCTGCCTCATACCCATACAGGGCCTTGAAGGGACTCATCTCTAGTGACATATGATGGGTGGTGTTATAACAATATTCTTTGAGGTATAACTACTCGATCCATGCATTTTATTGCTCTATAATATAGTTTCTTAGATATCCTTCTGACCATTTGTTTACGATCTCTATTTGCCCATCAATTTGGGGATGATAACTTTTACTTGGCATGAGTTTTGTTCCTACTAGTCACAAAAGTTCTTGCCAAAACAAGTTAAGGAATTGGCTGTCTCTGTTGCTGACGATGTTTCTAGGTAGGCCATGTAATCTGAAAATTTCCTTGAAGAAAACATTGACTGGTTGAGGAGCTCTATAGTTTGTGAATATTGCAATGATATGTGCATATTTGGTAAGGCGGTCCACCACTATGTATATGCAATCTTTGCCTTGCACTTTGGGAAGCTCGGCAATGAAATCCATGGAGACACTTTCCCATTTTTGATTAGGCATGGGTAATGGTTGTAAGAGGCTTGTTGGATAGGTCTGTTCTGCCTTGTTCCTTTGGCAAGTCATGCATAATTGAACATGTTTTAGGATGTCTTTCTTGAGACCTTTCAAAGAATATTTCTCTCTTACTTCTAGGTTTCATAATATCCTTGGTGGAAGTCTAAGGGGTTTCATGGTATTCTCTAAGGATCTTCTCCTCCATCTTTGAGCCTGCTACAAGATATATCCCATCTTTGTATAGAATGAGTTCTTCCACTACTTTATATTCTTCGTTTTCCAAATTTTTTTGTAGGCTATCATTTGCTTGTGGGTCTTTGCTAGTCGTTTAAATCTTTTTGATTTAGGAAAAACCTTAGGTTGTTGTGGGCGGTTTTAACAATGAACTTTCCACAAACCAAATATTGTCTAAATTTGGCTAGTGCATGCATAATGGCTAGCATTACTTTATCATAAATGGAGTAATGTTTTTCAGCTTTTTTGAGTTTGCGACTTGTGAATGCACTTAGGTGTTTTTTTAGACGAGTACCGCTCCAATGCCGCTTTCATAAGCATCACATTCTAATTCAAATGTTAATATAAAGTTAAAAATGGGTGGGAGGGGACATGTGATCTTTTCACATATTGCCCCATTGCAAATGGGGACCCCCTCTTTTTGCTGAACAAGTCTTTTTCGGTTAGTGTCGTCTCCCGACCCATGAAATACATTGATGATTTATGCTAAGTATGGATTTGGGTGTCATTTGCTTTTGGGTCTGAAATAGGAAGTTATGTGGGGAATAGAGAATTTGGTTAGATATGAAAAGAAATTGATCTTTCAAAGGGGATGCCTGCGAAATTTTGAGCACCTTGATGAACTTGCTATTTTTGGAAATTTTTTATTTTTAGTAGGTTTCACTGTGTTCTGGATTGGCTTAATTTTTAGTTTGGAACAACTTACTATTTTAGTAGGTTTCCCTCTCTCCGATTGGCCTAATTCTGTGTTTGCATTGCCATCACAGCTCTGGGTGAGTTTTTCAGCCTTTTTGGTGATAAAATGGCAGATTTTATGTAAAAAATTGCTTGAATTTTTGGGCAAGTGACTCAGGAACATTTTGGTTTCGAAAGAACTTACAAGTCAGTTGAGTTTTTAATCTATGATTATAGACAGACATTATTCTCCTTTTCCTTTCGTACATTTATATCTTGTACAAACATTTTATTGCTACTTCTAGAAATTTAAATTCCGTCTCAGAGCTTTCATTGAGATTTTTACATTAAAAATTGTCTTGACAAGTCTTTTTCAAGCCAGGCATTAGTGTCTTCTTGCAGAGTAGCAAAAATAGTTCGAGGCCAATCCTTTTCTTCGGTTTATCCATTTACATTCCATATGGTTTGAGATTCTTTAGTTCAAATGACAACTAACTGAAGGTGGCTTCTACTTTTAAGAATAATTGTTATTATTACAAGAGGGGCAACTAAAAAGAGAAAAATGATCAAGCAAATGCAAATATGTAAAGAGAGCACAATATACAACAGTGGGTTTTTGTACAATACCAGTTGAACAATTTGAACTAAAATATACACCTTTAAAAAGGTTACACTTCTTAGTAACTTATCGAATAAGGTGATGGCTGGTCCAAAGTTGAATCCCACTAAAAAACTAGTTATTGAATATTACATGTCACACCTTTAAAAAACTTACACTTTTAATAACTTATTGAATAAGGTGATGGCTGGTCCAAAGTTGAATCCCACTAAAAAAGTAGTTATTGAATATTACATGTCAGCTTAACCACAAAAGTGATTATGATATTTATAGTGATAATTTTGGTTATAGTTGTTGTATTTGTTCCTAAAGGATTTGACATTCTGGTTGCTTGTGGATTTTTTTTATGAAAAATATCTCTCATTTTGCAACACAGAAAGCTATTTTGGGGCTTCTAACATTAGAGAATGTCATGTCTTGAGAATCGTATATGCTTTTTATAACTATTTTCTCTAGTATAATTAAATTTCTTAATGAAGATGAGAGCAGTATAATTAATCAATCTAATGAATGTAAGAGTAGTATAAAAAATTAATTTAATGAAGGCAAGTTTTTCTTATTTTTCCAGGACTTGCTATCATTCTTGCTTTGTGAATCCAGTGGCAGCATTACGGGGAAAAGACTATGGGAAAACAAAAATGCGATACCCAGATTATGTAGAGACAGAATCAGGTCTACAATACAAGGTTATGTGCTTAAATGCATTCTCACTTTCTCTGCGTTACCACTCTGAAATATTTTGACATATTTAGACTACTTTTGAAAGAAAACCAAAGTTTTGTTTCCGAGAAATAAATTTTTATTGAAAAAATCATGTTTTTCCTTCTGGATGCAGGACTTAAGGTTAGGCAGTGGTCCAACTCCAAAAATAGGTGATGCTGTTGTTGTAAGTATTACATATCCACCCGTGCTCGAATGTTTCCATTGTTAGAACTGTAGTTACATGCAATTTAATAACATCATCAGAATCAAAGGAAAACTCCTAATAAAATGTTAGTAATAGAGTACAAAGCTCATTGTCACCTAGTTCCATAATCTTTCTTATTCTCTATTCTTTTAGCCTTCATCACATGGCTATATTTGCACCTGTCAAGACTTAGGTATTTTTGTTGAATCTCCTATGTTCTAAGAGTTTTGAATGCTCAAAATCACACTAATTATTGATTATAAGTTTAAAAATCATGCATGGAAATTGAAAACAGGGATACACGCATATATTGAAAAGATAACAGTTATGCAAGTTTTACATGCTCTAAAATAGAGATGCCAATGCACATGGGCATGGCAGAATGACCAAAATGATGTTCATAAAAGAGGTGTTAGTTAACAATAATTGATATTTATCTCTTTTAAAGCACTTTACTGCTATTATTATTATAATTATGAGGATATTTATCAATTTATCTTGTATATAAGGATTAATTTCATATTATCATTTTTGTCAATGTTTGAAAATGTGGTGGGCACAGTTGTTATAGCGAGTAAAAATCAAGGAATGATGTATTTTACCAATTTGCTTCATTAATTTGTACTTGGTATAGGATGAGTAGTTAGATCTATAAGAAATATGGGCAGCGTAAGAGAAGCTGAAAAACATTAAACACAAGATAATAAGATGCTTCTATTTTGCATTTTTCTCACTTTCATTCAATACAAATTTATAGGAGTATTATCTCCTAAATTATAGGACAACTAGTATAACCTCCTATAACCACTCCTTTTCTTAGACAAGTTGTTTTAACAACTTGTAATACAATCACGTGTAACCAAATATTTTCAAACCTAGAGCAGCTACCTGGTTCGAAAGCTCTTCATATTCAGTGATGATATTATATTCTTATTTATGACTCCGTCTAAGTTTCTGGCGGGCTCAAGCTGTAGCAGTTCTCTTATCACTGTTCTTATTATTTTCATATTGTGCGATGTTCAATCTATCCTCCTGTTGTCTCTTTGTGTTCATGCTTTATCATGCTTGAGGGCAATCACACTTGGCGCCGTGTGTATGCTGACTTGGCACCATGCGTGTGTTGATTATGCTGGCAGTTTATTTCAATGTTTAATAATTTGAAGGTGCTCATTCCATTTATGGAAGACGACGGTTCTCATATTGAGGTTGACGATTCACATTATGAAGGCGTCGGTTCATATAATAAAAGTTGCCGTGTATGTTTTATAACTGCCATCGTTTGGTATTCAGTAGAGTCTCTTCGTATTCTTGGCGGAATTATCCAAGATGAGTGACAAAAGTAAATATACTACTTGACGACATATCTGGGATATGTATCGAGTCTTTTTGGGTTCATGTCTTCTATACCGTGTGTGTTGGAGGGATTTTTTAGGAGAACAGTTATTAATCTAGCATTATCATGTGAGACATCAGATATGAGGAAGTTTGCATTCTCTGTGAGAGAGCATTGTGCATGAGATAGAATTATTCTGTATATGTACTATTTTGTAAGCATTTCAGTATCTGTAGTATCTGTGAGATACTTAAAGTCTTGTACGTTTTTGTATAGGAATAGCAGATTTGCCCGAACTGTTAGAAGGCAGATATCTTTATTGTTAAGAGTTAATAATCTCTGATTATTTCATCTCCTAATAAAGCTTGTGAGCTTTGTATTGAATCCTTTGATTATTCAATAAAGGATATATTTTGGGTGTGGCTGGGTTTTTCCCTTGAGTAGGAGGGTATTCCCAAGGTATCTCAGGTGTTCGTGTGTTTTGCTTTATCTTCTATTTGTTTTATTTCTTTTCTGGTTCAAATCAATAACATGGTATCAGAGCGGGTCTAGTAAAGATCCAGAATCAGAATAGGAAAAGTGGAATTTAAGAGATGCAAGAAATAAGGGATTCTTATAAGAATGTGTAGCTGAAGAGCCTTGGAGGATGTGTTGGTGTTCGAATTTTTCACTTGTGAGGAAATTTAGGCAATAAAGAGACAAATATTTTATGATTATACCTTTGAATATTGATCATGAATTTTATGTAGTTAATATTAATTCATCTTATAACACTAGGAATAGTGTATGCTTTTAGCGTTGTTTTGTATAATTCGCTTAAGGATAGTTTGGATTTGTGAACCATTACAAATCTCTCCAAAATGCGTCCAGGTCGGATCAAGAAGCAACTGGATGATGAGAGATTACATAAGGAATTCAAGGAATCATGGGACTGAGTTGATGGCACATAACTTTAGTTTCTTTGAAGAGGAAGAAATGACATTTAGAGGGAGCTTGAGCAGCAGAGGGAGAGTGCCAAATCCTTTTGTTGAGGATCAACAAGCTCGTGTAGCAGTGTGACTGCTAAAGCTCTTTGTTTGGGAAACATTGGAATCAGCCTTATTTTGTTATGATAATCAAATCAGTGAGAATGCTGCCCCTGCTGAGACGGAGTCTAACTACCTATCACAGGCAACCTTGGACGAGGAGGTTAGAAGGTTGATATTAGATTCAGAGGGAGTCTGACTTGGACAAGGAGGTCAGAAGGTTGATATCTGTCTCAAAGAGAGCCACATCATCATGAAGATTTCTTAACGAGTTCTTCTCCGTGAGGGAGAGGTTCGAGGTGCTATCCCTTGTTAATGAGTTCTTCTCCGTGAGGGAGAAGTTCAAGGTGCAATCCCTTGTTATTGATTTCTTCGTGAGGTAGAAGTTCGAGGTGCAATCCCTTGTGAATGAGTATTTCTCCACGAGGGAGGAGTTCGAGGTGCAATCCCTTGTTAATGCATTCTTTTTTGCGAAAGAAGTTTGAGGTGAAAGCCCTTGTTCCACCCTTTAGGAGTAGCTATGGTGGATCCACCCTCTGGGAGTAGCCATGGTGGATTTCATGTGACAAAATGCATTACTTAGTTTTTGTTTTTTCACCCTCTGGGAGTAGCCATGGTGAATGTCTTGCTGAGATGACAATATTATGTTGAGAAAATCTGTGATAAGATTTTGCTATTAATTTTTTTTTGTTGCAGCTTCTTATGCTGGTCATGCTATGACTATGAATAATCTCTCTCTTGCTAAGAGGGAGTGTTGTAGTTTTTATAGCTGCGAGAGAGTTATTTACCTTTGTTGATCTACTGTGATCTTCTCTGGAAGTTATCTGTCACGATGGACTGTGACTTGTCTTCTTGTTCATCCTTGTACCTGGTTTGAAAGCTCTTCATATTCAGTGATAATATTATATTCTTATTTATGACTCCGTCTAAGTCTCTGTCAGGCTCGAGCTATAGCAGTTCTCTTTCACCGTTATTATTATTTTCATATTGTGCGATGTTGAATCTATCCTCATGTTGTCTCTTTGTGTTCGTGCTTTATCACGCTTGAGGGGAATCACACTTGGCCCTGTGTGTATGCTGACTTAGCACCATGCGTGTGTTGATTATGCTGGCAGTTTATTTCAATGTTTAATATTTTGAAGGTGCTCGTTTCATTTATGGAAGACGACGGTTCTCATATTGAGGTCGACGATTCACATTATGAAGGCGTCGGTTCATATAATAAAAGTTGTCGTGTATGTTTTATAATTGCCATCGTTTGGTATTCAGTGGCGTCTCTTCATATTCTTGGCGATATTATCCAAGATGAGCGATAGAAGTATATATACTACTTGACGACATATCTGGGATATGTATCTAGTCGTTTGGGTTCATGTCTTCTATACCGCGTGTGTTGGAGGGATTTTTTACAACGGTGATTAATCTAGCATTATCACGTGAGACATCAGATTTGTGGAAGTTTGCATTCTCTGTGAGAGAGCATTGTGCATGAGATAGAATTATTCTGTATATGTACTATTGTGTAAGCCTTTCAGTAGCTGTAGTATCTGTGAGACACTTAAAGTTCTGTATGTTTTTGTATAGGCATAGCAGATTTGCCTGAACTCTTAGAAGATAGATATCTTGATTGTTAAGAGTTAATAATCTCTGATTATTTCATCTCCTGATAAAACTTGTGAGCTTTGTATTGAGTCCTTTGATTATTCAATAAAGGATATATTTTGGGTGTGGCTGGGGTTTTCCCTCGAGTAGGAGGGTTTTCCCAAGGTATCTTAGGTGTTCGTGTGTTTTGCTTTATCTGCTATTTGTTTATTTCTATTCTGGTTCAAATCATTAACATTGACTACATCATCCCTGCCCAAAAGAAAATGTCGTCTTCCAGACAATAAGTAAACATCAAGTAATATTAGGGAATATCGATGATGATATTGTAGATGAAGACTTGTATGCGAACTTGGAAGTGTATCTTGTGAACTTGGACTTCTAGTGTACTTGGAATATCAAATGTGTGCAATGGGGATTTGGGGGCAGTCCCCTGGGTGTGCTCATTGTCGCAATGCAAGATGGGGTCAAGGGGTGGAGCCCTCGCCGCGAAGCCCAAATTAAGACCATAAAAACTGCACAAATCGTTATGGTGCACATCATTTTCGTTATTTTTTGAGGCACAAATCAATGCTGGCAAATCTAGAAAATAGAGATTTGGGTGTTTAGCCAATGTATGATGCCAACAAGATGTACAATGTAGGCAATATGTCTTCTGAAGGTGGTGTACTATGCTAGAATGTCGTGCAATTGGTAAATGCTATCAAGCAATGGAGTGGTTGATGATGGCGTCGAGCTGTCATACAGTGTGAGTGCAAGCTGTATTGGAGGGTTGAACTATGAAGAAACACTAACATCGTGTATGACAAATATCAACATGTTGCAATTCCTCAAATGTTATGATGCTTGTAACTAGAGGATGAATAACATAGTCGTATTTTGTATAATGAAATCCATTATTTATGCACCATAATGATTTTGTATGATGTAAAGTCATACGTAATATAGTTTCCTTATTCACCATGAATGACTTATGGTACGTGGGTGCCATGCAAAATGAAACTGACGTATAGTATGGAGATGTCGTGCATGATGAAACCGTGGCCCTACATTGTCAGAGGGAGATCAACTAGGAAGGCCAATCATATGGGGTGCAAGAGAAATTGTCATACGATGCACAAGAAAGGTTGTACTATAGGATGAGCGAAGGAAGCCGTACAATATGAATAAGCCATTGTTTGAGTGGAGAAGTATATCATTGTATGGGTATAGGTCATATAATAGGAAATAATGCTTGAATCTGTATGCTGAAAGAAGTTTTCTTGACAATGTGCCATATACTGCAAGGATGAACTAATAATTTTTTTTTCAGTACGATATAATGACTGCTTGGATGCCTTCGTCGATGGTGCCGTACAGTGTGCGAGTGAATGAATATTTTGGTAGTATAACATAATCTAACCATTCTAAAATAGTTGGGCCTTTTTATGTAATTGGGTCTTTTATTATTTTCTCCTTCAATTGCCAAATAATATTGTCGCCTCTTCCTTTCCATCATTTCTTTTTTTTTTAATTTTCTTTTTCTATAAATTTTCTGTGAATTTGATTTGACTTGACCAATATTTATATTCTGCACACTAAATATTTAGCTCTTATGTAAAACCCCCCTTCAAAATTTTCACCCCTTTTCAAACAGATTGCAGGTTTATGATAAAGTTTGTTGTGTGTTTATGTATTTCCAGATTTCAAACCACATTCACATGCCTGTATGCATATACAATAGAAAACTGTAGAACCATAAACAACTAAAATGTAGAATTATTTCTGCCATAAAAATCAGATTACAGAATTGACTGAATATTGATTTGTGATGACCCTATTTTTAGCAGGTTGTGGCAGCGACTGGGTCAGCTCATCATCACGACCCTCGTGAGCTGATGCAGAGTTTTGAGGGTCCCAGTTGACAGACTTACTATTTTTAGTAAGTCAGT